>JASDDO010000012.1:226300052-226900052 GCA_030015575.1 Agapanthus africanus
GGAGCTTTGAGGTCCCTTCACTGCGATCATCATGTACCCGGACTCTAGAAAGGCTCCACGAAGAGAATGATGCAAATTTGCTTCCGATCTTCGATAACTAAGATGATCTACCTTGAAGTTTCTTAACACAAGCTCTCACTCACATATGAAGTGAACACCCTAATCTAAATGGCTAGGATAGATTAGGATGATGAAGTAGGATTTTAGCTCTCATTTGTTTTCTTAATCTCACTCAAAATCATCACTAATGAAAAAGCTAGTGAGCTTTTCCATCAAGAACTCAAGGAAGAAGAAGAAGAATCCTTTTGTGATGAATAATGAATCCATGTCATAATTACAATTGCAACCTTTGGTTAAGTATGAAGGGTTTAACCTTTGTAGAGAACAAACCATAGTCAAAGGGTTTGGGTTGGGTTAACAATGACTCCACAAGAATCAAAAAAGAAAATATAAAGTCAAAGCTTCATGAAGCTTCATGAAAGCTCATGAAAAAGCTAACCCAAATGCTAACCCTAATCCAAACCCTAACTAGGTTTAACTCAACAAATCAAATTGCATTTGTAATCCTAACTTGTTACAATATTATATATCACATATACAATATTTAATGTAACAAAATAAAATAATACAATTAACATATATCACATATATATCAATGTATTACCCGAGTGAGAAAAAGAATCTTTTAGTGAGCTTATATTAGTTAATATAATTTAATATATCAAATATATAATTATACATTAAATTATCGAATCAACACTTGATCCGATAATCCGGCTATTTCACAAATAACCGACTAATATAATCTGTATCAGTTTATCGAATCAACACTTGATCCGATGACCCGGCTATATCTCATATTCCCGGCCGATATCTCATATCGTGAGAATCCAATACGGTATCACATACACGTACTGTTCTCGGTCCCGCACATATCACATATGTGCTCCTACTCCATTTTGCCTGAGTCAAGAAACCTCTGTGTAGGACTCTGAAGAATCGTCAATACGCCGGCAGTAGGTGATGATCATATCAAACACCCACAAGTTGCAAGCGGTCAGCTAAACGTAACAGCCACCCAGGTATTGAGCGATCAGAAGATCAACAAGCAAGCATGTACATTCTCCTGCGAATCCAATCAGTAACACTCCCGTACAGTCCGGTCTTTTCGTCTGATATGTCGCATATCTCGCCTAGGGGTGGTAAACGTCAGACCCCAGTAGCTTGATAAGTCATGTCGATATGAGGTCTATAACAGTTCGAGAAACTACTGATAACACTTACCAGTAAATCTCAGCAACCCTGGCCAGGGATTTCTAGTTATAGCCAATCGAACACAGCACAACATCAACTCCCTATACCGGGAGAGACGAATCCCCTCCTATCGCTCATTGCCTCCAAGTGATTCGGGACTGTACCCAAAAGCCACCTTTTTGCACGCCCTCTTGGACATGGTATGATGGAAAAAAGCACAATGGGAATCACACAAGACTCTATGACGATCTCGGGTCTACAGAATAATCTGTACCAGTGTCACCAGAGAACTGCCATCTGACGTGAGGTATAATACCATCTGGGAGTTCTCGGCGAGTCCGTCCAGTGTACCCAGTTTCTACTGAGCACCCGTACACCATCCTTGATGTCAAACACTGATGGATATGGGATCATCTATCGCCCATCATATGGGTCAAGATGCATATACGCTAGTCTACTCTGGTGTATCGATGCCCTGTCTCGATACACCCTTGACTAGGAACAGTTATAGGATGTACTCGTCGACTACTGTGGCCCCACTAGTATGATCTCATCATAGTCCCAGTAGTCGAGTACATATCCTAAGGGTTTTATCAACATGTAACACAGAGACATTCAGAATACATGTTAAGATAAAGTACAACCAGATAGCATACTATCATGACGAGCAAGAAAGTCCTCCCTATATATGTCCAAGCATCCACTACAATATACATCATATGTACAATAATGGCCTCTAGGGCATACATATAACTAACAATCTCCCACTTGCACTAGGGCCATCTGTTGTGGTATCACATACCCAACAATTAGCTGTGGTTGAACTATCTCATACTCAACCATCCCATAAAAGTCTCTACTGGGAAAAAGGCCTTTGTGAGTGGATCCGCGCTATTGTCCTCTGTGTCTACTCTCCTAACCTCGATCTCCCTGGAGATCAACCATCTCTATGCTTAGGTGATACTGCCTAAGAATTATATCTGGATTTCTGATGGGACGGTGGTTCCTAGGCCAAAGCCTTTACTCCATTGTCACACAATGGTAGGAACGAAGTTCATCTCATGAACTTATATATCAAGACTGCCTCTTTGGTAGCATCCTTGGTAACGATGTATCTTGCCTTTAATCGTCTAGTATGTCACGGTATCTAGCTTGGAACTCTTCCAGCATACCGTCCCTCCCCCGAGGGTAAAGACAATGCCTGCGACTGACATTCAGTCGTCCTTATCACCCTGGAACCTTTCCAGTGATTCACCCCAGGATCGATTGATACCATCTCACTACAACTAGTGAGAATCCTAACATCCAATTACATCTATCTCATAGATCCAAAACCCAGGATTCAGGAGGTGTCACTTTGATCCTATATGGAGAATCTTTGTGATAAGAGGAGATTGACCGAGCGTAGCATAGGAAACTCCTTCCCTATCAAGAGTATGTCATCCACGTACTCTACGAGGATCACCACCATACTCCCTACTACCTTTTTTGTATATACAAGGTTCATCTACCATTTTGATGAAGTCAAACTCTTTGACTACCACATCAAAACAGACGTTCCAACTCCGCGATGCCTGCTTTATCACATAAAACATCTTGCACACATTTCCGCTGCTCCCACTGTCTACGAAGCCCTCTGGTTGTGTACTTATAGACGCTCTCTTCCAAATCAACATTTAGAAAAGCAGTCATGACACCCAACCGCTAGATATTGTAGTCATGGTATGTAGCCGTGGCAAGTAGGATCTGGATGGACTTAAGCATAGCTTTGAAAGTCTCAACTTTTCCATGTACACCAAGTAATCTTCTCAAGATATACTTGCTCCTGATGGGGATTTAACCCTTCAGATAAAGTAACCAAAGTCCATACTTTGTTGGTGTATAAGGATTCCATCTCAGATCGCTTAGCATCCAGCCATTCTTACAGAGTCCCACTCTTGATGGCCTGCTCGAAACTAGTTAGGTCATCATCTCTTGATGCAATCCCCGCTCCCACTGTCATAGAGAAACTGAAGTATCTCTCAGGTGGGTGAGGAACCCTATCAAGATCGGCGGAGAGGCTGAGGTTCCTTAGAATCTATTGAATCCTTTGGTTCTACCAAATCATCTGCTGTAGTTTGTATAGCTGGAACTCCTTCCAGTTCTACCTCATGACCACTAATTTTTCCATAAGAAATTCCCTTTCACAAAGGTGGCATGTTGAGAAACAAAACATCTTTTGTTCCTCGGTTAGGTAGAAGATATTCCCTTGCGTATGCTTGGGATATCCAACAAACTTCCATAGATCTGACTTTGCCTCGAGCTTGTCCGGATTTTGATTTTTAGACATAGGCCGGACAACCCCAAATCTTAACAAACTTAAGATCGGGCTCTTCCCTTTCCATATCACATATGAAGTGGTAGACAACTGATATGATTTGAACCCTATTCAATGGTATGCAGCTTCTCAAGTGCATAACTCCCAAAGGAAATAGGAAACTCAGTAGTACTCATCATAGAGCACACCATATCACATAGGGTGTAAATGCTCCGCCCCGATACACCGATGTGCTGTGGTGTATACGGAGGAGTGATGCTGAGAGAGAATCTCATTCTCCTTTAGAATAGTCCAGGAATTCCGTGCTCTAGTATTCTCCTCCTTGATCTCATCAAAGGACATAATACTTTTACCCCGTTTTGGTTCTCTACTTCTAACTTATATTCATTGAATTTCTCAAAAGGTTCAGACTTGTGTTTCAACAGGAACACATATGCGAATCTTGAGAGATAAACATTGAATGTATAAAGTACAAAGAACCGGTCCTGGCATGTGTAGACAGGGGACCTTACATACATCATCATGTATCAATCCCAAGAGTTCACTAACTCTTTCTCTGTTTCCAATAAACAGAGCTGTGGTCATCTTATCTTTGTGACATGACCGGCATGTTTCACAAGATGTAAATTCAAACATATTTAAATAGGCATCTAAATGTAACTTCAGCTAGTTGGGTCGTATTGAAATGACCTAGTCTACAAAATCTCAAGAAGGATTCGTTCATTTCTGAACTCTTCCTTTTGTTTGTGTTGTGTATACTAAGAACTGTAGTTTGATTTAGAACGTCAATGCTTTTAGATAACGTGCCTGAACCGATCAACTCTTGATATAGGAAATGTTCAAAACATTATCCAACAATACAAAATTATATCCTTCTTTACTGATAAAGAGACTGGTATGATGTTGTATATCAGGTTCAGTATTTAATAACATTCGTTCAGAATCAATGTATTTGCTAATACAGAGTAACATTTCAAAAAAAATAAAATATTATTTTTAGGAATTTTTATAATTTAATATTATTTTAATGAATATTTTAATATTTCCGTATAATTAAATATCGATAAAATTGGGAAAAATTTGGAAAATTATAGAAATTACTAAAAAGAGGTTTTTTTATGCGAATTATGCAATTTTTAAGTTTTTATGATTAATTATATGCTAATTTAGTGCTAATCGCGATTAAAAATCGCTAATCGGTTTTTTAGCATTTTTGTGCAAAACATGCACATATCATTTTTTTTACACTTGTGAATTTTCTACCATGGTTGTTTTGGGTTTACTATTGGTGTGAGAAGGGAATTAGAGAAGAGAAGAAAAGAAAGAAAAGAAAAGGAAAAACGATATAATATTGGGTATGGGTGAGAGAGAGAAAGGTGTGGGTGTGTTGACTTAGCCTTTCCCCTTCATTCCAACACTCATTTCTCTCCCTCTCCCTCATATGCTGCTACTGCCCCTCCTCTTCTCCTCTACAAATCATCCCATTTCATCTCCAAAACAAACTCAAAACCCAAATCCCATTTCATAAATTTTGTGCACAAGCTCAAGACAAACACATTGGACCAAGAAAGCAATGATTTTGGCCACTAGGGGCAACTCAAAAAAATTCTTGAGTTGCCAAATGAGGTATTTTTCTTGACCATTAGCTTAGTTTTTGCATTACTTATACCCCCATGTTAGATTTGAACCGATATTGTGTGATTTTGTGGACTTAGGAAAAACCTAGTTAGGGTTTAGGGTATTGATTACAAAGGTGAATTGAGGTGTAATTAAGGACTACAACCCCTGTTGTGATGTTACATGGGACTAAACCTGAGACTAGACCTGGAATACGGATTTAGAAACCCGATATCAGAAGAATTTTGGATTCTGTGATTGTATTTGGAAATCTGGCTAACACCCGGGTCACCTGAAAATATTTTTGCAAGGATAGTGATACATGCAGGCACCTAGAAAACCATCACCCAAAACCCTAGCCCCTAACCCCAAATTCTGGCCGCAATTAAATCCATTCTGGCTGCAAATTGCGGCCAGACCAGGGTGGATTTGGCTCGTATTTGTTTTGTGGCTATGTCATCAGTAAATTAGACCCTTGGTATGTGCAAAGTTGTCCAATTTGGCTCAGGGTAAAATTTGGGACCGTTTCCATGAGTTGGTGCATTGTTTTACGACTCCGTTTTGACTTGATTTTGGTATTTGGTATTGTGTTTCTGTCGTGTGGCGTTTGGACGTCCACGACCAGGGTTTTTGGCCGTGTCTTGCACGTAAAGCTATAGGTTTTGACCTATGAGCGAAACGTGTACCGTTTTGGTTTTCCACCTTGATTTTAATGCGTATTGCTATGGTTTATTATTGTAGGTACCTTCACATGTATTCCGAGGCGACGGAGCGTGGCGTCATCGACTTCGGCGAACAAGAACCAAGATGAGTAGATTATATCTACGAGGGAAGTCGGGTGGATGGCGTATAGCACCCCCGCAGTTCGATGTTTAGAATAGTATATATATACTATTTATGTTAGCTTATCGTGTGTCGTGGATATTTGAGATGAGATCAGGTGTACTATGATTAGATTAAGGCGTAGAAATAAACTAGTATAATACCTAGTTGCGAACTCTAGAATAGGTTTACACCCACACGCACATACATGCTTATTTGTTATGGTTTTACCTAGACGATGGGGATTGTGGATGATATTTGGAGATGAGTCGATGAGGTTGGGCATAGTGCCATGAGATCGGTGATATGATGTGATTCGTATTTGGGATACGACATGTGATCTTTAGCGGGCCTTTGGACGTGTGTTTCACACACGCATTCATATTTATATAGATGGTATCGATTGTACTAGACTTAGATTAGTACCCCAGATTATGTGATATGATGATAATGATACCTGATATTTGATGAGAGGAATGTGATATTTGTTAGTTGTATGTATGCCCTAGAGGCCAGTATTGTACAGATGATGTATATTATATTGGATGCTTGGACATATATAGAGAGGACTTTCTTGCTCGATATGGTAGTATGCTATCTGGTTGCTCTTTATCTTAACATGTATATTTGTCTCTTGATACTGTCTTATGGTTACATGTTGGTAATGCCCTTAGGATGTGTACTTGACTACCTGACTATGATGCAGATCATACTAGTGGGGCCATGGTAGTCCATAAGTACATCCTTTAATGTTCCTAGTCGTGGGTGTATCGAGACAGGCATCGATGTACCAGAGTAGACTAGCGTATACGCTTCTCGACCCATGAGATGGGCGATGGATGATCCCATATCCATTGGTGTTTGACATCAGATATGGTATACGGGTGCTCAGTGGAGACTGGGTACACTGGACGGACTCGCCGAGAACTCCCAGATGGTATTATACCTCACGTCAGATGGCAGTTCTCTGGTGACACTTGTGCAGGTTAGTCTGTAGACCCGAGATCGTCATAGAGTCTTGTGTGATTCCCGGTGTGCTTTGATTTCCACCTTACCACGTCCAAGAGGGCGTGCAAAACGGTGGTTTTTTGGTACAGTCCTGAGTCACATGGAGGCAATGAGCGATGGGAGGGGTTTCGTCTCTCCCAGTATTGGGGGTTGATGTTGCGCTGTGCTCGATTCGCCGTAACAGGGAAGTCCCTGGCCAGGGCTGATTTAGAGATTTACTGGTAAGTGTTACCAGTAGTTTCTCGACCCGTTATGAGCCTCACATCGGCACGACTTATCGGTTATTGGGGTCTGACGATTACCACCCCTAGACTTTATATGCGACATATCAGACGAGGAGACCGGACTGTACGGGAAGTGTTACCGGAAGGCTTTTACAGGAGTTGGAGCGGGCTTGCTTGCTGATCTTCTGATCGCTCAATACCCGGGTAGCCGTTACGTCCATCTAGTACCGCTGACGGCTTATGGGTGTTTGTGTAGGGTTGCTGGGCACACGCACAAGGGTCTACGAGGCATCAACCATGCCCGATTAAAAATTTAGCCGTGCCGAACAACCCGAATACGGATCTTTAAACTAGAGATTAGGCTAAAACTAACATGCTAAACACTTTAACACTAAGTGAGAGGGATTACAACCTTTGTAGATCCGGTCCTTCACTTCATAAGCTCCGTGTTGTGGTCCCTTCGCTGCGATCATCGGGTTCCGGACTCTCGAGAGGTTCCACGAAGAGAAAGATGCAGTCTTGCTTCCGATCTTCGATACTAAGATGATCTACCTTGAAGTTTCATTAACACAAGCTAACACTCACTAAAATTGAGCGAACACTCTCATCAAAAGGGCAAGGGAAGATGAGGATGATGAAGTAGGATTTTTGCTCTCTTTATTTATCCTTTTCTCACATTTATTCATCACTTGGAAAAAGCTAGTAAGCTTTTTCCATGAAGAAAGAAGAAGGAAGAAGATGAAGAAGAATAATGAATATCATTTTGTGATGAATAATAAAAGTTATCATAATCATTTATGCAACCATGGTTGTAGTAACTATTGTAGAGAGTTTACTAGGGTTAGGGTTTGGGTTGGGTTAAAGGGTGAGTCACAAAGAAATATCTATCATAATATCTTAACAAAGACAAAGTAAAACCATCTAGAAACATCTAGAAATCATTAACCCAAATCAAACCCTAATCTTGTTTAAACTCCTCTAAACATGTTGCATTAATAATTATAATATGTTACAATATTATATATCACATATACAATATTTATTGTAACAAAATAAAATAATACAATTAACATATATCGCATATATATCAATGTATTACCCGAGTGAGAAAAATAATCTTTTAGTGAGCAAATATTAGTTAATGTAATTTAATATATCATATATATTATTATATATTAAATTATCGAATCAACACTTGATCCGACAATCCGGCTATATCGCATATAACCGACTAATATTTATCCGTACCGATTCATCGAATCAACACTTGATCCGATGACCCGGCTGATATCAAATATCGCGAGAATAGAATACGGTATCTCATATCGCATTATCCTCGGTCCCGCACATATCACATATGTGCTCCTACTCCGTTTTTCCTGAGCCAAGAAACCTCTGTGTAGGACTCTAAAGAATCGTCAATACGCCGACAGTAGGTGATGATCATATCAAACATCCACAAGCTGCAAGCGGTCAGCTAAACGTAACAGCTACACGGGTATTGAGCGCTCAGAAGATCAACAAGCAAGCCTGTACATTCTCCTGTGAATCCAAACAGTAACACTCCCGTACAGTCCGGTCTCGTCGTCTGATATGTTGCATATCTCGCCTAGGGGTGGTAAACGTCAGACCCCAGTAGCTCGATAAGTCGTGTCGATATGAGGTCTATAACAGTTCGAGAAACTTCTGATAACACTTACCAGTAAATCTCAGCGAACACAGCACAACATCAACTCCCTATACCGGGAGAGACGAATCCCCTCCTATCGCTCATCGCCTCCATGTGATTCGGGACTGTACCCAAAAGCCACCTTTTTGCACGCCCTCTTGGACGTGGTATGATGGAAATCAAAGCACAGTGGGAATCACACAAGACTCTATGACGATCTCGGGTCAATAGACTACTCTGTACCAGTGTCACCGGAGAACTGCCATCTGACGTGAGGTATAATACCATCTGGGAGTTCTCGGCGAGTCCGTCCAGTGTACCCAGTCTCCACTGAGCACCCGTACACCATCCTTGATGTCAAACACCGATGGATATGGGATCATCCATCGCCAATCATATGGGTCAAGATGCGTATACGCTAGTCTACTCTGGTGTATCGATGCCCTGTCTCGATACACCCTCGACTAGGAACAGTTATAGGATGTACTCGTCGACTACCGTGGCCCCACTAGTATGATCTCATCATAGTCCCAGTAGTCAAGTACATATCCTAAGGGCTTTATCAACATGTAACATAGAGAATCAGAGTACATGTTAAGATAAAGTACAACCAGATAGCATACTATCATGTCGAGCAAGAAAGTCCTCCCTATATATGTCTAAGCATCCACTACAATATACATCGTATGTACAGTAATGGCCTCTAGGGCATACATATAACTAACAATCTCCCACTTGCACTAGGGCCATCTGTTGTGGTATCACATACCCAACAATTAGCTGCGGTTGAAGTATCTCATACTCAACCATCCCATAAAAGTCTCTACTGGGAAAAAGGCCTTCGTGAGTGGATCCGCGCTGTTGTCATCTGTGTCTACTCTCCTAACCTCGATCTCCCTGGAGATCAAGCATCTCCATGATCAGGTGATACTGCCTAAGAATTATATCTGGATTTCTGATGGGACGGTAGTTCCTTGGCAAAAGCCACAACTCCATTGACAAACAATGGTAGGAACGAAGTTCATTTTATGAACTTATATATATCCAGATTGCCTCTTTGGTAGCATCCTTGGTAACGATGTATCTTGCCTGTAATCGTCTAGTAAGTCACGGTATCTAGCTTGGAACTCTTCCAACATACCGTCCCTCCACTGAGGGTAAAGACAATGCCTGCGACTGACATTCAGTCGTTCTTATCACCCTGGAACCTTTCCAGTGATTCTCCCCAGGATCAATTGATACCATCTCACTACAACTAGTGAGTATCCTAACATCCAATTAGATCTATCTCATAGATCTAAAACCCAGGATTTAGGAGGTATCACTTTGATCCTATATGGAGAATCCTTGTGATAAGCGGAGATTGACCGAGCGTAGCATAGGAAACTCCTTTCCTATCAAGAGTATGTCTTCCACGTAATCTACGAGGATCACCACCATACTCTCTACTACCTTTTTGTATATACAAGGTTTATCTACCATTTTGATGAAGTCAAACTCTTTGACTACCACATCAAAACAGATGTTCCAACTCCGCGATGCCTGTTTTATCATATAAAACATCTTCCACACGTTTCCGCTGCTCCCACTGTCTACGAAGCCCTCTGGCTGTGTACTTATAGACGCTTTTTTCTAAAACATCATTTAGACAAGTAGTCATGACACCCAACCGCCAGATATCGTAGTCATGGTATGTAGCCATGGCAAGTAGGATCTGGATGGACTTAAGCATAGCTTTGAAAGTCTCAACTTTTCCATGTACACCAAGTAATCTTCTCAAGATATACTCGCCCTTGATGGGGATTTAACCCTTCAGATAAAGCAACCAAAGTCCATACTTTGTTGGTGTATAAGGATTCCATCTCAGATCGATAAGCATCCAGCCATTCTTACAGAGTCCCACTCCTGATGGCCAGCTCGAAACTAGTTGGGTCATCATCTCATGATGCAATCCTCGCTCCCACTTTCATAGAGAAATCGAAGTATCTCTCAGGTGGGTGAGGAACCCTGCTAGATCGGCGGAGAGGCTGAGGTTCGCTGGTTATTATTGAATCCTTTGGTTCTACCAAATCATCAGCTGCAGTTTGTATAGCTGGAACCCTTCCAGTTCTACATAACAGACCTTGCCTCGAGCTTGTCCGGATTTTGGTTTTTAGACATAGGTCGGACAACCCCGAATCTTAACTTATTTAAGATATGGGCTCTTCCCTTTCCATATCATATATGGAGTGGTAGGCAACTGATTTGATTTGAACCCTATTCAATAGGTATGCAACTTCACAAGTGCATAACTCCCTAAAGGAAATAGGAAACTCAGTAGTACTCATCATAGAGCACACCATATCACATAGGGTGCTATTGCTCCGCCCCGATACACCGACGTGCTGTGGTGTATACGGAGGAGTAATACTGAGAGAGAATCTCATTCTCCTTTAGAATAGTCCAGGAATTCCGTGCCCAAGTATTCTCCTCCTTGATCTCATCAAAGGACAAAATACTTATACCCGTATTTGGTTCTCTACTTCTAACTTATATTATGTGACCTCTTTAGTGAAACTAGCAGATGATATGGTGTGCTCCCCGCCTGACGTGAGGACTGCCATCTGATATGGTGTTCTCTACTCTGTACCAGTGTCACCGGAGAATTGCCATCTGACGTGAGGTGTAATACCATCTGGGAGTTCTCGGCGAGTCCGTCCAGTGTACCCAGTCTCCACTGAGCACCCGTACACCATCCTTGATGTCAAACACCGATGGATATGGGATCATCCATCGCCCATCATATGGGTCAAGATGCGTATACGCTAGTCTACTCTGGTGTATCGATGCCCTGTCTCGATACACCCTCGACTAGGAACAGTTATAGGATGTACTCGTCGACTACCGTGGCCCCACTAGTATGATCTCATCATAGTCCCAGTAGTCGAGTACATATCCTAAGGGCTTTATCAACATGTAACATAGAGACAATCAGAGTACATGTTAAGATAAAGTACAACCAGATAGCATACTATCATGTCGAGCAAGAAAGTCCTCCCTATATATGTCCAAGCATCCACTACAGTATACATCGTATGTACAGTAATGGCCTCTAGGGCATACATATAACTAACAGTTTGATGCGATCATCACCTACTGCCGGCGTATTGACGAGTCTTTAGAGTCATACATAGAGGTTTTACTGGCTCAGGAAAAATGAAATAGGAGCACGTATGTGATATGTGCGGGACCGAGAATAATGCGTGTATGTGATACCGTATTCTATTCTCGCGACTTTTTGTATCGGTCGGTTTTATATATGATATAGCCGGGTTATCGAATCATGTGTTGATTCAATAAGTCGTTACATTGGATGTTAGTCGGTTATATGTGATATGACTGGATTATTAAGTCAAGTGTTGATTTAATAATTTATTGTATAAATGTATATTTGATATACTAGTTTACATTAACTAACATTTGTTCACTTTAGGTTTTTTCTCACATGTACACAACTTTAATATATATGTGATATATATTAAAATGTGTTTTCTTTTTGTATCATGGTTGATGATACAACATTCATGGGTGTATGAGACTTACACCATGCTATTTGTTATGATTGGGATTAATGTATTTAAAGTAATTACAAAATTAGTGGAAAATTAGAAAATGCATGAAGCTTGTGGAAGCTTGTGGATGCATTGACTAAAGTGCACTAAATTTGTTTTTACTTTGGATTTTTAACCTAACCATCACACTTAGCTATGGTAATGTCTCTGCATGAGTTAGTATATGATACTTACTCACCATGGTTAGCTATCTCATTTGATCATTATCCTCATCTCTTTCTTTTATTCATCTTCTTCTTCTTTGTTCAAAAGAAAAGCTTGCTAGGGTTTGATCCAAAGTGAGAAAGATTGTGAGAAATAAATTCTAAAGAGAACCCACTTCCTATTTCTCCATCCTCTACTAGACTAGCACTTTAGTTTTGGGTGTTTGCTTCACTAATTCTTTAGTTAGTGAAGTAGTAGCTTGAGTCGTTATTCCCTCGACGTAGATCATCTTCGGCCTCGAAGACTTCAAGCAAGGACGCATCTTTCGCCTCGTGAAGCCATGCAAGGGCGTGGGAAAACCATGATCGCAGCGAAGGGACTAGGACAAGGAGCTTTAGAAGTGAAGGACCGATCTACAAAGGTTGTATTTCGTATTCCCTTAGTAGTAAATGTCCTTTACTAGCATGTGAAACCCTAATTTTCTAGCAACGATCTTGTTTAGAGTTATTCGGCACGGCTAAAATTTTAAACGGCCATGGTTGATGCATTGTAGAACCTTATTAGAGTGCCTAGTAACCCTACAGTGGTATCAGAGCCTAGCTAGAGCATTAGGCAATGTGTTAACGAAGTTAAAACCCCGATCGAACCCGGAAACGTCAAGATAACCCCCTCTCTGTACATTTTTTAAAAACTGGGTTTTTTCTGAATTAAAAATACCTAAAAAAATCAGCAGGGAATTCTAAGGGTTACCATGAAAAACGAGCCCTCAAATCCTCCACGTGGCCGCGGAACCGCGGCACTAAGCCACCTTTCGCGGCGGTTCCGCGGTAGAAAAGGAGTATTGGGGACGGTTCTTTATGCGGTAATATCCACTACCATTCCTGCATCTTTCTGGGTATTTTTATCATGACTCAAGTGTTGGGTATTTTGGGGTTTATTTTGTAATCGTCGATTCGATCGGAGAATTTAATTTTGTTTTGTTATTCCGGATAATTTAGAAAGTATTAAAATGTTTGAACGGATATCATTAACTCAATTTTTCCCGGCACGAAAAACATTCAAGTGTTGAATTTTTCTCGGGTTTAAATCTTTCGGAAAAACGTGCAAGTAATGCGATGGACCCTCTAGAAGACAACAAACCTTAACTCGATTATGTGACCGTCTTGAACTGCCTTTTGAACCTTAGGGTTTGGGGAAGTACGACGTGCCACATGTGAGGCGTTGGCTTGACCCTTCTACGGCTGGACCGTTGCTACTGTGACGTATTCTGAAATTTTTGAACTCCGCTCAACTGTTGAGCTATTTAGGAAATCTCGGGTATTTGATTATTCGATCGGAAAGTTTGATACTGTCTATTTATCTGGAATGTGATACAATATGTGGAATTCATACAGTTAGGCATGAAATGCGAAGTATGTGATATTTCAGATTTACGATGTCTAAAGAGATTGTGGATTCCAAATGTTGTAGTTTTACACTTTCTTTTCAGCGACCGTAAGTGTAATATGTGATATGGCCGGTTTCGTTGCTATATGTCAACGACAATTGGGATACGTATATTTACTTACGTTGATAACATGTGATGTTATGTGTTGCTGGATATGTTATATTGGATCGTCGCGTTCTGAATAGCCGGGGGGTTTTATGTGAGATGAGAGTTTTTATTTTCATTCATGTAAAATTAAATGTATGTAATATTCTTTTATTGGGGCACTTCCGGGATGAGGTCGATGTCACCATTTGTATATTATTTACTTTTCCGCACTAGGATAGACCCAAGGAGGAGAGCAAAAGTAACCGGATTCTGGAGTCCAGTAGGAGACCAACTCGAGGAGTCGAGTCCGGGTCGCCTAACTCTAGAAATGGAAGGGTTGCTTGCCGCTCTCGTAGGGGTCTAGGGGTGTGGGTTTGGCTATTCATCGCGACCGTGGAATCCGTGTTTTATAGAGGCTCAAAATAAAACACGGACGTCCTAGTATATCCAATGTTTCATATGTTTCTTTTGCTGCGATATCTGTGATGTGATCATGTGATGTGATAAATACTGTATATAGTATATATGATATATTATATAGACGTTACTTATATTTTACACCCGCGCTAGCCCTGCCCCGCTCTGCTGTTAGTTACCTAACCTAACGGTGCACGAGGGGACATCGAGGCGAATGCGGATGACAAAAGTGTACGTCGTATTTATCTGTGATGTTTAGGTGACTTAAATGATGGGACTTCATGTAAGTCTACGCTAGCGCCCCGGCAGTCTACAGACGCCAAATGCGGAACAAAAACTTTTTAACTGGCGCTATCGTATACTTTAACCCGGATCTGCCATTATTGCTAAACTAACAAACTGTAAAGAGTGTAGAAAGATTGTACCGAACGATCCGAGTCCTTCGTTCTTCAACCATCATCCCACGCTCCGTTGCGGCTGCTCCGATCTCGTCGATCTCCGATCTCCTCGTCGAGGTGACACCACATGATCGGTTCTTTAAACGGGCTCCCGCCTCTGACTCGAGGCAACTCGATCGTCAAGTTTGCTAAAAGAGACGACCAAGAATGATGTAGAGAATGAGTAGATGACTTTGTCTCACTTCGTCCAAATCCGTGGACGATCGGTTAATGAAGTTGCCGTGGAAATCGGGTGATGGAATGAAATGAACTGTAAAATTCCATACACCCCGAATACTATCATAATCTTTTCTAACCAAAATGAAACATCAAGTGAAGTGAGGAGGAGAGAGAAGGCCGGCCACTTTTATATGATGGAGGGAGGTGACCGTAGGAGCAAGTGGTGACCATAAGCAAAAGCTTCTCACTTCAAAATATCTTAACCAAAACAAGAATCATTAAACCTAAAGCATGACTCATATAAACACATCATCAAAACATTAATGTCAAGATGAGTCACTAGCCTAGTCATCATCCTAGTCATCATATCTAGAAACTTCTAGAATACTGACTCATCATATCTGAAGAAAAGATAAATCCGTCTTTAACAGAATGTTAAAAGACGGCTGATAGAAAACTGGAAACTGGCAACTTCCAAAAGTGATCCTGAAACGAATTTCAGGACAACCCCGAAACTGTATAAATATACCCGCATTTGTATTACGACCGAATACAAATGCAACTGAGACAAAGATATTATACCTACTCAATATAATACTCGGATCCGGCTTAAACCAAAGCCACCAGTATTATCTGCCCGAAAAATAACACGTGCGTAAACGCACGTGCATTTTCCGAACCCTGCCATAAAACCATACGGCCTCTACAACGTTTCGCCCGAACTTGGGAAACTGTCTGTGGGGGACTCTAATGACTCGTCAGTACCCTGGCAGTGGGTTTAACCACAAACCGTCAGCGGCACTAGCTATGCGTAACGGCTGCCCATGGACTGATCTCAAGGGAGGCCGAGGAGCGAACTCAAGGGAGACCGATGAGCGAACTCCTCCGAAAACCATACTGAGCCTAACAGTGACAATGTATATACAGTCTGGTCCGTTCGTCTATGAGTATCGCATATCTGCCTAGGGGGCTAGTAACGTCAGACCCCCAATAGCAGTATAAGTCGTGTCGGAGTATAGCCCAATAACACCCTGAGATACTACTGGAGTACCTACCAGTAAATCTCCTGCCATGGCCATGGACTTTGTGTAATGGCTCTCCTAGACACAACACGACCTCGCCCCCAATACCGGGAGAGACGAATCCCCTGCCGATCCGCTCACGTGCCTCCATATGGCTCGGGACTGTACCCAAAAACTACCTGTTTGCACGACTCCTTTGAGCCGTGGTAGGGTAGAAATCAAAGCACAGTGGGAACTCACACGAGACAAATGACGACCTCAGGTCGATGAACTAACCTGTACACATGTCACCAGGGAACTGCTATCTGACGATAGGTATAGTACTAACTAGCAGATTCCCGGCGAGTCCTGTCCGGTGTACTCATAACCCAATGAGCACCAGTATACATCTTAGGTGATCCAACTGACACCAGTGGCTTGTGAGACCGGCCACCGCCCCTCGTCGGGGTCTCGACTGTACACACTAGTCTACTCCGGAGTATCGATGCCCTGTCTCGAAACTCCCACGACTAGGGACCACAATTAAGGATATGCATATAAACTACCCAACTCTCACGTATATGATCGCCATCATACTGTTGGTAGTAAAGCAAGATCCTAAGGGCTCTATCAAAGTGTAACATGCAATCAGTCACCTGAACATGTACACTACTGATAAAGGCAAACCAGATAGCATACTATCATCTCGAGTAAGACTGTCATACCGGTATAGGTCCTCCGCAATCATTGCAATCACGTACCTGCGATCCAATAATTGACTATGAGGGCACTATCTCCAACAATCTCCCACTTGCACTCAAGGCTAATTATTGCGATGTTGCGTACTCACAGCCCGTGTGAAACCAACACCCAACTCCTCTACTAATCAGTTTCACAAAGCCCGTTTGTAAAACTATTGTGTTCGAGAAATAGCCTCAGTGAGTGGATCCGCCTAGAAGTATCTTTCTATATCTCTCTAAATCTCAAGTTCGTGGAGAAAGCCATCTTCCGAATTGAGTAATACCTGTCTTAGAACATGTCTGGATATCTGATGGGACCTTAGTTCATAAATGAACTCCATATCCAAACTTCTTAGACCGAATCGATCACTGAACCTAATCAGTATCGGGCACCTTGCTTCCCACAGTATCCTCTTGGACCACCTGTCCATAATACTGTCCCTCTTCGTCAGAGGGAAACTATAACTCTGACAATCACTCTGTCATCCATGTCACCTTTGAAGCCTGGAATGATAACCGTCTCCCGAAGGAGGCTGCCGTCATCAAATCCGTAGAACATGTACTTACGTTCTAAAACTGCTTCCTTATGTTTCTCCATGATTGGATTAATACAAACTTATTGCATCTAGTGCAAAAACAACATCTGGTGCGGTACTTGACATCTCATGATTGACTCAATCGCCTAAGCAAGTGATCTGCCAATCATGCACATCCCTCTCCCCTTTAGTCTGTAAGACACCTTTAGAGAGGGTGACTCCATCACCTGCAGGTACACCACCATGCTAGGAGTCAACTATTCCAAAAACCATTAGAATATCTGTCAAAGTACCCACATTGGGAAACTACCCAAATCCAGATCTAAAACCATAGATCTAGAAACCAGAATGTCAAATATTATATCCATATCCTGTCTGGAGAAACAACTGTGTGACGACCACAGTACAACCGATCGTAGTATAGGAATTTTACTTCCTACTCTGTGTATGTCATCCAGATACCTTGACATCACACCCTACTACCTTCTTAACTGATCCATCCCCTATTCTGATTGAAGTCAAACCCATGACTGTCACATCAAAATTAGATGATCTATCTCCGCTATAACTGCTCAAGTCTATAAATAGATATAAGCTACTTGCCCACTATGCTTCCGATGCTCCCACTGACTACGACAACCCTCCTACCGGGTCTCATAACCTGGAACAACAGTAGTGTCAAGTCTGTGTAGATAAGAACCTCCCTGTCACCGTCTCTGAGGCAACCGAAGTACCTCTCGGGCGTCTGAGGTTACCTACCATACCTGCGGAGTGGCTATTTGAATGTCAAACCTGATTGAATATATAGGTCCTATTAAATTTTCCGTAATCGTTCGCGGTTCTGGAATCACTTCCAGTTCTACCATACTCCCACTACTGTTTTCTGAAAAAGATCCATTTTTACTAAAACTGTGGCGAGTCAAGAACAATATCACTATTGATCTTCCAAATGGTAGAATATCAACCCTCGTCATAGCCAGGGTCAACCCACAAACAGCCACTACAGAAACGTGCCCTGAGTTATCCAGTGTCTGGTTTTAAGCATAAGCTGGACAACTCCCCGTACCTTAATTTCTTTTAAGGTACGAACTATTCTATATTCAATATAGAAACTTTGGCACTTATTTAATTGGAACCAGATTCAAATCATGCAGCTGTCTCCAGTGCATATCAACTTAATGGAAAGAGGCTAATCAGCATTACTCAACTTAGGAATCCATCCAATTATGAGCAACCTGAAAAAGAAACACGTTTCTCAAAACCATCACTATCGTCTGAATACCAATCACAAGAATCTACATCTTCGATTTCTTTGAAGAATCCTGATACTTGTGATACCTGGTTCTCTACTTTATTCTTATACCCACAACTTCTCAAAACTTAGACCTTGTATTTCTACGAAACACTCGTCTAAATACTAGAGAAGTTATAAGTAAACAGAACATAGTACGAGGACCTACCCCTTTGTCCTGATGGACACTGGACAACATACAATACTCTGTATAAGTCCGCTGAGTTGAACAACTCAAAACCTGTGCGTTGTAGGTGGAAAACCGTACCCTGGCGATTTCCTCAAATATCACCAATTACAACGAATTCCGATATAATGAGGATGATCACCTAATTCCCAATATCTTACTCCCACTCATCATCTGTAAAACCATACAGATATGAGAATGAAACCTGGTAAATACATACCCTTGGAGTAAGTGTCTAATCGGGAAAACAGGTTTTCTTTAACAATGCACTGAAACATGAAAATGTTTCGTTGGGGTATCTTAGTATTCATAGCAATGCCTTTTCCATAATCCAATTCATGACTTCAACCGTATATTTTATTGCCATCTCTCCAAATCACTTTATTTGTCTTTAGTCGTTACCTTCTATACACCATCGTTAGGCTAAATGGTTTTCTTCCTTCCCTACCGTTCGGCACCAGCCTATGGTTTGGAAGAAGACTATCCAGTAAGCATAATAGGTTTACCCTCCTAAACCAAGGAGTACTCGCATCTCGAGAGAAGGTGATGATAAAAAACAACTGAATAATACCTTATTCTTTTAAAGGTGAAATAGGAGCGGCGATGAAGTACGCGGTTTTGGTCGTGAATGATATCAGTCGCAATTTACTTTGCCCTCTTTCTAATCCCTTTATTTTGTCTTTACATATTTCCTTCTGCACACCCAACTTAGGCTAATTGGTTTTCTTCATTCCCTACCTTTCGGCACCAGCCTATGGTTTGGAATAAGACTATCCAATAAGCGTAATAGGTGTACTCTCCTAAACCAAGGAGCTCTCGCAACCTGAGAGAAGGTGATAATAAAAGACAACTGAATAAACCAATTCTATTTCTCCTGAACCTGGATCCATCCCCGAAGAAGTTCCTTCGAGTTCGTATATAACCATACGATGGATCTATCCAATGGAAGTGGATATCCGTAGTAATACGGGTGTTCTGAGAAATGCAAAGGGTAGAAGAAGGAGTGGCAATGACTTATGCAACTTAGACAATCCAAAAGCCAGTATGATAAGAAGGTTCGGTCAACCTGGTCACTGAGTCATAGTCTAGGGTCGGTCAAAGGTCGCTGCCAAAGAGAGAGAGAGAAAAAGAAACACTCTGCGTGCACTCTAACCTAGATCAGAATGGTCATCATTTTATCTAATCCGGAAACCTCCCACTGTCCTGTCAAATTCTCCTCCAAACCTAAAGAAGAATCAATCGGGATCACCCGAAGAGTAAACCAACTCATCAGTGGGAATCGGGATCCAACTCTCATCGCATGATAACGTGATGGAATGCATCCACGTTACTCATACTCCAGAAGGTATGCGCATACTTGGCAAGTTTCAGTTTCTTTAGAAACTCCCGATATGATTTTTGCCCCATGCTCTTATAACCTTGGCGTTGGTCAAAATGTCATAAGTCACATGCCAAGTTCTACCCATCACTATCTTGTTAATTTGAACCCACCCGCACATGCCCTTGACGTTGGCCAAAATGGCAGAACGACTGTCCCAAACTAACTCATCTATCTATGCAACAATTGAATACCCAGCAGCTACCAAACACTATGCCTTGGCATTGGTCAAAATACATAGCTTGACTACTACTGAATACCCAAAAGAAGTGACGGAGGGCTACGGCTGGTTTTTGGCGAAAAACCTTTAGCGTAGTGAACTTGATATCGCTGAAGGAACCTGATAGCTTTTTAAAATATAGTGGCGAAAACCTTTTGCTAAAGAGGTCACTTCCGGTAAAGGGATCTCGGCTCTTTCCTCGTGGAATGAGGTGCAGGATATTCCACTGAATACCGCTATGCAAAGCAACTTGTAATCGACTATAGTGAAGTTATTACCCTGACGCAAACTTCTGTCCAAGGGGTCGGTCCCGGTGAAGGGATATCGGCCCTTGCCCCGTCGAATGAGGTGCATGATATTCCACTGAATACCGCTATGCATAACAAAAGAAAACGTCTTTGCAATAACACTTTTTAAAATTGTTCCAACAACTCAAACAGGTTTGTTTTCCTTTGCATTGATCAGAATCAACGCAGTCCCATCATTAATCACACCAGAAAAGAACGAAAATAAAATGTACGTATATGCCATCCGCATTCGTCACTGGGTCCCGTCATCACCCGTTAGGTTACTTAACTAACGACAGAGCGGGGACTGGACTAGCGCGGGAGTAAAACATATACAACATCTAATAGTATATAAACCAATATACAATAATCGCTCCAGGCGTGATAATATGCAACATTACAGAAAAGTAATAAGCATCACAGAACAATACAGATATCTGGGATCCCCGAGTTTCACAGAGCCGCTGCTGAAACCCGACGTTCCCCTGTCGTGTGGATAGCCTGTGCAATGAAACCTAGACCCCTACGGGTGCGGCAAGTTACCCGCCAAAACCTGAAGCGAGGCAGTCCCCCACAGCATAGTGAATGGAACACCCGGCACTTCACGGAATCCGGTAAATTGAGCACCCCTCCTTGGGTCAACCTGTACCCCCTACGAGTGCGGCGAATAGTCTGCCAATTTTAGAGTGGGGCCCCTCTGCCTCCCAAAGCCATGAGATGCGGACCCGTTGCCCTCCAGAACCCGGCTATCCGTGCACTCCGTCTCGGGGAAAAACCTAGTACAGTAATGAAAAATAGTACAATAGGTACATCGACCGCAACCTGGTCGTGCCCCAAAAGAATATTATACAACAGGCAGTGACGGCTGTCCACAAGTTGGACGCTCGCCCCGCAATATCAAATGTACAAATAAACTCAAACTGTACTACCATTGCACACTGCTATCCACCACGACAAATCCGCAACATCACAGCACAACACAGAACATCAACGCGAATGTCACGTTCGCAAACCCGTCTAAAAGAACTATAGCAATCAGACGCGGTTTACCGATCAAATGACATTCCCGGTCGGAGATATAATGTAAGCACTGTAAACTAACGTGTTTAAATTTCGATCGACCAAAGACCAAATATCAAAAAGTGGGCCCCACTGCTTACTGGTGAACAGTAACAAAACCTGGGCCAAAAAGATATATACCAAAAATCCCAATTTGCAATAGAGAATGCACTGTAGAAATTGCGCAGAGTGATTTGACTTTCCTGCGGCGCATCCGCGGCCAAACCCATGCTTGGGCCGCGGATGCGCGGCGGAACAGTAAGATTACTTCGTCGAATTTCTGCAGTATTCCTAAAAAAGCCTGCTTGATTTTCTGGTATGGTCAAAATGACATTTGGACCAGTTTTGAAATTAACAGAAACTGTCATGTTAGAAAATGCAGTTTTTAGTTTTCCGGTTCGATCGATGTTTTAAACGCGTTAGCACAAGTTAGTATAGCAAAATGGTGAGGCTCTGATACCACTGTAAGTCTACGCTAGCGCCCCGGCAGTCTACAGACGCCAAATGCGGAACAAAAACTTTTTAACTGGCGCTATCGTATACTTTAACCCGGATCTGCGATTATTGCTAAACTAACAAACTGTAAAGAGTGTAGAAAGATTGTACCGAACGATCCGAGTCCTTTGTTCTTCAACCATCATCCCACACTCCGTTGCGGCTGCTCCGATCTCGTCGATCTCCGATCTCCTCGTCGAGGTGGCACCACATGATCGGTTCTTTAAACGGGCTCCCGCCTCTGACTCGAGGCAACTCGATCGTCAAGTTTGCTAAAAGAGACGACCAAGAATGATGTAGAGAATGAGTAGATGACTTTGTCTCACTTCGTCCAAATCCGTGGACGATCGGTTAATGAAGTTGCCGTGGAAATCGGGTGATGGAATGAAATGAACTGTAAAATTCCATACACCCCGAATACTATCATAATCTTTACTAACCAAAATGAAACATCAAGTGAAGTGAGGAGGAGAGAGAAGGCCGGCCACTTTTATATGATGGAGGGAGGTGACCGTAGGAGCAAGTGGTGACCATAAGCAAAAGCTTCTCACTTCAAAATATCTTAACCAAAACAAGAATCATTAAACCTAAAGCATGACTCATATAAACACATCATCAAACCATTAATGTCAAGATGAGTCACTAGCCTAGTCATCATCCTAGTCATCATATCTAGAAACTTCTAGAATACTGACTCATCATATCTGAAGAAAAGATAAATCCGTCTTTAACAGAATGTTAAAAGACGGCTGATAGAAAACTGGAAACTGGCAACTTCCAAAAGTGATCCTGAAACGAATTTCAGGACAACCCCGAAACTGTATAAATATACCCGCATTTGTATTACGACCGAATACAAATGCAACTGAGACAAAGATATTATACCTACTCAATATAATACTCGGATCCGGCTTAAACCAAAGCCGACCAGTATTATCTGCCCGAAAAATAACACGTGCGTAAACGCACGTGCATTTTCCGAACCCTGCCATAAAACCATACGGCCTCTACAACGTTTCGCCCGAACTTGGGAAACTGTCTGTGGGGGACTCTAATGACTCGTCAGTACCCTGGCAGTGGGTTTAACCACAAACCGTCAGCGGCACTAGCTATGCGTAACGGCTGCCCATGGACTGATCTCAAGGGAGGCCGAGGAGCGAACTCAAGGGAGACTGATGAGCGAACTCCTCCGAAAACCCTACTGAGCCTAACAGTGACAATGTATATACAGTCCGGTCCGTTCGTCTATGAGTATCGCATATCTGCCTAGGGGGCTAGTAACGTCAGACCCCCAATAGCAGTATAAGTCGTGTCGGAGTATAGCCCAATAACACCCTGAGATACTACTGGAGTACCTACCAGTAAATCTCCTGCCATGGCCATGGACTTTGTGTAATGGCTCTCCTAGACACAACACGACCTCGCCCCCAATACCGGGAGAGACGAATCCCCTGCCGATCCGCTCACGTGCCTCCATATGGCTCGGGACTGTACCCAAAAACTACCTGTTTGCACGACTCCTTTGAGCCGTGGTAGGGTAGAAATCAAAGCACAGTGGGAACTCACACGAGACAAATGATGATCTCAGGTCGATGAACTAACCTGTACACATGTCACCATGGAACTGCTATCTGACGATAGGTATAATACTAACTAGCAGATTCCCGGCGAGTCCTGTCCGGTGTACTCATAACCCAATGAGCACCTGTATACATCTTAGGTGATCCAACTGACACCAGTGGCTTGTGAGACCGGCCACCGCCCCTCGTCGGGGTCTCGACTGTACACACTAGTCTACTCCGGAGTATCGATGCCCTGTCTCGAAACTCCCACGACTAGGGACCACAATTAAGGATATGCATATAAACTACCCAACTCTCACGTATATGATCGCCATCATACTGTTGGTAGTAAAGCAAGATCCTAAGGGCTCTATCAAAGTGTAACATGCAATCAGTCACCTGAACATGTACACTACTGATAAAGGCAAACCAGATAGCATACTATCATCTCGAGTAAGACTGTCATACCGCTATAGGTCCTCCGCAATCATTGCAATCACGTACCTGCGATCCAATAATTGACTATGAGGGCACTATCTCCAACACTTCATTAATGTGATTAATGAAAGAAAAGAAACCTAAAAAGATGTTGTAGAATCAAATTTTTCAAAAAGGGTAGCTACAGTTTTGCTTTGCATAGCGATATATATGATATATCCCGCACCTTATTCGATAGGGAAAGAGCCGAGATCCCTTCATCGGGAGTGACCGCTTTAGCAAAACTGGCAGATGCTACAACACTCGGTTTGCTTTTGATTGCTTTTGGAGTTTTTCTTTGCATAGTGATGTATACGATATATCCTGCACCTTATTCCATAAGGAAAAAGCCGAGATCCCTTCACCGGGAGTGACCTCTTTAGCAAAACTAATAAAAGCATCAAAATCACTCCATTTCAAAATTCACATGATTCTACAATGATATCAAGTTCATTACGCAATAGGTTTTCAGAAAAACTTGTCGTAGCCCTCCGTCATTTCAGATAAGTTGTATATAATATTCGTGCTGCATTTTTTGGCTTTCGTCAAGGTGTAGTGTGCGGTAGCTATATGCTGCTTATCTGCTGTATATGATACGACTGGATTAGGGTAGTCGTACGGCTTTGTTGGCTTTCGTCAAGGGTCGTGCGGGTGGGTTTAATTCAGTCAAGAAATGTACGGGTTGAACTTGACTAGCGGGCTATGGTTTGTTGGCTTTCGTCAAGGTCATAGCACGTTAGGGGCAAAATATTATCGAGAATTTCAAGTGTTGAAATTTGCAATAAGGTTCATACCTTCTATGAGATAGTTGGATCCCGATACCCACTGCGAGTAATTGTTACTCCCGGGAGAGTTTTACACAGGACAATTAGCCGATCAAGTAGGTATCTAGAAAGGTGTCAACGGGGTTACGCCTCTGGGAAAACGAGGTTTACTTTAATTAGGTCCGTGCGAAAGCACGGGGAACTTCCCTCAAAGTACCGACACCGGCCTGGCTGAAAGATTGGCGAAATTGTAGGGTGTAATTAATCCCGGCTAGTCTTTCCTTTTAGGGTTTGAAGGAAGATTTGATAAAAACAGTGGGAGCCATCCTGATTAGATAAAATAATAACCAATCTGATCTTGCAAGAGCATACGCTAAAGTGTTTTCTTCTCTCTCTCTCTCCAGGTAGCGACCATATCATGCCTTAATAAAGATAATAATATGGATGTATTGACCGAACCCGCTTGTTATACTGTGCTGGGGAACGTTGGTTCCGTTCTTTCTTATAAAAGTTATAAGACTGAACATGATATAGGGGAATACCAGGATTCCCATGCCACCCGAATGAAGAAAGTACATGTTGATGCATTTTCTTCGGGTGTGTTCGTTACAGAGAACTGTTTCTCCATTTGCTCTACGTCCTGGGTATTAGATACCGAGTCAGGATCCCATATATGTAATCAGTTACATGGGCTTAGGAAAGGTAGAGAACTTGGAGAAGGTGATAAAGACATAAGGGTTGGAAATGGTGCAATTGTTGCAGCTAAAACCGTCGGGGAATATCACATTGTATTGCCAACTGGTAATACATTGATTCTGAACGAATGCTATTTCATGCCGAACCTGATATGCAACATTATATCGGTTTCTTTGTTGAGTAAAGAGGGATATAATTTTGTATTACAGGATAATGTTATGAACATTTTCCTAAACCAAAAGTTGGTTGGATCAGGCACGTTGTGCAATGGCATTTATTTTCTAAATCAATCAACAGTTCTGAGCATAATAAACACATAAAAGAGGAAGAGTTCAGAACTGAACGAATCCTTCTTGTGGCAATGTAGACTGGGTCACATCAATGCGACACGACTAGCTAAGTTGCATAAGGATGGATATTTGAAACCGTTCGAATTTTCATCTTATGACACTTGCCAGTCATGTCTCAAAGGCAAGATGACCAAAACTCCGTTTACGGGACACAGAGAAAGAGTTACCGAACTCTTGGGACTGATACATAGTGATGTATGCGGTCCCATGTCTACACATGCTAGGGATAGTTCTTCGTGCTTCATTACATTCACTGACGATCTCTCAAGATACGGACATGTGTTCTTAATAAGACACAAGTCTGAAGCTTTTGAGAAATTTAGAGAATATAAACAAGAAGTCGAGAACCAAATAGGAAAAAGTATTAAAATCCTACGATCTGATCGAGGAGGTGAATACTTGAGCAATGAATTCCTAGACTTCCGAAAAGAGAATGGGATTCTCTCTCAGCTGACTCCTCCATATACACCACAACACAACGGTGTGTCAGAACGGAGGAACCACGACCTATTAGATATTGTGCGCTCTATGATGAGCACAGCTGAGTTACCTATTTCCTTCTGGGGGTATGCGCTAGAGACAGCCATACATCTATTGAATATGGCCCCCACCAAATCTGTGCCTACCACTCCATATGGGATATGGAAAAGGAAGAGACCATGTCTTAACTATATAAAGATATGGGGTTGTCCAGCCTATGTCAAACGACAAAATCCGGACAAACTCGAGGCACGGTCTGTTCTATGCAAATTTGTAGGATATCCCAAGAATTCACAAGGGTATATCTTCTACCACACTGAGGAACAAAGGGTGTTTGTTTCTCGGCATGCCACCTTTTTAGAAAAGGAATTTCTTGCAAAAGAGATTAGTGGTCATGAGGTAGAACTGGAAGAGGTTCCAGCTACAAAAGCTGCAACAGAAGATCTGGTGGAACCAGAGGATTCGGTAGTTCCCAACGAACCTCAGCCTCTCCGCCGATCTAGTAGGGTTTCTCACCCACCTGAAAGATACTACGGTTTTCTCATGGATGGTGGGAGCGAGGATTGCATCATGGTTGATGATGACCCAACTAGCTTCGAGCAGGCCATTACGAGTGGGGACTCAGTCAAATGGCTGGATGCAATGCGGTCCGAGATGGAATCCATGTACACCAACAAAGTATGGACTTTGGAAGATGCTCCTGAAGGGGTAAAACCTATTGGGAGCAAGTGGATCTTCAAGAAAAAACTTGGTGTAGATGGGAAAGTGGAGACTTTCAAAGCTAGACTTGTTGCAAAGGGTTTTCGTCAAAGACCAGGTGTGGACTATGACGAAACCTTTTCTCCAGTGGCTATGCTTAAATCCATCCGGATCATGCTTGCCATCGCTGCATATCATGACTACGAAATCTGGCAAATGGATGTTAAAACCGCCTTTCTAAACGGTGATTTAGAAGAGTGCGTGTACATGACTCAGCCAGAGGGCTTCGTAGATAGTGGGAGCAGCGGGAAGGTGTGCAAGCTGCTTAAATCCATTTATGGATTAAAGCAAGCATCGCGGAGTTGGAACATCTGCTTTGACGTCGTTATCAAAGAGTTTGATTTCGTCAAAAACGTAGATGAACCTTGTATCTACAAGAAGGTGGTAGAGAGTAAGGTTGTCTTCCTCGTATTGTACGTGGATGACATACTCTTGATAGGAAATGACATTCCTATGCTGCAATTGGTCAAGCTCTTCTTATCATAAAGATTCTCAATGAAAGATCTTGGTGATGCCACCTGCATATTGGGAATTATGATCTATAGAGATAGATCTAAAAGGATATTGGGATTGTCCCAATCCAGGTACATTGACACCATACTAAAAAGGTTTAGTATGGAAGAGTCCAAACGTGGGTTTTTACCCACAATCTCAGGGCTCACTCTCTCCAAAGAGATGTCTACCAAGACTGATTTGGAGAGAGCTCGCATGCAAGGGATACCCTATGCTTCGGCTGTAGGCTCTATCATGTACGCGATGCTATGTACCAGACCCGATGTAGCATACTCACTAAGTGTATTGAGTAGGTATCAAGCTGATCCTGGAGAGAGTCACTGGACAGCTGTGAAGAGCATTCTCAAGTACTTGCGAAGGACTAAGGAGATGCTCTTGGTGTATGGTAACGGAGAACTCCAAGTGGAGTTGATTGATCATTTCTTTGTGTGTCGTTTTAGAAAATGAATAGAATCACAATCAAAGAATTATATTTGACCGCAATCAATTACGGTGTCGATTGTAGATCGTAAGCGAGTGCATATCGTCCACAGGGATTGTGCGATTCGTTTTTATATTTGCTTTGTTTGAATCGAAAAATTAATTGAAAAGAAAAGAAAACATGATTCAAGAATTTATCAATTGATTCAGGTGTCACGAGTTTAATCAAGAATCAAGAAACTGATAAACAATCAAGAATGGGATTTCGATAATATTTCCAATAAAATGTCAAGAATCTAAATGAGGCTCGTAGGAATCGATCGGATCTATAGACGTGATGTAATCTAAAGATTTCGTGTTCTTGTCCTTCGAAGGATTGATACTAGATCGATGATGATCGACGAGAGTTAGGGCTTCTTCGTGAAACTAGGGTTTCATCTTATCCCTTGTTCTTTTGTCGATATCATTCACATTCTAGCCTCTAGCAATTTCAAGAAACGATCGTAACTCCCCAATTTCGAGCGATATCATTCAAGAAAGCATCGTAACGAAATGGGTTGTCGATTCTTGAACTTGCTAGGGTTTACAAAACTTGTAGGAATCAAGAATCGTTTTCAGATATATTACATCATCATTCTATTGATCGTCTCGACTCCTCGACGAGCGGAGTATTACTCAAGCATCACAACAAGAATTACAACTAGAAATTTAGATTGAATCATGATGCAAGAATTTAAAGAAAACAAGATAAAAGAAAAACACCTTTTATTTATATCAACAATTTGATTACAATCGCTCAAGAACTACAAGAGGAAGAACGAAATTGTCGATTTGGCGTCGCTCGGCTCCGTGAGTCGCGGATCGTTTGGACCACTTGCTCTGTTGAAGATCGGCTCGGCTCATAAAAGGTTGCAAGGCTTCTCGCTTGATGGGTACTCGGGATCTTGGCTTTTGGAGTTGGAATTAGGGTTAGGGTTTCACACAAACCTTGTCACTAGACTTGTGGAAGAAGAAGATGAAGAAAGAGGTAGAATGGCTCTAGTTTTATGCTAGATTTTTGGTTGATTCCAAGATCAAAAGTTAATGAATAATTTAGCCTAGGGTCTTATTTATAGAGCACCCAAACCCTAGGTCTAGGTTTGAATTTACAATTCCCTCCAAAAGTTTGTTGAGGAGTTTCTAGAAAGAGTTTGTTAGGAGTTAGCTTAGGGTTTAAGCTAGGATTAATTAAGCTTAGAAAACCCTAGTTTGCTGATCTGGCAGAAACCTCTGGAGTCTTCTAGAACTTGGAGTGTCTTTCTGAACTGTAGGAGCTGAGACAGGAGTTTTGCACTAAAATTGAGGAGCTAATTCCTTGAACCCACCGCGGATCCGCGGCGCAAGCAGGCTCCTGCCGATCCGCGGCTGTGTGTGGGGCTTGGGCCTTGGGCTTCCTGGTATGGTCTTGGAACAATATTTGGGGCTTTATATGATATGTTGATTTTTATTTTCCCTTTTGGATTGATACCAGATCTGAAATCATTGAGTTGGCGTAATGTTTGATCGGTACCATGTACATTTTGGCCTTTCTTCTGGATTTTCCTGCACAGATCTCAAAACAAGTGTTGCGCAATATAGCGAAGATGCGATGCCATGAAATGCAGTCAATTTCCTTTATAGTGTCGGTTTAAGAGTCTAATACATGCAATCTGATATTTTGCGACAGTTTTGCTAATATGTGAAATATGAATGCCGTATACTTCTAAATGAGTACAAATGATGAGGAAATTGCCGGCTAAAATATACAATATTTTCGACTAATCAAATTCCCCCAAACTTAATTTCGATCGTCTCGAACGAACTGTTTTATTAAAAGGAGATGGAGAAAATAAAGAAAGAGAAAAACTAACTAGCACACTTTCGTAGGCAACACGATTGCACTGAGCACGTGCAACAAGCCTTTAAACCTCTAGGTATCCCTAGTAGGAGGAGTGTTGTCTCCTGAGGGTTTTCAGCGGATTGCACCCACAAAATCCAATAATAAAAGAAAGATCATGAATATTACATTTAAAGAAAAGAATTGTAAAAGAAATACTTTGAAAATTAGGGTTTCCAACTAAGCTAGCTTTTCGGTTGTCATGAGCCCTATCTTAATGGTCATGAAAAGATGTCAGAAATCACGTCCTCCCTCAATAAAACATCGTCTTATTTTTCATTACTATCTTTCTTCCAAACATCGATCATATCACCCTGCGTGTGTGTAAAAGACATCCCAACACCCGGAGAATTCAATTCAAGCTATCATACTCTTGCCCATCAGCCTCAGTACTTTTTAGTTAATGAATATTTAGATGAGATTGCTCACACACTTTCATCCGACCGTTAATACTTCTTGAGGTACTAACCAACCGATTACTCATGTGCTTGCTTACTTGGTGTATTTTCCTCGTCTTGCACCACCTCAGGCATAGCAGTGACTCCCAGACCAGTTGGCCTTAGGGCACTAGGTGAAGAAGCACCCTTGCTATATATTTTTTTATTTCCCTCGGTGATAACAAAACCAGTGTCAATTTTTCTCACCACTTTATATATTTTTATTCATTTTATTCATTTTTTTTATTTCCTTCATACATCGGCTTTAAGACAAGAGCATTTCAAGGTATCCTCTACTATCCTAGGCTTTAAGACGTGTGTAAGTGCGAATAGCAGGGTAGCAACGTTCAAAATGTTTGGCTTCCAGAATAGAAACTATTTTTCAGACTTATTTTTATCCTCAGATTAGTGACGTCTTTCATCTTACTAACCCTTGGGACAACGGCTCATAACTACTTATTACTAGTTCGTATAAGAATACTTCTAATTTTCTTGGTTTTCTTAAATTTTTCTAATCTCATGGATGCAATTTTTCACTATCTAAACTTTCATTATCTTATTTATGTACAAAAAATTTATATTTTGAAATTTTTTAAATTTTTATGGTTTTCAAAAAAAATGTTTTGTGCTTATGCAAAGTGATATGCAAATGATGCGAAAATAAGCACAAACCACCCCCAAACTTGTTTTCAACAGTGTCCTCACTGTTGCCTTCTACTAAATCTCAAAAACCTGTAAGCTTGGGAGGAATTTATTAGTGGGGGCAAAATATTTAAGTGAAGAACTTCCCCTAAACTTATTTTTGGCTCAAAATTTTGTAAAATTTTTTCTTTTCAAGAGCCAGAAAAAAAAAATGTACCCCCCCAAACTTATGCAATGTTAATCTTTGAAAATCACATGAGGGGGTTAAAAATTAGTGGTCGATGCCAAGCTTTGCAAAGACCGAATGTTAACACCAACCATTCAAAAAAATTATCAATGCAGTGCTCTGGTTGGTGGAAGAAGAAGTGGGGAAAGGTTAAGTGGTGGAATAGAATGTGTGTGCGTCTCATTTTGGAGAGACGATACAGTGTGTGTGATGGATTACTCGCATTTTTTTTACAGTTCAGAAAAAGGGGTGGAGGTTCAATTTCAGTGAGTGGAACCTGATTCATCTCAACACCCGTGTTATTCAGAAATGTGAGTTCATCAGCGAAGATCTCCTCAAAAGTTTCATCTATACCCCGAAGAATAATGTCATCACAAAGTGCAGGGTGATCTTCAGACTCTAAAAGCAGTTCATAATCAGTGTTAGTTGTTGACCCAGAAATCTCGGTGGAAGAGTCCGTATGTGTATGATACATAGTTGGGTCAAACAATAACGTATGAAAAGAGTCTAGATCGGTATTATGAGGGTCATCAAATTCGCTGCTGTCGACATCCATTAAGTCGACAGAACATACCTGAGCAGTAGGTTCGGAGGGTACACTTCCTAACTTGTAAATGTTCATCTCAATTGTCCTCTTCCCGAAGGATAGGGTCATAGAACCGTTACGACAATTGATGATAGCATTGGAAGTGGCCAAAAAGGGGAGACCTAAAATCACCGGAATTTGATTCCGTGAGTTCGCTACAGGCTGTGTATCAATTACAATAAAGTCTACAGGGAAGATAAATTCCCCGATTTTTATTAACACATCCTCTAGTTCACCCCTAGGTCTGGTGATTGATCGGTCAGCCATCTGGAGAGTGCAAGGAGATGGTTTCAACTCTCCGATCCCTAACTGCTCATAAACTGAGAAAGGAAGCAGGTTAACACTTGCCCCAAGATCTAGTAGAGCACGGTTAATGTGTTTCTCCCCAATAGAGATGGAAATCGTAGGATAGCTAGGATCCTTACGTTTCCTCGGTAATTGCTGGGGGAAAGCTGTGTCTACTGTTTTTGCCATGAATATCTTCTTGGGCATTTGTTTCTTCCTCTTTCTAGTGCAAAAGTCTTTAAGAACTTGCGCATATGCAGGGACTTGTTGGATAGCATCTAGAAGAGGGATATTGATGTTAACCTGTTTAAACATCTCAGTGATCTTCTCCATATGTGGACTTGGTGTGTTAGCCCTTAACCGATTAGGATAAGGTGCTTTAGCAATAAGCGTTGGGTCCATCATAGGAGAAGGAAGTGTGTGTGGGACCGATCCCAGAATAGAAGTGGGGATCGTCCGTGGAGGGGTAAAAGAGGTGGGCTGTAGTGGCGAGCCTTTTGGGAAATGAAGAATAGGCTCGGAAGAAGGTGGTGGGGTAGAAGAACTGGGGTCAGAACTAGAAGTGTGTGTGTGTGGAAAGGTCTCAGCCGGGGTGTTGATATGATTTTCAGTATCATTAACTTCTTCCCCAACATGATTGTCAAGCACTCTTCCAGATCTCAACGTGGTGATTGCATTCACATGATGTGAATAACCAGGATTGGGTAAGGGTTGAGCTGGAAGTTTCCCTTTCTCTCTTGCACTCATTTCGGCTTTTAATCGTGCAATTTCTTCTTCCATCGATTTAATACTCTCGTTTTGGGACGCAGAGTTTTTCTCAATTTTATCGACAGAAGACTTCATTTCAGCCGAAACTTGCATGATATTTGTTAAGACCAAATTCATGTATTGTGCAAAAGAAGAGGAATCATCAGTTCCGGTCAACTGTAAAGGACTAGACAGTGCAGGTGTGTTGACTGGATTTTGAAAATTATGTGCTTGAAAGGGGTGCTGACTCAATTGAAGTTGTGGTTGTTGTTGTGGTGGAGGGACCCTTTGGAAATTGTTTTGGTTTGGAACCGTGTTTTGTGATTGTGATTGGTTCCAAGCAAAATTAGGGTGATTCCTCCAACCCTGATTATATGTGGAAGAAAAAGGATCGTTTCTAGGTCTTTGAAATGCGGTATTGGTATGCTCACGACCTTGAAACGGACATTCTTCTGTCAAGTGAGACGGATCAGAACAGCAGCCACATACAGTTTTGGAAAGTGACATTTGATTAAGGGAGGCAGCTAAAAATTTGTTTTCCATAGTCTCGAGTTTCTTTTGTATAGCTGAAATGTCAGCTCTAACTCCTATGGAAACATCCGATTGGTTATTGCCACTCCTAAATGATGGACTTTCCCATTGTAAAGACTTTTCAGCGAACTCTTCTAAATATCGTCAAGCTTCCCCATCATCCTTGGTCATGAAGGTACCTTGACACATGTTTTCAAGGCTCTGTTTAGTGTTAGGGTTATTGCCCTTATATATGATTCGGCAAAGCTCCCATCTCGGGATGCCGTGATGAGGACCTTGAACCAATAGATCCTTGAAACGTTCAAACCATTTAGAGAATGGTTCAGCAGGGAGCTGGGCAAATTGATTCAGTTTGCTACGGATTCGAGCTGTCTTTTGTATTGGGTAAAATTTCTTAAGGAATGCAGCGACGAATTCTTCCCAATTCGTAATAGAGTGTGCGGTAGTGTTATATAGCCACTTCTCGGCTATATCGCACAATGTAAATGGAAGAAGTCGTAGACGCATCGCATCCACTAAAAGTTGTGACGTACCCATCATTGCGCATACGTTTTCAAATTTGGTAATGAAAACGTAAGCGTCCTCAGTCTCGAGTCCGTGGAATTTGGGTAAAAGGTTGATGTATTAGGGTTTAATCTCAAAGTTATCCCCATTAGCTGGTGGTGTGGATAAGCAGGTCGAAAGAGGACCTCGAATAGGGTAGCACCTCTCCTGAAGAGAGATGCGGGGTGGATTCTGCGCACCAACGGACGGCGGCAGATTAGGGTTAAAGAAGTTTGATGGAGTTGGATCCATCGGTGTGGGTGTGGTAGTGGATAAAGGAAAGGTAAATGGAGAAATATCGACTTCGGAGTCGATAAAGGGTATGCGGACTAAACGGGCACTAGAATCCCGTGTCCAGCCTATCTTGTACTAAAAAGGGTTAGTACAAGTGGCAGCGTTGGCTTATAATTAGGGGTAAATGAATGCGGTGTTTGCTTTGAAAAAGGGACGGATTTTTGAAAAAAATGATGCGACAAAATAAATGCAACACACAAATCCTAGAATCTAGTGGTCACCTAGGTCCGGCTCTAGACCGCTCCGAACTGCCAAAAGACAAGTCGCAGGATAGAATCCTCCACTGCCTCTTTGTTCCCCTGTGGCCGGATAAGTGCCAGGTAAGTGGGAAGGTACTCCACTACGTAAGTAGTGCGCCTAATTAAAAACCACTAGCCTTAGACACACTCGCCTTAGGCACCACAAGAAAATGCGGATAAGCAATGAATTACCCACGACCTTCTTCTGTCCTAATTGAGCGCGATAGTCCTTAGAGTCATCTCTAGATATTTTTTAGTTAATGTGGGTCAATGCGGATGCAAGTTTGGTGGTTTTCGGGGCCTAGGAAGGGTAATGAAATCCCCACCTAATTTGGATTTGGCTGCCCCTTAATATCCGTATTTATAATGCAAAACAACCAAGAAACAAAAATCACGCACAAATTTACTTTTGCAATTTGCGAGCTGCTATTCTTTGCAAAGAATCCTGCAGAAAAGTATTAGTTGGAGCTAAAAAGAGGAGAGAGGAGAAGTCAAGAATTTACCTGAAGCAAAATTGTACAGAGAACCCTCCAAGGGGCCACGGTTCCGCCGCGTATCCCTCCTTATGCCGCGCTTCCGCGGTTGAACTGTGGGATCACTGAACCAAACTTCTTCAGGAGCTTCCTGTTGATAACTCCAGCTCTCTGGAATTTTCCAAAAATTTTTCCCAATTTCCAGCAAGCTCCAGATTTCCTCGCAATGAAACACAACAAATTGTTTAGGGTTTGCACGAATTTTGATCTCAAAAATCGCAATGAAATAAATCTTTCAATTCAAACTATAATATGAAACGAATTAGCGCGTAATCCCCGGCAACGGCGCCATTTGATTGATAATTTCTTTGTGTGTCGTTTTAGAAAATGAATAGAATCACAATCAAAGAATTATATTTGACCGCAATCAATTACGGTGTCGATTGTAGATCGTAAGCGAGTGCGGATCGTCCACAGGGATTGTGCGATTCGTTTTTATATTTGCTTTGTTTGAATCGAAAAGTTAATTGAAAAGAAAAGAAAACATGATTCAAGAATTTATCAATTGATTCAGGTGTCACGAGTTTAATCAAGAATCAAGAAACTGATAAACAATCAAGAATGGGATTTCGATAATATTTCCAATCAAATGTCAAGAATCTAAATGAGGCTCGTAGGAATCGATCGGATCTATAGACGTGATGTAATCTAAAGATTTCGTGTTCTTGTCCATCGAAGGATTGATACTAGATCGATGATGATCGACGAGAGTTAGGGCTTCTTCGTGAAACTAGGGTTTCATCTTATCCCTTGTTCTTTTTTCGATATCATTCACATTCTAGCTTCTAGCAATTTCAAGAAACGATCGTAACTCCCCAATTTCGAGCGATATCATTCAAGAAAGCATCGTAACGAAATGGGTTGTCGATATCATTCACATTCTAGCCTCTTCGGGATGCTAGGTATGCGATACTATAGCAGCTAGCCCTAGTGCAAGTAGGAGATTGTTAGTTGTATGTATGCCCTAGAGGCCAGTATTGTACAGATGATGTATATTTTATTGGATGCTTGGACATATATAGAGAGGACTTTCTTGCTCGATATGATAGTATGCTATCTGGTTGCTCTTTATCTTAACATGTATACTTGTCTCTTGATACTGTCTTATGGTTACACGTTGGTAAAGCCCTTAGGATGTGTACTTGACTACCTAGACTATGATGCAGATCATACTAGTGGGGCCATGGTAGTCCATAAGTACATCCTTTAATGTTCCTAGTCGTGGGTGTATCGAGACAGGACATCGATATACCAGAGTAGACTAGCGTATACGCTTCTCGACCCATGAGATGGGCGATGGATGATCCCATATCCATTGGTGTTTGATATCGGAGATGGTATACGGGTGCTCAGTGGAGACTGGGTACACTGGACGGACTCACCGAGAACTCCCAGATGGTATTATACCTCACGTGAGATGGAAGTTCTCTGGTGACACTTGTGCAGGTTAGTCTGTAGACCCGAGATGGTCATAGAGTCTTGTGTGATTTCCACTGTGCTTTGATTTCCACCTTACCACGTCCAAGAGGCAAAACGGTGGTTTTTAGGTACAGTCCTGAGTCACATGGAGGCAATGAGCGATAGGAGGGGTTTCGTCTCTCCCGGTATTGGGGGTTGATGTTGCGCTGTGCTCGATTGGCCGTAACAGGGAAGTCCCTGGCCAGGGCTGATTTAGAGATTTACTGGTAAGTGTTACCAGTAGTTTCTCGACCCGTTATGAGCCTCACATTGGCACGACTTATCGGTTATTGAGGTCTGACAATTACCACCCCTAGACTTGATATGCGACATATCAGACGAGGAGACCAGACTGTACGAGAAGTGTTACCGGCAGACTTTTACAGGAGTTGGAGCGGGCTTGCTTGTTGATCTTCTGATCGCTCAATACCCGGGTAGCCGTTATGTCCAGCTAGTACCGCTGACGGCTTGTGGGTGTTTGATGTGATCATCACCTACTGCCGGTGTATTGACGAGTCTTTAGAGTCATACATAGAGGTTTTACTGGCTCATGCAAAATGAAATAGGAGCACGTATGTGATATGTGCGGGACCGAGAATAATGCGTGTATGTGATACTGTATTCTATTCTCACGACTTTTTGTATCGGTCGGTTTTATATATGATATAGCCGGGTTATCGAATCAAGTGTTGATTCGATAAGTCGATACATTGGATGTTAGTCGGTTATATGTGATATGACCGGATTATTAAGTCAAGTGTTGATTTAATAATTTATTGTATAAATGTATATTTGATATACTAGTTTACATTAACTAACACTTGTTCACTTTAGGTTTTTTCTCACATGTACAAAACTTTAATATATATGTGATATATATTAAAATGTGTTTTCTTTTTGTATCATGGTTGATGATACAACATTCATGGGTGTATGAGACTTACACTATGCTATTTGTTATGATTGGGATTAATATATTTAAAGTAATTACAAAATTAGTGGAAAATTAGAAAATGCATGAAGCTTGTGGAAGCTTGAGGATGCATTGACTAAAGTCTACTAAATTTGTTTTTACTTTGGATTTTTAACCTAACCATCACACTTAGCTATGGTAATGTCTCTACATGAGTTAGTATATGATACTCACTCACCATGGTTAGCTCTCTCACTTGATCATTATCCTCATCTCTTTCTTATGTTCATCTTCTTCTTCTTTGTTCAAAAGAAAAGCTTGCTAGGGTTTGATCCAAAGTGAGAAAGATTGTGAGAAATAAAATTCTAAAGAGAACCTACTTCCTATCTCTCCATCCTCTACTAGACTAGCACTTTAGTTTAGGGTGTTTGCTTCACTAATTCTCTAGTTAGTGAAGTAGTAGCTTGAGTCGTTATTCCCTCGACGTAGATCATCTTCGGCCTCGAAGACTTCAAGAAAGGACGCATCTTTCACCTCGTGAAGCCATGCAAGGGCCCGGGAAAACCATGATCGCAGCGAAGGGACTACGAAAAGGAGCTTTAGAAGTGAAGGACCGATCTACAAAGGTTGTATTTCGTATCCCCTTAGTAGTAAATGTCCTTTACTAGCATGTGAAACCCTAATTTTCTAGCAACGATCTTGTTTAGGGTTATTCGGCACGACTAAAATTTTAAACGGGCATGGTTGATGCATTGTAGAACCTTATTAGAGTGCCTAGTAACCCTACAGTGGTATCAGAGCCTAACTAGAGCATTAGGCGATGTGTTAACGAAGTTAAAACCCCGATCGAACCTGGAAATGTCAAGATAACCCCCTCTCTGAACATTTTTTAAAAACTGGGTTTTTTCTGAATTAAAAATACCTTAAAAAATCAGCAGGGAATTCTAAGGGTTACCATGAAAAACGAGCCCTCAAATCCTCCACGTGGCCGCGGAACTGCGGCACTAAGCCACCTTTCGCGGCGGTTCCGCGGTAGAAAAGGAGTATTGGGGACTGTTCTTTATGCAGTAATATCCACTACCATTCCTGCATCTTTCTGGGTATTTTTATCATGACTCAAGTGTTGAGTATTTTGGGGTTTATTTTGTAATCGTCGATTCGATCAGAGAATTTAATTTTGTTTTGTTTTTCCGGATAATTTAGAAAGTATTAAAATGTTCGAACGGATATCATTAACTCAATTTTTCCCGGCACGAAAAACATTCAAGTGTTGAATTTTTCTCGGGTTTAAATCTTTCGGAAAAACGTGCAAGTAATGCGATGGATCCTCTAGAAGACAACAAACCTTAACTCGATTATGTGACCGTCTTGAACTGCCTTTTGAACCTTAGGGTTTGGGGCAGTACGGCATGCCACATATGAGGCGTTGGCTTGACCCTTCTACGGCTGGAAATTTTCAGAAAAGACATGGAGGATTTAAAATGCATATTCGGCTTACTTATTTTCAAAACCTTGTTTTAAAACATGTTTTCTTCACTTCTTAAAACTAGTTTTCCTTATTTACTCCTTAAAAATGGTTTTAGATTTCTGGGCTTTTGGCCTACTTGAATTAGATGGGGTCCTATAGGCTTCATATGATTCAAGTGCCAGTCACGTGCTATTTTGGGTCGTGACAAAGTTGGTATCAGAGCGCTAGGTTAAACTTGGTTAAAGTCTAAGTTTGACTATGCGGAGCCTAGAGTGTTTTATATATTCGGAACTTAGGCTTGACCTTACGGGACTTAGACTTAGTCGAGGGGGTATTAGACCCGAACTTTCGTCGCGTAGGATGACCCTTGGTTGATGGAGTAGGTAGCTTGAGTAGAGTGACGTACCGTACGTATGTTCCGCGGCATATTTACGATACGCTACTCCACTTAAGAAGCCTTAGGATGTACATTTTCTTGCATAGTATTATATTCATTCATATGATCTATCCTTATCGATACTGGTTATGATTTTGCTGCCACAATTACACGGGCAGAGAGAGCTACGGCTAGAGTTGTGTCAGCTTGAGCTAGTCATGGACGAAGACTGACCAGGGCGTGATTCCAGAGGCATACGATCGCGTATAGAGGCGTCATTTTATTGTGTTTTCGCGCCTTGATCGATTGACAGATCGCTTTTATGAGATTTCTCAGACGTGCCGATCAGCACCAGAGGATCAGACTACTGCTAGAGGCCAGCCAGAAAGTGATGACCATTGATATATCGCTTATTCATGATGATTGAGGCGCTGTTCAGCGTACTGACGAATGAGCCAGTTGCTGCTGCAAATAACGAGATATCACCCAGATGTTGGAGCTACTGCAGCATGAGTGTATACTTAGAGATATGATGGTAGGTCGCTAGTCACCCGAGGACGAATGATTAGGACATGTGGTTCGTTCGCTTACCCCGATGCGAGGTCATCAGATTGATTGATTCCAGCTAGAGACGACTTCACGCAGGTTCGCTGGTAGTCGATGGAGGCGATCGAATGTCAGAAACCTATATTCCAAGTTTAAAATATTCGGAAAGACATGCAAGCGATTCTATGGACCCTCTAGAAGAATGAAATCCTAAATCGACATAATGACCGTGTGAAAGACTTTGAACCTTAGGGTTTGCGGCAGTTCCGCGACGCCATTAGTGAAGCTTGGGTTTGCCCTTCTACGGCTGGTCCACCTATGCTGAGGTATGTACTCGATACTATTAAACTGTACTCAAGATGTTGATATCTTGGGGGATTATGAGGTTTTGGCGAATCGATCAAAAGGTTCGACATCTTTCAGATATCATGTGATGGGACACATTGCTTGGGAGACTCCAGATACGAGTAGAGCCGTTGGAGCGCAGTCCATGCAGCTACGAGAAGACGAGTCCGAATCAGTCAACATTGGAACAAGTGGAGTAAAGAGTTCGCACGAGATGACGTTCCACTCCACTGACATCAGAGATACGATACGCATACAGAGGCGTTGTATATGGATATACCTTCCAGAAGGAGTCGCAATAAGCATACAGCCGTCCCGAAATGAGAAACATATATAGTAAAGAGGATAACTTCCGGGCAATTCGGCAGAAACGAGATTTGAGAGAGGCCTCGACATGACCTTTCTGGAATACTATACGAGAAGACTTAGACCCAGGAGTGGTCATATTGCGCACACCCAGCAGGCCTGAGTTCGGCATCGTCGACGAGATAGTTGACCAGGTTAGGATAGAGGACCTCACCCAGATGCGTTGTGAATTGATCAAGAATGGACGGGAATGGAGTATATCTCCACAGGTTGGGATGAGTTCCTGAGGACGTGTTCGGCCAGATATCTTCTACAGAGTGATGAAGATACCGAGTTCGTGATTTCGAGTCCATGTGAGAGACTTCGGCTGGATCATAGAAGAGAACAATTGCGGAGAGCAGATAGAGACGTGACGTCGGAGTAGATGATGATATAGACAAGCGGGACAAGAGGTTGAGGCGAGATGCCGACGAGCTGTTGTTACTCCCGTTAAGGTTAAAGGTCGGATATGTCTACAGAGGCGTTGGGATGCGACTAGTTTTCGAGGAAATGCTTTGTTGAGGACGCAGATGATCAGAGAAGTGCCAAGACGGAATCATCCCCGTTAACACACCTGATAGGGCCGATGAGCCGAAAGATTGCGAGATTGTTAATCCACAGAGGAGATAAGGACCCAGAGACAGAGGACGCCAGACCGTGAGCAAGAGGCAAGTAGATATCTTGCGCTGCTAGCATTGGATGCACCGACACCTCCTCGACCTTGAAGGAGGATATACCGACGACGGTATTTATGATTTGTGATTTTGTGATTTGATTATCACGAATCCGTCACCTTGGATTTCGGTATTTTGGGCGACCTAATCGCATGATTTGGTCTTGATGGCTGAGTTCCATGATTTCTGTTTTCGTGCACCATGGTTGCACCTACTGGGTATTCATATTTTGTGCATAGTTATTACGCTTGAGGTATTGATTGTGATTTCATGCCTATTTTATGCCTGTGATTTGATTTATGCTTCCAGCATAGTTTTCAAGCACTTTTAGTGTTTTGATTTGATTTGTGCACGCTGATGCACATGGTTGTGAGCTTATATACCGAGGTATACCTTCTTTTGATTGAGCCGTACCGTATACTGTCGATTTCGATTCTGATTTCGATGTTGATTTCGTGCATGATGGATGCACTGATTTGGATTTTCGCGCATGTTGGGCGCATGTTATGAGATGCGATTTTGGTGCACACCAGATGCGCTAAATCGAGATTCTTCGTGCATGTCAGATTCACCTGATTTTGCTGTCAGGCACACACGTTGCCTATGACAGATGTTTCGTGCACACCCGTTGCACTTAAATGTCGTTTCCGTGTACATGTATGGCAAATATATGGATTTTGATTTCCGTGCGCACCAGACGCACAGGGTATTCTTATATACATTTTTGGGATTTATTCCTTATGGACTAGTACGTTTTTATGATATTGCTATTTGTTTTCATACTGAGCAGGACTAGTCAGAGGACAGTACCTGGATATATTTTGCATGCATTGATAGTTATCGAAAGGATTTCCAAAAAGAGAGCTATGGTCTCAGTATTTACCTACGTGTCTGATATGACACGAAATGTTTAAAACAAGGAAACCCTTCTAAATTGTTTTCAAAACGGCGGAACGTACATATTAAACAAAGGATATATACATATATGGTTATTTTATTATAATAGACGTCCGCCACTGTGCAGTGTTATGCGCATCGCACAGCGACTTAAAAAGACTTGGCATGCATTTACTTCAGCTATTTACATGTATAGTTCTAATTTATATCATATTGGTTTTATTTTGGATTTGACATTTGTGTCTTTACCATGACTCCGATGAATGCGGGATGCCTGACGGAGTTTTGATTTTGAGTTATCTACTCATTACTCATGCGCGTGCATTGCGCTATGATGCGTTTTATGTATTGATGATTTCGGAGCCCCGATGATTTGGACTTTTACAGAAATGTTTTGGTATTTGAGGGATTTAAATTTAAATTCGGGGACCGAATTTCTTTAAGGGGGGAAGATTGTAACATTTTAAAAAAAAATAAAATATTACTTTTGGGAATTTTTATAATTTAGTATTATTTTAATGAATATTTTAATATTTCGGTATAATTAAATACCGATAAAATTGGGAAAAATTTGGAAAATTATAGAAATTACTAAAAAGAGGTTGTTTTATGCGAATTATGCAATTTTTAAGTTTTTATGATTAATTATATGCTAATTTAGTGCTAATCGCGATTAAAAATCGCTAATCTGGTTTTTAGCATTTTGGTGCAAAACATGCACATATCATTTTTTTACACTAGTGCATTTTCTACCATGGTTGTTTTGGGTTTACTATTAGTGTGAGAAGGGAATTAGAGAAGAAAAGAAAAGGAAAAAGGATATAATATTGGGTATGGATGAGAGAGAGAAAGGTGGGGGTGTGTTGACTTAGCCTTTCCCCTTCATTCCAACACTCATTTCTCTCCCTCTCCCTCATATGCTTCTGCTTCTGCTTCCCCTCTTCTTCTCCTCTACAAATCACCCCATTTCATCTCCAAAACAAACTCAAAACCCAAATCCCATTTCATAAATTTTGTGCACAAGCTCAAGACAAACACATTGGACCAAGAAAGCAAGGATTTTGGCCACTAGGGGCAACTCAAGAAAATTCTTGAGTTTCCAAATGAGGTATTTTTCTGGTCCATTAGCTTAGTTTTTGCATTACTTATACCCCCATGTTAGATTTGAACCGATATTGTGTGATTTTGTGGACTTAGGAAAAACCTAGTTAGGGTTTAGGGTATGAATTGATTACAAAGGTGAATTGAGGTGTAATTAGGGACTACAACCCCTGTTGTGATATTACATGGGACTAAACCTGAGACTAGGACCTGGAATACGGATTTAGAAACCCGATATCGGAAGAATTTTGGATTCTGTGATTGTATTTGGAAATCTGCTAACTCCCGGGTCACCTGAAAATATTTTTGCAAGGATAGTGATACATGCATGCACCTAGAAACCATCACCCAAAACCCTAGCCCCTAACCCTAAATTCTGGCTCCAATTAAATCCATTCTGGCCGCAAATTGCGGCCAGACCAGGGTGGATTTGGCTCGTATTTGTTCTGTGGCTTTGTCATCAGTAAATTAGACCCTTGGTATGTGCAAAGTTGTCCAATTTGGCTTAGGGTAAAATCTGGGACCGTTTCCATGAGTTGGTGCATTGTTTTACGACTCCGTTTTGACTTGATTTTGGTATCTGGTATTGTGTTTCTGTCGTGTGGCGTTTGGACGTCCACGATCAGGGTTTTTGGTCGTGTCTTGCACGCAAAGCTATAGGTTTTGACCTATGAGCGAAATGTGTACCGTTTTGGTTTTCCGCCTTGATTTTAATGCGCATTGCTATGGTTTATTATTGTAGGTACCTTCGCATGGATTCTGAGGCGACGGAGCGTGGCGTCATCGACTTCGGAGAACAAGAACCAAGATGAGTAGATTATATCTACGGGGGAAGTCGGGTGGATGGCGTATAGCACCCCCGCAGTTCGATGTTTAGAATAGTATATATATACTATTTATGTTAGCTTATCGTGTGTCGTGGATATTTGAGATGAGATTAGGTGTACTATGATTAGATTAAGGCGTAGAAGTAAACTAGTATAATACCTAGTTGCGAACCCTAGAATAGGTTTACACCCACACGCACATACATGTTTATTTGTTATTGTTTTACCTAGACGATGAGGATTGTGGATGATATTTGGAGATGAGTCGATGAGGTTGGGCATAGTGCCATGAGATCGGTGATATGATGTGATTCGTATTTGGGAGACGACATAAGATCTTTAGCGGGCCTTTGGACGTGTGTTTCACACACGCATTCATATTTATATAGATGGTATCGATTGTACTAGACGTAGATCAGTACCCCAGATTATGTGATATGCTGATAATGATACCTGATATTTGATGAGAGGAATGTGATATTGACCCGTACCCAGCTTTTGGGATGTCGTACGATGATTTACCATACGTGCTTTATATTGATGATAGATCCGCACTCATGACTCGAGGATGTCATATGATATTGTATCGTATGTGGTACCTTGAGGCGGGATCACCGACTATTATATATATATATATATCGACTCAGATTTAGGTGGTTTCCATACCCTTCGAATAGCTTGTTAGTTAGGTCTGTGGATTACTTAGTAGACGTTAGACTAGACCCGAATCATACCTATTTCAAAACTAACGAATCGGGAGTATTTTAAAGACATGCAAGAGAATTCTACGGATATTTTCAAAAGAGGCATCTTTTCTTAAAAACGCCGTAGCCCTTATTTTACTAAAAGCCCCGATTCGTCTTATTTCAAATGGCAAACTGTATGACTTTTTATATTGATGCAGATTCGTCACTGTTGCATTTATTAGTCGATTCCTGCATATTCTTGTTATTCGCATCGCATGGCATGTACAAATGGTTATTGTTATATTAAACTCATGATGATAGGACACCAGCACCATTATCGATGATGCATATGTTCCACGTACACCTGCTTGCCGGCTCACACACTTCATCATCGATAATTGCCATGTCACTACACTGTAGCACTGTTGCATTCAGGATATGATCCTTTGCATGGCATACTTGTGTACATATCTAATGTACACCCATACGTGCATACATACATATTTGCACTTACATAGATGATTCTCGCTGGATTTGGAGATTTGGGAACCGCAAGATACTCTTTAAAACTGATTCATTTTAAAAGAGCGGTTTCCCTCAAAATATGCATATTACTATTCCATAATGCATGATATACTGATATGCTTACATTTCTTTTACATGTCGCATACATCGTGCTTTTGATTATACGCATTGAGATATGTTGTTTCTATAATATTTCTGGATTTGGGAACCGTGGATATTTCAAAAGAGAGTATGTAATTGTTTTAAAAACCCGGTTACCCTTGATATGATATTTCAGTGCGTCCACCATGCGTTTTCTCGGTTCTGAGACGTGTGCTTGAAACCCGATTCGAGGAGTTGGATGATCCGTTTGCGGGTTCATGGTGGACCCGGTATGGTTTCCCGGGGCAAGAAATGTTTTTCGTGGAGCAGACGATGAGCCTGGCAGGGTGGCGAGTACCTACCGGTGATAGTATTTGGGCCCGGCGGATATCCGGAGGATACCGACCGGAGTCGAGAGATGATGTGGGCCGATCCGCACTGACGGAGCCCGATATATGAGGATTTACGTGCCGATGCTAGGCACAGGTTTCATGATGTTTTCGAGTGTCGATGCTTGACACTCAGGTTCCATGATTTTGATATGTCGCGAGCGACACATGTTGATTTACATCCTCATACTTCCATGCATATGTTTATGATATTTACATGCATGATGCTTATTGTCATTGGGTGACACGTGGACGAGATCCACACACATACAAACATTGATTACATTGATCATACCTCATATTTACGATATGTTATTACCTGAGGCACTGGCACAAGCACTTGGCACTACACTTATGTATAGATGTTATATTGCCACCTTTTCATGCTTCAGACTTAGTCATATTGAGGATATTTATATTACTGATCGTATTGACCTAGGATTATGTCATGCATACGATTTCTACTCTGTGATGTTTTCTATTCACGAGTTGGCAACTCACCCCCGTTGTGCCACAGTTCTTGCAGGTTTTGCCGTACAAGTTCCATTGCGGCTTTTCTGGCACATTGCTCCCTTTCTGGGTGATTGCATTGGTAGGTGGGTTCACTGGCATCGTGGCCACCCTTGTATTATTTTATTCAGTTGTATCTAGTAATTCCATCAACCAAACTTGTATATTGTTTCAGACTTAGAAAACCAGTTATGTATTATTTCGACCTTAGAGTCGCGCGTTGTAGTATTATGGTTTTCATGTTGATTTTGAGTTTCTTTTTGAGTTTTGATCCTCGCCCTTCGGCGTTGTTTATTATACTGCTTGCGTGGTTGTGACCGTCGATTGATGAAGAGCTAGCTCCCGCTTGGGGATGCCTTTTATCATTGTATATATGTTATTCTTGTTGTATCCCGTTTGGGGCCAGTATTTACAAAGGAAACTCTGCCGAAATTTTCAGAAAAGACATGGAGGATTTAAAATGCATATTCGGCTTACTTATTTTCAAAACCTTGTTTTAAAACATGTTTTCTTCACTTCTTAAAACTAGTTTTCCTTATTTACTCCTTAAAAATGATTTTAGATTTCTGGGTTTTTGGCTTACTTGAATTAGATGGGGTCCTATAGGCTTCATATGATTCAAGTGCCAATCACGTGCTATTTTGGGTCGTGACATATAGGGTGATAACTACCAACAGACTTGGCTGCAACACTTGCACCGTTTCTATCTCATGAAACTTATCACCCGTTTTCAGTCTCTACCTATCTGTAGCCCATGTAACAGATTACATTTGCGGGATCCTGATCCGGTATCACATACCCAGGATGTAAAGGACATTGAGAAACAGTTCTGTATAATGAACACACCCGAAGAAGATGCATCAACATGTATTTTCTTCGTTTGGGCGGCACGGGAAATCTGGTATTCCCCCATTTCCTGCTCTGTCTTATAACAATTATAAGTTAGAGCGGGACCAACGTTCCCCAGCTCAGTATAACAAGCGGGTTTGGTCAATACATCCGTATTATTATCTTGATTAAGGCGTGATATGGTCACTACCTGGAGAGAGAGAGAAGAAAACACTCAGCGTATGCTCTTGCAAGATTAGATTGGTTATCTAATATATCTAATCAGGATGTCTCCCACTATTTTAGTCAAATCTTCCTTCAAACCCTAAAAGGAAAGACTAGCCGGGATTAATTACACGCTACAAGTTTGCCAATCTTTCAGCCAGGCCAGTGCCGGTACTTTGAGGGAGGTTCCCCGTGCTTTCGCACGAACCTAATTAAAGTAAACCTCGTTTTCCCAGGGGCGTAACCCCGTTGACACCTTTCTAGACACCTACTTGATCGGCTAATTGTAATGTGTAAAACTCTCCCAGGAGTAACTCTTACTCTCAGCGGGTATCGGGATCCAACTATCTCATAGAAGGTGTGGAATCTCATTGCAAATTTCAATACTTGAAATTCCCAATAATATTTTACCCCCAGCGTCCTATGACCTTGACGAAAGCCAACAAACCATAGGCTACTAGTCAAGTTCAACCCGTCATTTCCCGATTGAATTAAACCCACCCGTACGGCCCTTGACGAAAGCCAACAAAGTCGCTCGACCAACCTAACTCAATCGCATCATATGCTTATACAGATAAGCATAAATAGCTACCGCACACTACGCCTTGACGAAAGCCAACAAACGCAGCACGGATACTATGAAGTACTTATCTGAAATGACGGAGGGCTACGACAGGTTTTTAAGAAAACCCTTTGCGTAATGAACTTGATATCGTCGTAGAATCGAGTGATTTTAAATGGAGTGTTTTTTAGGCCTTTTCTAGTTTTGATAAAGAGGTCACTCCCTGTGAAGGGATCGTCGGCTCTTTCCTCATCGAATAAGGTGCAGGATATTTCACAAATATCACTATGCAAAGCAAAAACTATAGAAGCAATCAAAAGACAAACCGAGTGTATAGCATCTGCTAGTTTCGCTAAAGAGGTCACTCCCGGTGAAGGGATCTCGGCTCTTTCCTTATCGAATAAGGTGTTGGATGTTCTACAAGGAACACCGCTATGCAAAGCAAGAACTAGAGCTACCAGGTTTTTAAACAAGTTTCTACAACATCTTAGGTTTCTTTTATTTCATTAATCTCATTAATGAAGTCCCATTTTAATATGCTTCACAAACATAACATTTGAAACGAAATCAACAATATATAATATATATCTCATATATATAATATAAACATTCGTCTCAAGCAGTAATATGATCTCATCACAGAACATTGCAGCAGAAGAACATATATGAAATATTGGATATACTAGGACGTCTGTGTTTTAATACGAGCCTGTATAAAACACGGATTCCACGGTCGCGATGAATAGCCAAACCTACATCCCTAGACCCCTACGAGAGCGGCAATCAACTCTGCCAATTCCAGGGTTAGGAGACCCGGTCTCGACTCTTCGAGATGGTCTCCTACTGGACCCTAGAACCCGGTTACTTGTGCTCCCCTCCTTGGGTCTACCTAATGCGAAAAAATAAATAATATACAATGGTGATATCATCCTCAGCCCGGAAGTGCCCCAATAAAAGAATATTACATACATATGAATTTTACATGAATGAAAATGAAAACTCTCATCTCACATAAAACCCCCGGCTACTCAAACACGACGATCCAATATAACATATCACAGCAACACATAACATCACATGTCATCAACGTAAGTAAGTATGCATATGCCGATTGTCGTCGATGTATAGCATCGAAAACTGGCGATACAACTACATACTACACTTACGGTCGCAAAAAAGAAAGTGTAAAACTACAACAGTTGGAATCCGCAACCTCCTTAGACATCGCATGCCTAACCAAATGAATACCTTAGACATCTCATGCCTAACAATTATAAACCCCGCATTTTAGTCTCATTATCGAAAAATCTTTTCAATATTAAGTCGGGCAATTCAACAAGATTCCCGAAAACCTGATCGAATGCTCGTCGCAAACTTTAGTAGACGGCCGCACCCCCGATGCCGTCGACGAAGTGCACTAAGGCGGAACACCGCTGCCGCGAGCACCCGAACGGATGCTTTTGGTGACGGGGTTCTCCTACAGTCACTTGGTCGGGGCTATGGGGCGTGGCTATCTATTAAGTTTACCTGGCGAGTATCCGCGTACGCTACGTGATTGCGACGGACTTTTGATCACATCAAAATTCCGTGGCAACCGATCATCTGAGACTGAACTGCTAGATTTACAACATTCAAATTAGTTATCTCATAACTACTTGTGGATTCCAAATATTGTATCACATTCCAGATAAATAGACCGTGTTAAACTTTCCGATCGAATAAACAAACACCCAAGATTTCCCAAATAGTTCTCAACACTTGAAATTAGTTTAAAAACATCTATCACATGCCACAGTACCAATGGTCCAGCCGTAGAAGGGTCAAGCCAACGCCTCACATGTGGCAACGCCGTACTGCCACAAACCCAAAGGTTTAGAGGCAGTTCAAGACGGTCACATAATCGAGTTAAGGTTTGTTGTCTTCTAGAGGGTCCACCACGTTACTTGCACGACTTAGAACGTTCTTGAACTACGGAAATATCCAACGCTTGGTAATTTTCCGGCAGGGGAAAAAGTGAGTTAATGATATTCGTTCGAACTTTTTAACACGTTCTAAAATTATCCGGAAAAATTAAACGAAGTTAATTATCCGATCGAATCAACGAGTCCCCAATACATCCCAGAAAACTCAACACTTGAGTAATATCAAAAATACCCAGAAGTTGTTAGTGTTTATGCCCTAGAAGGCCATTACTGTATCATACTAGCTTGTATATTACTTAATGGAAGCTTGGGATATTCACATGTATATAACAGTCTTGCTAAACATGGTAGTATGCTACTTGGTTTTTCTATCTTAATATGTGAGTGTACGTATTGATAGAGCTCTTAGGATCTTGCTTGTCTACCAGCGTTGTGATGGCAGTCACACTAGTGGGGGCTGGGTAGTCTACAAGCACATCCTTATTCAGGTCCCTGGTCGTTGGATTATCGAGACAGAGCATCGATACTCCGAAGTAGACTGGTGTGTACGCTTCTCATCCCAGTTGGGGAGATGGTCTGTCCCACAGCCGTCAGTACGTCGTATTGGAGATAGTATACAGGTGCTCGTTAGGTTACGGGTACACCGGACAGGACTCACAGGGAACTGTTGGTTGGTTTGATACCAGTCGTCAGTGAACAGTTCCCAGGTGACATGAGTACAGCGTAGTCCGCAGACTTGACACTGCTACTTCGTCTCGAGTGTGTCCCACTGTTCTTAGATTGCTACCCTACCACGGCTCAAAGGAGTCGTGCAAACAGGTAGCAGTTGGGTGCAGTCCCGAGCACTTGGAGGCAGTGGCGGTTAGACAGGATTCGTCCCTCCCGGTATTGGGAGTAGATATCGTGCTGTGTCAGAGAGCCATTACGCAAAGTCCCTGGCCAGGGCAAGCGAGATTTGCTGGTAGGTTCCAGTAGTTTCTCAAGGTGTAATGGGCTACCCTCCGACACGACTTATACCGCTATTAGGGGACTGACGCTTGCCGCCCCCCTAGGCCCGATATGAGATAGTCTTGGATGAACGGACCGGACTGTATGGAGATTGTCACATCAGACTCAGTAGGAGTTCGGATGGGTTTTCTCATCGGCCTTCTTATCGACAACTACCTGGGGACCGTTACGTACAGCTAGTGCCGCTTGCGGTCTGTGGTTAAACCCACTGCCAGCGTAGTAGTCGAGTCTCTAGAGTCCCACACAGAGAGTTTCCTACTCCAGGCGAAACGATTTAGAGGTTGCATGGTTTTGCGACAAAGGGTTCGGACGCATACGTGCGTTTACGCACGTACGACTTTCGGACAGTTTTTACCAGTCGGCTTTGGTTTAAGCCAGTTACTGGTATCCGGTTATTGGATTTTTACAGTCTAAAGTTTTTCCGTATTTTTGCGGATTGGAGGGGCGTTCTCGTAATTGTACGAGAAGCTTCTAGAAGATGTGACTAAGGAGGTTACTTTGGATGAGATTGTGAGTCATGGTGGTGATTCATTCATTTCATTAATGCACATTTATTGCTTAATGACTCATGCTAATGAATCACCACTAGATATTTTATGAAGCATGATTTATCATCACTCTTTATTCTTTTCTCATTATTGAAAATGCTTCATAATATATTATGATACACTCTCTCTCTTCTCATTATCTTATCTCATATTCTCTCTCCTCAAGCTCTCATCTTCAAACCCTAATCCTTACACCTCATGAGTTGAGATCAAAGGATTAGTTAGACTAAACAATCCATAACCATCACTCTATCTCATCCTAACTTCTTTGATTAGCAATCCAAGAAGGTTAGTTGCCTCAAGTTTAGAGGTTTAGCTTGGAGTTTTGCTCTCGGGTGGATCGTCTACTACCTAGAGAAGGCCGAGGAGAACAAGGAGATCGTAAAGACGAAGGACTAGTTTCGATAGGTATAATCCCTAAGCATAGTAGTTTAGAATAACTATATGTTTGGTTAGTTATCGTTTAGCTTCGATTCAAGCGGTTAGTCGATGTTCGTTCTTTAAACTTGATCGTTTTTGAAAATTCCGCCTCCCCACAAGTACTGGGGTGTACTACATCGACTTACAGAAGTATCAGGAATTAGCTATGGATTTTACTGTACAAAATTCAAACCCTAATTCCACTGTAGCGCCGCGGAACCGCCGCGCAAGCCATGGTACGACCGCGGTTCCAGGGCGCTTTAAGCGAATTAATGGCTCATTTTTTACACAAATCCTTAGAATTCCCTGCTGATTTTTTTTGAGTATTTTTAATGCAGAAAAAATCACATTTTTAGAAAATATTCAGAGAGGGGTCTAAACCGGGTATTCGGAGTTCGATAGGACTTTAAACTTCGCCTGGACTTCGCCTAAAGCTCTAGCTTGGCTCTGATACCATCTTTAGGATTACTGGGCACTCTAATAAGGTTCTACAAGGCATCAACCATGCCCGATTTAAATTTTAGCCATGCCGAACAAGCCTAACCAAGATCTTTAAACTAGAGATTAGGCGAAACAAAGCATGTTAAACACTTTAACATCTAAGAGTTTGGGATTACAACCTTTGTAGTCTGGTCCTACACTTCATAAGTTCCGTGTTGAGGTCCTTTCGCTGCGATCATCATGTACTCGGACTCTAGAGAGGCTCCACGAAGAGAATGATGCAAACTTGCTTCCGATCTTCGATAACTAAGATGATCTACCTTGAAGTTTCTTAACACAAGCTCTCACTCACATATGAAGTGAACACCCTAATCTAAATGGCTAGGATAGATTAGGATGATGAAGTATGATTTTAGCTCTCATTTGTTTTCTTAATCTCACTCAAAATCATCACTAATGAAAAAGCTAATGAGCTTTTCCATCAAGAACTCAAGGAAGAAGAAGAAGAATCCTTTTGTGATGAATAATGAATCCATGTCATAATTACAATTGCAACATTTGGTTAAGTATGAAGGGTTTAACCTTTGTAGAGAACAAACTATAGTCAAAGGGTTTGGGTTGGGTTAACAATGACTCCACAAGAATAAAAAAAGAAAGATAAAGTCATAGCTTCATGAAGCTTCATGAAAGCTCATGAAAAAGCTAACCCAAATGCTAACCCTAATCCAAACCCTAACTAGGTTTAACTCAACAAATCATGTTGCATTTGTAATCCTAACTTGTTACAATATTATATATCACATATACAATATTTAATGTAACAAAATAAAATAATACAATTAACATATATCGCATATATATCAATGTATTACCCGAGTGAGAAAAAGAATCTTTTAGTGAGCTTATATTAGTTAATGTAATTTAATATATCAAATATATAATTATACATTAAATTATCGAATCAACACTTGATCCGATAATCCGGCTATTTCATAAATAACCGACTAATATAATCTGTATCAGTTCATCGAATCAAGACTTGATCCGATGACCCGGCTATATCTCATATACCCGGCCGATATCTCATATCGTGAGAATCTAATACGGTATCACATACACGTATTATTCTCGGTCTCGCACATATCACATATGTGCTCCTACTCCGTTTTTCCTGAGTCAAGAAACCTCTGTGTAGGACTCTAAAGAATCGTCAATACGCCGGCAGTAGGTGATGATCATATCAAACTCCCACAAGCTGCAAGCGGTCAGCTAAACGTAATAGCCACCAAGGTATTGAGCGATCAGAAGATCAATAAGCAAGCCTGTACATTCTCCTGCGAATCCAATCAGTAACACTCCCGTACAGTCCGGTCTCTTCGTCTGATATGTCGCATATCTCGCCTAGGGGTGGTAAACGTCAGACCCCAGTAGCTTGATAAGTCATGTCGATATGAGGTCTATAACAGTTCGAGAAACTACTGATAACACTTACCAGTAAATCTCAGCAACCCTGGCCAAGGATTTCCAGTTATAACCAATCGAACACAGCACAATATCAACTCCCTATACCGGGAGAGACGAATCCCCTCCTATCGCTCATTGCTTCCATGTGATTCGGGACTGTACCCAAAAGCCACCTTTTTGCACGCCCTCTTGGACGTGGTATGATAGAAATCAAAGCACAGTGGGAATCACACAAGACTCTATGACGATCTCGGGACTACAGACTAACCTGTACCAGTGTCACCGGAGAACTGCCATCTGACGTGAGGTATAATACCATCTGGGAGTTCTCGACGAGTCCGTCCAGTGTACCCAGTCTCTACTGAGAACCCGTACACCATCCTTGATGTCAAACACCGATGGATATGGGATCATCCATCGCCCATCATATGGGTCAAGATGCGTATATGCTAGTCTACTCTGGTGTATCGATGCCCTATCTCGATACACCCTCGACTAGGAACAGTTATATGATGTACTCGTCGACTACCGTGGCCCCACTAGTATGATCTCATCATAGTCCCAGTAGTAGAGTACATATCCTAAGGTCTTTATCAACATGTAACATAGAGACATTCAGAATACATGTTAAGATAAAGTACAACCAGATAGCGTACTATCATGTCAAGCAAGAAAGTCCTCCCTATATATGTCCAAGCATCCACTACAATATACATCATATGTACAGTAATGGCCTCTGGGGCATACATATAACTAACAGTTACGTACAGCTAGTACCGCCTGCGGCCTGTGGTTAAACCCGCTGTCAGCGTAATGTCGAGTCTTTAGAGTCCTACACAGAGGGTTTCCCAGCTTCAGGCGAAACGAGTAGAGGTCGTATGGTTTTACGACAGGGTTCGATCACATAAGTGTACTTGTGCACATGTGATGTTCGGGCGGACAATACTAGTGGGCTTTGGTTTAAGCCGGATCCTAGTATTTGATTATTGGATTGGCTTCGTCTCATTGTATTCGTGTTTTTCGGAACACGGATGTGGGTATTTATATACGGTTGAGAGGGGGTATAGAAGGAGACATCTCATTAGGGTTTTGACCATTAACTTGGTCAAAACAAATATGAGATTGAGAAAAGATTTTGTTATTTTTGGTAAATGATAATCTTTTGTGGCATGGCTACTTGGTTGACCATTTGACTTGGATGGACATTTTGACCTTAGATATTTTTGTGAGATATTTTTCACTCTAGATATTTTGATGAGATATTTTCCATGCCATGCTTATGGTCATATATAAGTTAGCCATTCCATTTTTATTATCATTCTCACAAATACATTTTCTCTCCTCAAGCTTGCTCTCTCCTTCTTCCTCTCAAAACCCTAGTGTATCATGTGTTGATAATCAAGGGTTAGTGAGATAAGCTACTCATAATCACACTCTACTCACTCTAGGTTACTTAGTCTAGCACACCAAGTGATCTAGTTGCCTCATCTTGGAGGTTTAGCTCAAGGTTGGAACTCTTGGGTGGATCTTCTAGTACTTCGAGAAGCCGACGAGGAGGTGCTTTCCATTTCTACTCCAAGGAGCTTGCAAGGAGAAGGAGGACAGAGGAAAGAAGAGAAGGACTTGGTTCTTTAGGTATAATCTTCTTACTGAGTAGATAATACCTCTAGTTAGTTTGTTAGATATGGTTTAGCAAAGATCTTGATGTTAAAGTCGATGTTACCTTGTTGTAAAAATCGTTTTTTACCCGTTCGGTCTCCCCGCAAACACGTGGGATGTTTAACGTCGACTTACACTTACATAGTATATAACACCTATAGTTAGTTTGTTAGTTATGGTTTAGCTAAGATCATGGAGTTCAAGTCGATGTTACCTTGTTTGTGAAAATCGTTTTTACCGGTTTCGCCTCCCCGCAAACCCGTGGGGTGAGTAACGTCGACTTACAGTGGTATTAGAGACGACTAAACCATAGCTAACAGTTTAAACGACAAGTAAAACTATGAAATCGAAATAACCCGAAAACATCGAAGCGTAGGTCCAAGTTTCTGTCGATTTTTCACGAGACTCTAAAAATTATTTTAGCAACTGCAGAGTACTCTTTGAATTGTAAAATGAACATACAACAAAAACGAGACATTTTCACCCAAACTGGGCCGGCCACAATGCCCGAAAATCTAGTGTGCTCGGTTCAACCGGAGGGAAAAACTTCATGTTTTGGTCTGTAGTTTTGTTACTTGGATCTAGGGCTTCAGGAGTTGCTTGTTTTTGCCAATTTTGATTATACTGTAAATTCTTTACTGTGGCAAATACCTGGTGTTTCGAAGTCGCAGTTTAACATCGTTTAATATTTCAAGTTGTGATAAATGTGTTTGTAAACTTCCGCTAATTGCTATACGTCGGTTAGTTGGGGGTTGCACATTTCTGTGTTGATTATATTGGTTTGTGTATATGAACTTATTAGATCGTCGTGATGAATAGCCGGGGATGTGAGATGAGGGTTTTCATTCTTTCATTCGATGTAAAATTTGTAAAGTGATGTAATATTATTTTTGCGGGGCACATCCGGGTTGAGATTGTAGCCACCGTTGTATTATTTCTTTTACTGTTTTTGCTCCTAGGATAGACCCAAGGTGGGGTGCACAAACTACTGGGTACTTTGAAGTGCCGAGTGGCCTACTCACTTTGTTGAGGGAGGTTGCTTCACTTCGGGTATTTGGCGGGTAGTTTGCCGCACCTGTAGAGATCTAGGGTGGGGTTTGGCTATTCATCATGACCGTGGAATCCGTCTTTCGTTACAGGTTCAAACGAAACGCGAAATTCCTAGTATATCCAATGTGTTCATCTGTGATCTGGAATGCCTATCTATTATATATGATATCTAATAGATGTTGCTTATGTTTTACATCCGCGCTAGTCCAGCTCCCGCTCTGTCGTTAGTTAAGTAACCTAACGGGTGATGACGGGGCCCCGTGGCGAATGCAGATGGCATAAGCGTACGTTACATTTTCGTTGTTTTCTGCAATGGTAGGATTAATTGATGGGACTGCATTATATTAATGCTAAGCAAACAAACCAAAGTTGAAGCGTTGGAACAATTTCAAAACCATTCGGTTTTTTTCAAAACAGCAAAACTTTTAAAATGCGGAACTTAAACCACTCCTTTTAAAAGCTATCAGGTTCCTTCGATTATATCAAGTTCACTACGTTCACGGTTTTGCCAAAACCATTCATAGCCCTCCGTCATTTTAGTTGGATATTCAGTAGTATTCAAGCTATGTATTTTGACCTTCGCCAAGGCATAGTGATTGGTAGCTGCTGAATATTCATCTGTAGTATAGATAGATGCGTTGGTTTGGGACAGTCGTACAGCTATTTTGGCCTTCGTCAAGGGTATGTACGGGTGGGTTCAAATTAACCTGGACAATGACAGGTAGAACTTGACATGTGACTGTAGGGTTCCTAGGCACTCTAGTGAGGTCTCACAAGGCATCGAACATGCCAAATTCAAAAATTCTAGGTGCCGAGAGACCCGACTACGGATCGTTTGCTAGAAGTTTAGGCGAAAAAGCAAACTAGTTAACACTTAACTAATGGGATATCGGAAATACAACCTTTGTAGATCCAGTGCTCCACCTCTATAGCTCCGCAAAGAAGTCGTCTCCGCTGTCCAAAAGGAATCCGGGCTCTAGAGTCGTCTTCGTCGGAGAAAAAGCGAGCTAGGTCGTCGATGTCCATGCCGAAGATGATCTACGTCGAGGCATCGCTAAATCAAGCTCCACCTTCACCAAGCCCTAAAAACTTGTGAAGGAAACACACTCTACTACTTGGCAAGAGGTAGAGGATGAAGAAATAGGAAGTGGGTAGACTTTAGAATTGGATTTCTCACTCTAATTCATCAATCACCATTGATGAGGTTAGCTTTCTTCTTGAAGTGAAGAAGAAGAAGATGATGAAAAGTTATGATAAGTTTTTTTTGTAAAAAGAAATAAATATGAATACTTATCATTAACCAACCATAGTTTAGTGTAGAGAATAAATCATGGTTAGATTGAAGGGTTAGGGTTAAGCATCAAGACAAAATGGCGACTTAGTCAAAGTATCATGAAGCTTCATAATCCATCCAAAGAAAGCCACCATTTAATCTTTATGCAAATCATTTTCCAAAAAGAATAAATAGATAAATAAATGAATAAGGAAATAGTAAACCCTAACCATTTTATTAACCAAGGTTTAATTCATTACACTTAACCAAAAGGCATGTATCATCAAACATGATACAAGCAAGTGCACAAAATCATATCGCATATGCAATGCGCACATCCGAGTGAGAAAATCCATTTAAAGTGAACCCATACTAGTTAACGCAAAGTAATATATCAAATATATAATTATGCATTAAATCATTAAATCAACACTTGATTCAATGATCCGGTCATGTCGCACACAACCGACTAGTATTCAATGTATCGGCTTATCGATTCAACGGTTGAATCGATAACTAGGTTATATCGCATACAACCATCCAACACATTGATCGCGAGAATGAAATGCGGTATCACATACACGCATTATTCTCGGTCCCGTACATATCTCATATGCGCTCCTATTTCGTTTCGCTTGAGCCAGGAAACCTCTGTGTAGGACTCTAAAGACTCGTCAATACGCCGGCAGCAGATGATGATCATATCAAGCATCCACAAGCCGCAAGCGGTCTGCTAAACGTAACGGCCACCCGGGTATTGAGCGATCTGAAGATCGACGAGCAAGCCCGCTCACACTCCAGTGAATCCAACCAGTAACACTACCGTACAGTCCGGTCTGATCGTCTGATATGTCGCATATCTTGCCTAGGGATGGTAAACGTCAGACCCCAATAGCTCGATAAGTCGTGTCGATATGAGGTCTATAACACATCGAGAAACTACTGGTAACACTTACCAGTAAATCTCAGCAACCCTGGCCAGGGATTTCCTGTTATAGCCAATCGAACACAGCGCAACATCAACCCCCTATACCGGGAGAGACGAATCCCCTCCTATCGCTCATTGCCTCCATGTGACTCGGGACTGTACCCAAAAACCACCGTTTTGCACGCCCTCTTGGACGTGGTAAGATGGAAATCAAAGCACAGTGGGAACCACACAAGACTCTATGACGATCTCGGGTCAACAGACTACTCTGTACCAGTGTCACCAGAGAACTGCCATCTGACGTGAGGTATAATACCATCTGGGAGTTCTCGGCGAGTCCGTCCAGTGTACCCAGTCTCTACTGAGCACCCGTATATCATCTCTGATGTCAAACACCAATGGATATGGGATCATCCATCGCCCATTTGTATGGGTCGAGAAGGTACACGCTAGTCTACTCTGGTATATCGATGCCCCGTCTCGATACACCCACGACTAGGGACTTTGAAGGATGTACTTATGGACTACCATGTCCCCACTAGTATGATCCGCATCATAGTCCAGGTAGTCAAGTACACATCCTAAGGGCTTTACCAACATGTAACAGAGAGACAATCAGTATACACGTTAAGGTAAAGATCAACCGGATAGCATACTATCATGTCGAGCAAGAAAGTCCTCCCTATATATGTCCCAGCATCCACTACAATATACATCCAATGTACAGTAATGGCCTCTAGGGCATACATATAACTAACAGTGACTTATGATATGTTGGCCTTCGTCAAGGTCATAAGAGCATGGGAAAAAATCCACATCGGGAGTTTCTAAAGAAACTGAAACTTGCTAGTGTCGCATACCATTTGGAGTGTGATAATTTTAGTAGGATTCTTTCGACTTTATCACACGATGATATTTGGATACCGATCCTACTGTGAGTATATGCTACTCCTCGGGAGATTTTTTCACTTAACGATCAATGCTATAAACCAAGTAGGTGTCTAGAAAGGTGTTAGAAGGGCTACGCCCCCAGGGAAAAGAGGTTATTTAATTAAGAAAGTTCGTGAAAGCGTCGTAAAACCTCCCTCGAAATACCGACACTGGCCTGGCTGAACGGTTAAGCAAGTATTATACGGTGAGATTAATCCTGACTAATTCTTCTTTTATGGTTTTAGGAAGGATTCGAGAAACAGTGGGAGCCATCCTGTTTAGATAAACTAAAAACCAATCTAATTTTGCAAGAGCATCATGCTAAAGTGTTTCTTCTCTCTCTCTTAATTGCAACGACCAAAACATGACGGGCATTAAGTTACTATTAGATAAAAATATATTGACAGGGCCAAACTACAAAGATTGGTTCAGGAATGTCAAGATGGCAATAACTTATGATAAGTTAGGCCATGTCCTTACTACTAAAGCTCCCGCCGTCCCAAGTCCAGAATCCAGTGTCGCGGTTAAGAAAATCCGTAAGACCTGGGAGATTTACTGCGCGAAGGCCAAGTGCCTCGTGATGGCCTCTATGGACAATGAGCACGAGAATATGGATCTTGAATCCATATTCCTCCATACCAAAGAATTATATGGAGAGCAATCTCGTATCGCAAGATACGAGACCTCGAAGAAGCTTTCTCAGGCGAGGTTGGCAGTCGGATCATCTATAGGGGAACACGTCCTTATGATGATTGGTTATATTGAAGATCTCGCGGACCTCGGTACCACGTTAGAGAATGAGCTGTATACAGACTTAATTCTGCAGTCCCTTCCTTCCACCTACGCCCAGTTTATCTTGAATTTTAATATTCAAGGTAAAGAAGTTGAACTTCCGGAACTCCTCAACATATTGAGGAGTGCAGAGGGCACCCTGCAGAAAGCCAGGGAAACACCCGCTTTACTTGTTGGTGGAGCTTCTTCTTCTAGGTCCAAGACGAAAGCCAAAGGAAAGAAGAAGAAGACCCCACCAAGCCGAGAGGCAGTGTTAGTAAGGTGGAAGCAAAGGGCAAGGCAAAAGTGGAAAGGCCGACAATATGAAAGGAAGAATGCTTCTACTGTCATAAAAAGGGCCATTGGTAGAAAGATTGCAGGGCTTGGAAGGTCAAGAACCAGGACCCGAAGCAAGTTGTGGCTCCGGCTTCAGGTGTGTTTGTAATTGAAAACTGTCTGTCAATCAACTCTACTTCCTGGGTATTGGATACCGGATCAGGATCTCATATCTGCAATTATTTGCAGGCACTGAGAAGCCGTATGGTTCTGAAGACCGGTGATATGACCCTCAGGGTTGCTAACGGAGCGAGCGTGTATGCTGTGTCCGTAGAGGAATATCACCTTGGATTGATGAGTGGACATATTTTGGTTTTGCACAACTGTTTTTGTGTACCTAGTTTGACTTGTAATATCATTTCTGTATCTTTGTTATCAAAAGAAGGTTATGATTTTACATTGCGATATCGTAAACATCCACCTTAATCATGGTCTGATTGGGTCAGGTACTCTAAACAATGGTATATACGTATTAAATCAACTACAAATTTTCAATGTCCAGAACACACATAAAAGAAAGACTCCAGAAATAAATCATGCTTTCTTATGGCATTATAGACTAGGTCACATCAACGAAACAAGGTTGACCAAGTTACATAAAGTAGGATAGGATATTTTGATCCGTTCGAATATCAATCTTATGCAACTTGTCAATCATGTCTCAAAGGAAAGATGACAAAGACTCCGTTCACTGGACACAGAGTAAGAGCGAGCTCGCTCTTGGGACTAATACAGAGCGATGTGTGTGGTCCAATGTCTACACATGCAAGAAGTGATTATTCCTATTTCATTATTTTTACGGACGATTTCTCTAGGTATGGACATATTTTTCTTGATGAAACATAAATCCGAGGCCTTTGAGAAATTCCGAGAATATAAGAATGAAGTGGAAAAACAAACCGGCAAAAGTATCAAGACACCGAGATCTGATCGAGGTGGTGAATACTTGAATGCCAAGCTCCTGGATTACCTAAAAGAGAATGGAATTCTCTCTCAGCTTACTCCTCCATACACACCACAACACAACGGTGTATCGGAGAGACGGAACCGAACCCTATTGGATATGGTACGTTCCATGATGAGTAACGCTGAGTTACCGCGATCATTCTGGGGCATGCACTAGAATCAGCTGCATATCTTTTGAACAAGGTTCATACCAAGACTGTGCCTAGCATACCATATCAGATGTGGAGTGGGAAGAAACCCTATCTTTGTAGGGTTGCTAGGCACGCGCACAAGGGTCTACGATGCATCAACCATGCTCGAATAAAAATTTAGCCGTGCCGAACAACCCGAATACGGAACTTTAAACTAGAGATTAGGCGATAACTTGCATGCTAAACACTTTAACACTAAGTGAGAGGGATTACAACCTTTGTAGATCCGGTCCTTCACTTCATATGCTCCGTGTTGTGGTCCCTTCGCTGCGATCATCGGGTTCCGGGCTCTCGAGAGGTTCCACGAAGAGAATGACGCAACCTTTGCTTCCGATCTTCGATACTACGATGATCTACCTCGAAGTTTCTTTAACACAAGCTAACACTCATGAAATGATGTGAACACCCTCATCTAAATGGCAAGGGAAGATGAGGATGATGAAGTAGGAATTTTGCTCTATTTATTTATCATTTTCTCACTATTATTCATCACTTGGAAAAATCTAGAAAGGTTTTTCCATGAAAGAAAATGGAGGAAGAAGAAGAATAGTGTTCCATTCTCTTTTGTGATGAATAAGAAAGGATTAATATGAAGAATAATGCAACCATGGTTCACTTAACCATTGTAGAGAATTGACTAGGGTTAGGGTTTTGGGTAAAGTTAAAGCATGAGTCATGAACAAATATCTTTCACAAAACAAAACAAATCCTTCTAGAAACTTCTAGAAAGATTAACCCTAATCCGAACCCTAATCAAGTTTAAACTCCACTAAACGAGTTGCATTAGTTATCATATCATGTTACAATATTATATATCACATATATAATATTTACCGTAACAAAATAAAATAATACAATTAACATATATCGCATATATATCAATGTATTACCCGAGTGAGAAAAAGAATCTTTTAGTGAGCAAATATTAGTTAATGCAATTTAATATATCACATATATTATTATACATTAAATTATCGAATCAACACTTGATCCGACAATCCTGCTATATCGCATATAACCGGCTAATATTTATCCGTACCGATTCATCGAATCAACACTTGATCCGATGACCCGGCTGATATCAAATATCGCGAGAATACAATACGATATCACATACCGCATTATCCTCGGTCCCGCACATATCACATATGTGCTCCTACTCCATTTTTCCTGCGTCAAGAAACCTCTGTGTAGGACTCTAAAGAATCGTCAATACGCCGGCAGTAGGTGATGATCATATCAAACACCCACAAGCTGCAAGCGGTCAGCTAAACGTAACAGCTACCCAGGTATTGAGCGCTCAGAAGATCAACAAGCAAGCCTGTACATTCTCCTGTGGATCCAAACAGTAACACTCCCGTACAGTCCGGTCTCGTCGTCTGATATGTCGCATATCTCGCCTAGGGGTGGTAAACGTCAGACCCCAGTAGCTTGATAAGTCGTGTCGATTTGAGGTCTATAACAGTTTGAAAAACTACTGATAACACTTACCAGTAAATCTCAGCAACCCTGGCCAGGGATTTCCGGTTATAGCCAATCGAACACAGCACAACATCAACTCCCTATACCGGGAGAGACGAATCCCCTCCTATCGCTCATTGCCTCCATGTGATTCGGGACTGTACCCAAAAGCCACCTTTTTGCACGCCCTCTTGGACGTGGTATGATGGAAATCAAAGCACAGTGGGAACCACACAAGACTCTATGACGATCTCGGGTCAGCAGACTACTCTGTACCAGTGTCACCAGAGAACTGCCATCTGACGTATGGTATAATACCATCTGGGAGTTCTCGGCGAGTCCGTCCAGTGTACCCAGTCTCCACTGAGCACCCGTACACCATCCTTGATGTCAAACACCGATGGATATGGGATCATCCATCGCCCATCATATGGGTCAAGATGCGTATACGCTAGTCTACTCTGGTGCATCGATGCCCTGTCTCGATACACCCTCGACTAGGAACAGTTATAGGATGTACTCGTCGACTACCGTGGCCCCACTAGTATGATCTCATCATAGTCCCAGTAGTCGAGTACATATCCTAAGGGCTTTATCAACATGTAACATAGAGACAATCAGAGTACATGTTAAGATAAAGTACAACCAGATAGCATACTATCATGTCGAGCAAGAAAGTCCTCCTTATATATGTCCTAGCATCCACTACAATATACATCGTATGTACAGTAATGGCCTCTAAGGCATACATATAACTAACAATCTCCCACTTGCACTAGGGCCATCTGTTATGGTATCGCATACCCAACAATTAGCTGCGGTTGAAGTATCTCATACTCAACCATCCCATAAAAGTCTCATCTGGGAAAAAGGCCTTCGTGAGTGGATCCGCGCTGTCGTCCTCTGTGTCTACTCTCCTAACCTTGATCTCCCTGGAGATCAACCATCTCTATGATCAGGTGATACTGCCTAAGAATTATATCTGGATTTCTGATGGGACGGTAGTTCCTTGGCTAAAGCCACAACTCCATTGTCACACAATGGTAGGAACGAAGTTCATCTTATGAACTTATATATATCCAGACTTCCTCTTTGGTAGTATCCTTGGTAACGATGTATCTTGCCTTTAATCGTCTAGTATGTCACGGTATCTAGCTTGGAACTCTTCCAACATACCGTCCCTCCACTGAGGGTATAGACAAGCCTGCGACTGACATTCAGTCGTCCTTATCACTCTGGAACCATTCCAGTGATTCTCCCCAGGATCGATTGATACCATCTCACTACAACTAGTGAGTGTCCTAACATCCAATTAGATCTATCTCATAGATCCAAAACCAAGGATTTAGTAGGTATCAACTTTGATCCTATATGGAGAATCCTTGTGATAAGCGGAGATTGACCAAGCGTAGCATAGGAAACTCCTTCCCTATCAAGAGTATGTCATCCACGTACTCTACGAAGATCACCACCATACTCTCTACTACCTTTTTGTATATACAAGGTTCATCTACCATTTTGATGAAGTCAAACTCTTTCACTACCACATCAAAACAGATGTTCCAACTCCGCGATGCCTGCTTTATCATATAAAACATCTTGCACACGTTTCCGCTGCTCCCACTGTCTACGAAGCCCTCTGGCTATGTACTTATAGACACTCTTTTCTAAAACATCATTTAGAAAAGCAGTCATGACACCCAACCACCAGATATCGTAGTCATGGTATGTAGCCGTGGCAAGTAGGATCTGGATGGACTTAAGCATAGCTTTGAAAGTCTCAACTTTTCCATGTACATCAAGTAATCTTCTCAAGATATACTCGCTCCTGATGGGGATCTAACCCTTCAGATAAAGCAACCAAAGTCCATACTTTGTTGGTGTATAAGGATTCCATCTCAGATCGATAAGCACCCAGCCATTCTTACAGAGTCCTACTCCTGATGGCCTGCTCGAAACTAGTTGGGTCATCATCTCATGACGCAATCCTCGCTCCCACTGTCATAAAGAAACCGAAGTATCTCTCAGGTGGGTAAGGAACCCTGCTAGATCGGCGGAGAGGCTGAGGTTCGTTGGAAACTATTGAATCCTTTGGTTCTACCAAATCATCAGCTGCATTTTGTATAGCTGGAACCTTTCCAGTTCTACATAACAGACCTTGCCTCGAGCTTGTCCGGATTTTGCTTTTAGACATAAGCCGGACAACCCCAAATCTTAACAAACTTAAGATATGGGCTCTTCCCTTTCCATATCACATATGAAGTAGTAGGCAACTGATTTGATTTGAACCCTATTCAATAGGTATGCAGCTTCTCAAGTGCATAACTCCCAAAAGGAAATAGGAAACTCAGTAGTACTCATCATAGAGCACACCATATCACATAGGGTGTGATCGCTCCGCCCCGATATACCATCGTGCTATGGTGTATACGGAGGAGTAATGCTAAGAGAGAATCTCATTCTCCTTTAGAATAGTCCAGGAATTCCGTGCTCAAGTATTCTCCTCCTTGATCTCATCAAAAGACATAATACTTTTACCCGTATTTTGGTTCTCTACTTCTAACTTATATTCTGTGAATATCTCAAAAGCTTCGGACTTATATTTCAACAGGAACACATGTCTGAATCTTAAGAGATTATCAGAGAATGTAATGAAGTACAAAGAACCAATCTTGGCATGTGTAGACAGGGTACTTTCATACATCAGCATGTATCAATCCCAAAAGTTCACTAACTCTTTCTCTGTTTCCAATAAACAGAGCTGTGGTCATCTTATCTTTGTGACATGATTGGCAAGTTTCACAAGATGTAAATTCAAACAGATTTAAATATGCATCTAAATGTAACTTCAGCCAGTCGGGTCGCATTGATATGACCTAGTCTACAATGCCTCAAGAAGGATTCGTTCATTTCTGAACTTTTCTTCTTGTGTGTGTTCCGTATACTAAGAACTGTAGTTTGATTTAGAACGACAATGCTTTTAGATAACGTGCCTGAACCGATCAACTCTTGATATAGGAAATGTTCAAAACATTATCCAACAATACAAAATTATATCCTTTCTTTACTAATAAAGAGATTGATATGATTTTGTATATCAGGTTCGGTATCTAATAACATTTGTTCAGAATCAATGTATTCTGGTAATACAGGGTGATAGTGACCAACAGACTTGGCTGCAACACTTGCACCGTTTCCTGTCTCATGAAACTTATCACCCGTTCTCAGTTCTCTACCTATCTGTAGCCTATGTAACAGATTACATATGCGGGATCCTGATCCGGTATCTCATACCCTGGACGTAAAGGATACTGAGAAACAGTTCTGTGTAATGAACACACCCGAAGATGATGCATCAACATGCACTTTCTTCGTTTGGGCGGCACGGGAAATCTGGTATTACCCAATTTCCTGCTCTGTCTTATAACAATTATAAGTTGGAGCGGGACCAACGTTCCCCAGCTCAGTATAACAAGCGAGTTCGGTCAATATATCCGTTTTATTATCTTGATTAAGGCGTGATATGGTCGCTACCTGGAGAGAGAGAGAAGAAAACACTCAGCGTATGCTCTTGCAAGATTAGATTGGTTATATAATATATCTAATCAGGATGTCTCCCACTGTTTTAGTCAAATCTTCCTTCAAACCCTAAAAGGAAAGACTAGCCGGGATTAATTACGCGCTACAAGTTCGCCAATCTTTCAGCCAGGCCAGTGTCGGTACTTTGAGGGAGGTCCCCCGTGCTTTCGCACGAACCTAATTAATGTAAACCTCGTTTTCCCAGAGGCGTAACCCCGTTAACACCTTTCTAGACACCTACTTGATCGGCTAATTGTAATGTGTAAAACTCTCCCAGGAGTAACTCTTACTCGCAGCGGGTATCAGGATCCAACTATCTAATAGAAGGTATGCAATCTCATTGCAAATTTCAACACTTGAAATTCCCGATAATATTTTGCCCCAAGCGTCCTATGACCTTGACAAAGGCCAACAAACCATAGGCTGCTAGTCAAGTTCAACCCGTCATTTCTTGATTGTATTAACCCCACCCGCACGGCCCTTGACAAAGGCCAACAAGGTCGCACGACTACCCTAATCCAATCTGCATCATATGCATAAGCAGATAAGTACTATTCAGCTACCGCACGCTACGCCTTGACAAAGGCCAACAAACGCAGCACGAATACTAAACAGTCCTTATCTGAAATGACGGAGGGCTACGACAGGTTTTTAAGAAAACCCTTTGCGTAATGAACTTGATATCGTTGTAGAATCGAGTGATTTTAAATGGAGTGTTTTTGAGGCTTTTCTAGTTTTGCTAAAGGGGTCACTCCCGGTGAAGGGATCGTCGGCCCTTTCCTCATCGAATAAGGTGCAGGATATATCTCATATACCGCTGTGCAAAGCAAGAACTATAGAAGCAATCAAAAGACAAACCGAGTTTGTAGCATCTGCCAGTTATTGCTAAAGGAGTCACTCCCGGTGAAGGGATCTCGGTCCTTTCCTTATCGAATAAGGTGCTGGATGTTCTACAAGGAACACCGCTATGCAAAGCAAGAACTAGAGCTACCAGTTTTTAAACAAGTTTCTACAACATCTTAGGTTTCTTTTATTTCATCAATCTCATTAATGAAGTCCCATTTTATTATGCTTCATAAGCATCTCTTTTGAAACGAAATCTGCAATATAACATATATCTCATATATAAAATATAAACATTCGTCTCAGGCAGTAATATGATCTCATCACAGAACATTGCAGCAGAAGAACATATATGAAATATTGGATATACTAGGACGTCCGTGTTTTCAATACGAGCCTGTATAAAACACGGATTCCACGGTCGCGATGAATAGCCAAACCCACATCCCTAGACCCCTACGATAGCGGCAAGTAACACTGCCAATTCTAGGGTTAGGAGACCCGGTCTCGACTCCTCGAGATGGTCTCCCACTGGACCCTAGAACCCGGTTACTTGTGCTCCCCGCCTTGGGTCTACCTAATGCGGAAAAGTAAATAATATACAACGGTGACATCTTCCGCTACCTGGAAGTGCCCCAATAAAAGAATATTACATACAAATGAATTTTACATGAATGAAAAAGAAAAAACTCTCATCGAATATAAAACCCCCGGCTATTCAAACGCGACGATCCAATACAACATATCACAGCAACACATAATATCTCATATCATCAACGTAAGCAAGTATGCGTATCCCGATTGTCGTTGATGTATAGCAACGAAGCCGGCGATACACCACATACTACGCTTACGGTCACAGAAAAGAAAGTGTAAAACTACAACAGTTGGAATCCGCAACTTCCTTAGACATCGCATGCCTAACCAAATGAATTCCTTAGACATCACATGCCTAACAATTATAAACCCCGCATTTTAGTCTCTTTATCGAAAAACTCTTTTCAATACCAAGTCGGGCAATTCAACAAGATTCCCGACGTCCTGATCGAATGCTCGTCGCAAACTTTAGTAGACGGCCGCACCCCCGATACCGTCGACGAAGTGCACCAAGGCGGAACACCGCTACCGGGAGCACCCGAACGGATGCTTTCGGTGACGGGGTTCTCCTACGGTCACTTGGTCGGGGCTATGGAGTGAGGCTGTCTATTAAGTTTACCCGGCGAGTATCTGCGTACACTACGTGATTGCGACGGACTTTTGATCACATCAAAATTCCGTAGCAACCGATCAACTGAGACTAAACTACTATGTTTATAATATTCAAATCAGTTATCTCATAACTATTTGTGGATTCCAATTATTGTATCACATTCCAGATAAACAGAAAAAGTTAAACTTTCCGATCGAATCATCAAGCACCCAAGATTTCCCCAATATATCTCAACACTTGAAATCAGTTTAAAACGTCCATCACATGCCACAGTACCAATGGTCCAGCCGTAGAAGGGTCAAGCCAACGCCTCACATGTGGCACGCCGTACTGCCCCAAACCCTAAGGTTCAAAGGGCAGTTCAAGACGGTCACATAATCGAGTTAAGGTTTGTTGTCTTCTAGAGGGTCCATCGAGTTACTTGCACGACTTAGAACATTCTTAAACACGAGGAAAAATCCAACTTTTGAAAAATTTTCCGACAGGGGAAAAAGTGAGTTATTGATATCCGTTCGAACTTTTTAACAGTTTCTAAAAGTTATCCGGAAAAAACACATAGACAAAATCTAATACTCCGATCGAAACATCGAATCCCCAACACAACTCCAAAAAACTCAACTGTAAAATAAATATTAAAAATTCCCAGAAATTACAACATTGAAAAATATGAGTTACTGTGAAACGCACGTGACATGAATCGATCACGTGGCCGCGGAACCGCCGCGCAAGCTGGGGTGGGGCCGCGGTTCCGCGTTACTGTTGTCGAATTACGCGCACGTGTTTCACAGTAATTCTTGTAATTACCTGGTGTAATTTTTGGACATTTTTAATTTGGAAAAATCCCAGATTTTAGAAAATTTCCAGAGAGCAATTTTGAGTTTAGTGTTTCGGGTTTTCCGGGTTCGATCGGACTTTAAACTTCGTCTAGACTTTGCCTAAAGCTCTAGCTTGGCTCTGATACCACTGTAGGGTTGCTAGGCACGCGCACAAGGGTCTACGATGCATCAACCATGCCCGAATAAAAATTTAGTCGTGCCGAACAACCCGAATACGGAACTTTAAACTAGAGATTAGGCGATAACTTGCATGCTAAACACTTTAACACTAAGTGAGAGGGATTACAACCTTTGTAGATCCGTTCCTTCACTTCATATGCTCCGTGTTGTGGTCCCTTCGCTGCGATCATCGGGTTCCGGGCTCTCGAGAGGTTCCACGAAGAGAATGACGCAACCTTTGCTTCCGATCTTCGATACTACGATGATCTACCTCGAAGTTTCTTTAACACAAGCTAACACTCATGAAATGATGTGAACACCCTCATCTAAATGGCAAGGGAAGATGAGGATGATGAAGTAGGAATTTTGCTCTATTTATTTATCATTTTCTCACTATTATTCATCACTTGGAAAAATCTAGAAAGGTTTTTCCATGAAAGAAAATGGAGGAAGAAGAAGAATAGTGTTCCATTCTCTTTTGTGATGAATAAGAAAGGATTAATATGAAGAATAATGCAACCATGGTTCACTTAACCATTGTAGAGAATTGACTAGGGTTAGGGTTTTGGGTAAAGTTAAAGCATGAGTCATGAACAAATATCTTTCACAAAACAAAACAAATCCTTCTAGAAACTTCTAGAAAGATTAACCCTAATCCGAACCCTAATCAAGTTTAAACTCCACTAAACGAGTTGCATTAGTTATCATATCATGTTACAATATTATATATCACATATATAATATTTACCGTAACAAAATAAAATAATACAATTAACATATATCGCATATATATCAATGTATTACCCGAGTGAGAAAAAGAATCTTTTAGTGAGCAAATATTAGTTAATGCAATTTAATATATCACATATATTATTATACATTAAATTATCGAATCAACACTTGATCCGACAATCCGGCTATATCGCATATAACCGGCTAATATTTATCCGTACCGATTCATCGAATCAACACTTGATCCGATGACCCGGCTGATATCAAATATCGCGAGAATACAATACGATATCACATACCGCATTATCCTCGGTCCCGCACATATCACATATGTGCTCCTACTCCGTTTTGCCTGAGTCAAGAAACCTCTGTGTAGGACTCTAAAGAATCGTCAATACGCCGGCAGTAGGTGATGATCATATCAAACACCCACAAGCTGCAAGCGGTCAGCTAAACGTAACAGCTACCCAGGTATTGAGCGCTCAGAAGATCAACAAGCAAGCCTGTACATTCTCCTGTGGATCCAAACAGTAACACTCCCGTACAGTCCGGTCTCGTCGTCTGATATGTCGCATATCTCGCCTAGGGGTGGTAAACGTCAGACCCCAGTAGCTTGATAAGTCGTGTCGATTTGAGGTCTATAACAGTTCGAGAAACTACTGATAACACTTACCAGTAAATCTCAGCAACCCTGGCCAGGGATTTCCGGTTATAGCCAATCGAACACAGCACAACATCAACTCCCTATACCGGGAGAGACGAATCCCCTCCTATCGCTCATTGCCTCCATGTGATTCGGGAATGTACCCAAAAGCCACCTTTTTGCACGCCCTCTTGGACGTGGTATGATGGAAATCAAAGCACAGTGGGAACCACACAAGACTCTATGACGATCTCGGGTCAGCAGACTACTCTGTACCAGTGTCACCAGAGAACTGCCATCTGACGTATGGTATAATACCATCTGGGAGTTCTCGGCGAGTCCGTCCAGTGTACTCAGTCTCCACTGAGCACCCGTACACCATCCTTGATGTCAAACACCGATGGTTATGGGATCATCCATCGCCCATCATATGGGTCAAGATGCGTATACGCTAGTCTACTCTGGTGCATCGATGCCCTGTCTCGATACACCCTCGACTAGGAACAGTTATAGGATGTACTCGTCGACTACCGTGGCCCCACTAGTATGATCTCATCATAGTCCCAGTAGTCGAGTACATATCCTAAGGGCTTTATCAACATGTAACATAGAGACAATCAGAGTACATGTTAAGATAAAGTACAACCAGATAGCATACTATCATGTCGAGCAAGAAAGTTGATCAGTCGAAAATACTGCATATTTTAACCGGCAATTTCCTTGTCATCTGCATACATATAGGAGAGTACGGTATTCATAATTCACATATTAGCTAATTGGTCGCAAAATATCAAATTACATGTATTCGACCTTTAAACCGGAAATTCTAGGGAAATTAACCGCATTGCATTACATAGCATATTTTCTATATCTTGCAACCCCTATTTTGAAGTCTATGCAGGAAAAGAGATACTTGCTCGATCAATTCATCGCTCGACCATTACAATTGCTCGTAAACTCATTGAAAGCAAATCTGGTATCAACACAGAAGGGTAACTGCAATTCTAAACATCAAAGAATAACCCAAACAGTAGTACAAAGCCACAGAAGAAAGCACAGTTCCCGAGGCCACCAAGGCGCGGCGGAAGCGCGGCAAAACCTTACCTCACGCGGCGGATCCGCGGTGGGCCCAAGACATCAGCTCCTCAAACTTCACCAAAACTCCTGTTTCAGTGCCCTCAGCTCATAAATGCACACAAACTTCCAGAAGATTCCAGATACTTTCACCAGATCAGCAAATTCCCAAACTACCCTAATCTTTCTAGAACTTTCCTAAACCCTTGCTTAAACCCTAAGCTAAACCCCAACAACTTGTCAACAAACTTTGGGAGGGAAAGTCTAATTCAAACCTAGACCTAGTTCTATAAATAGGACCCTAGGCTCTCTCATTCATGATCTGAGAAATCTTGAAAAATCAAGAAACCCTAGAGAGAAAAAGATTCAACCCATTTTAGTTTAGCCATTTTCTTTCTCCATCTTCTTCTTCCTCAAGATTAGTGAGAAATCTTGTAGGAAACCCTAACCCTAATTCCACTCCAAATCCAACATCTTGAGTACCAAATCAAGCAAGAAATCTTCAACCTTTTGGGAGCCGAGCCGATCTTCAATCGGGCAAGTGATCCAAGCTGATCCGCGATCCACGGAGACGAGCGAAGCCAAGTCGACAATCGAGTTCCTCCTCTTGTAGTTTCTTGAGTGATTGTAACGGAATTGTTGATATAAATAAAAGGTGAAATTCGTTAATCTTGCTTGCTTTTAAAATTCCGCATCATGTTATCTTTACTGTTCTTGAATATTGTCTATGTGGTGATGCGCGAGTAAAAACTCCGCTCGTTAAGGAGTCGAGAAGATCTTTAGTATGATGATGTAGCAAATTTGTAATCAATTCTTGAATCCCACGAGATTGTAAACCCTAGCTATTTCAAGAATCGACAACCCAATTCGATTCGATGCTTTCTTGATCAACATCGTTCGAGATTGGGGTGATCCGATCGATTCTTGAAATTACTAGAGGCTAGAATATAAATGGTATCCTCGAAAGAGTAAGGGTTAAGAGATGAAACTTTAATTTCATCAAGAAAACCCTAATTCTCGTCGATAACCATTGATCTAGCATCAATTCTTCGAAGGACAAGAATATGAAATATTGTAGACTACAACACATATAAAGATCCTATCGATTCCTACGAGCCTCTTTATCAGTTTGGATTGTCGTTTGGAAAATTCCATTGAAACCGATTCTTGTTGTTTATAGTTCTTGATTCTTTAGAAAAGATTAGTGACACACGAATACAAATCAATCAATTGAATCGTGTTTTCTCTTATTGTTGCTTAACATTTCATTTCAAACAAATAAAAGTAAAAACGAATCTCGAGATCCCTGAGGACGATCCGCACTCATTCATTAACTTCAACTGACACCGTTGTTTGATTGCGGTCAAATATTTTTGGTTGTGATTTCTTTACTATTTGATTCTATAAACACATCCACGAAAATAATCAGATCAAAATGGCGCCGTTGCCGGGGATCGCGCGTTAATTCGTTTACATTTTATAGTTTGAAGTGAAAGAATTATTACGTTTCATTTCTTGAAATCAAAATTCGTACAAACTCTTATACGTGTGTTGTGAATTGATTGCAAGGTGATCTGGAGCAATCTGAGCTGTGGAAAAATTATTTGGGATATACCAGAGAGCTGGAGATAGCAATATCAAGCAGCTGAAGAAAAATTGTACACTGTTCCCCACAATAGACCGCGGAAGGGCGGCAAGAACAAGCTTTGTGCGGCGGAAGCGCCGCAGTATAGGGTGATCTCTGTATCATCTTTCTTCAGGTGATTTCTCTCTCTCTCCTCTCTCCCTTTTTAGCTCCAACTAATCCTTTCTGCAGGATTCTTTGCAAACAATAGCTGCGCCGCAAAAGCAAATTAAAATTGTGCGTGATTTTGCTTTTCTTGGTTGTTTTGCATTGCTAATACGGAAAATTAAGGGGCACGGCCAAATCCAAATTAGGTAGGGATTTCATTACCCTTCCTAGGCCCCGAAAACCACCAAACTTGCATCCGCATTTACCCCCATTAACTAAAAGAAATCTAGAGATGACTCTAAGGACTGTCGCGCTCATTTAGGACAAGAGAGGGCCGTGGGTAATTCATTGCTTATCCGCGTTTTTCTGTGGTGCCTAAGGCGAGTGTGTCTAAGGCTAGTGGTTATTAATTAGGCCCACTGTAGTGGTGGTTCCTTCCCACTTACCTGGAACTCATCCGGCCACAGGGGGACAAAGAGGCAGTGAAGGATTTATCCCGCGACTTGTCTTTTGGCAGTTAGGAGCGGTCTAGAGCCGGACCTAGGTGACCATTAGATTCTAGGGTTTGTGTTGCTGCATTTGGTTGTCGCATCATTTTTTCAAAATCCGTCCCTTTTCAAAAGCAAACACCGCATTCATTTTACCCCTAATTATAAGCCAACGCTGCCACTTGTACTAACCCTTTTTAGTACAAGATAGGCTGGACACGGGATTCTAGTGCCCGTTTAGTCCGCGTACCTTTTATCGACTCTGAAGTCGATAATTCTCCATTTACCTTTTCTTTACCTACTACCACACCCACACCGATGGATCCGAATCCATCAAACTTCTTTAACCCCAATCTGCCACCGTCCGTTGGTGCGCAGAATCCTCCACACATTTCTCTTCAGGAAAGATGTTATCCACTTAGAGGTCCTCTTTCGACCTGCTTATCCACACCACCAGCAAACGGGGATAACTTTGAAATAAAGCCCCAGTATATCAACCTTCTACCTAAGTATCACGGACTCGAGACCGAGGACGCTTACGTTTTCATTACCAAATTTGAAAACGTATGCGCTATGATGGGTACGTCTCAACTTTCTGTGGATGCGATGCGTCTACGACTTCTTCCTTTTACCTTGTGCGATATAGCCGAGAAGTGGCTATATAACACCACCGCACACTCCATCACAAATTGGGAAGAATTCGTCGCAGCATTCCTAAAGAAATTTTACCCAGTCCAACGAACGGCTCGAATTCGTAGTGAATTGAACCAATTTGCCCAGCTCCCTACCGAACCATTTTCAAAGTACTTTGAACGTTTCAAGGATTTAATGGTTCAATGTCCTCATCACGGCATCCCGAGATGGGAGTTGTGCCGAATCATCTATGAGGGCAGTAACCCTAGCACGAAACAAAGCCTTGAGAATATGTGTCAGGGTACATTTATGACTAAAGACGATGGGGAAGCCTGGCGATACTTAGAAGAATTCGCTGAAAAATCACTGATTTGGGAGAGTGGAACCCAACCATTGAATAGGGGTGGCGTACACCAAGTAGATGTGTCCATAGGTGTTCGAGCAGAAATGGCAGCAATGCAAAAGAAGCTCGACGCTATGGAACACAAATTTGCAACAGCCTCCCTAAACCCGGTATCACTCCCCAAAACTATTTGTGGGTGCTGTTCTGATCCGTCACACTTAACGGAAGAATGTCCTTTAAACTCGGCGTTTCAAGGTCAAGAGCATTCTAATGCCGCATTTCAACGACCTCGAAACGATCCATATTCTTCCACGTACAATCAGGGTTGGAGGAACCACCCGAATTTTGCTTGGAACCAAAATCAATCTCAAAACACGGTTCCAAACACAAATAACTTTCAAAGGGCTCTTCCTCCACCACAACAGCAACCCCTTCAACTCACTCAGCACCCCTACCAGTCACAAAATTTCCAAAACCAGGGCAACACTCATGCACAGTCTAATCCTATGCAGTCCTGTTCTGACGATTTCTCTCAATTTACTCAAACCATGAAATCACTTTTATCCAATTTCATGGAGGTTTCAACTGAGGTTAGATCTTCCGTCAGCGAAATAAAGAAAAACTCAGCGTCACAAGCTGAGAGTATTAGAACGATGGAAGCTGAAATCGCACGCCTCAAAGCTGAAATGAGTGCGAGAGAAAAAGGGAAACTTCCCTCTCAACCCCTACAGAATCCTGGGCATTACAATGTAAATGCCATTACCACGTTGAGATCGGGAAGAGTGCTGAATAATAATGTCGGGGAAGATATTGATAATACTGAAAATCATGTCAAAACCCCGGCTGAGACCTTTCCACATACACACACTTCTCCTTCTGATCCTTCTTCTTCTACCAAACCACCTTCGCACGAGCCTATTCTCCAGTTCCCTTTAGGCTCAACACCTTCACCCAACCCTTATAGTTCTCCACAGACGGTCCCCACACCTCTTTTGGGATCTCGTCTACCCCCCTTTCCTTCTCCTATGATGGACCCTGCGCTTATTGCGAAAGCACCTTACCCGAACCGGCTAAGGGCTAACAGAACGAGTCCTCATATGGAGAAAATTTTAGAAATGTTCAAACAAGTTAACATCAATATCCCTCTCCTAAATGCGATTCAACAAGTCCCCGCGTATGCGAAAATTCTAAAGGACTTGTGCACTAGGAAGAGGAAGACTCAGGTGCCAAAGAAGATCTTTATGGCTAATAATATCAGCACTGCTTTTATTCCCCAGCTACCAAAGAAACGAAAGGACCCAGGATGTCCTACAATATCGATTTCGATTGGGGGTAAAAACATAAATCGTGCTCTTTTAGACCTTGGCGCGAGTGTTAACCTGTTACCTTATTCTGTCTATGAGCAACTAGGAATTGGAGAGCTGAAACCTGCTCATTGTACTCTCCAGATGGCGGACCGATCTATCACCAAACCAAGGGGTGAATTAGAGGATGTGTTAATAAAGGTCGGGGAATTTGTTTTCCCTGTAGACTTCATTGTGCTTGACACACATCCTGTAGCAAACCCCCGGGGCCAAATTCCGGTGATTTTAGGTCGTCCTTTCCTTGCCACTTCCAACGCTGTTATAAACTGTAGAAATGGTTCAATGAATTTATCATTTGGAAATATGACCATTGAACTAAATATCTATAGAGTTGGGAGTCAGCCATCAGAACCTAGTGCTCATATTTTAGATGTGTGTTCTGTCCATGAGATCGCTCCCGATAGTTGCGGAGCCGAGGAACTTTGCTTTACTGATCTCGATGACATTAGCACATCTCTGCTTGATCTTACACTTGATCTTAGTGAGGACACTACACTTACACTTGAGTCCTGCACTTCTGACTTTTCTCCACCCGAGTCTGTATCTTTCACAGGCTCTGAGCTTCTTTGTAAATCCAAAAATCATTCTATGATCCTTCCTTCGATCATTTCTCCGCCTGAATTAGATCTCAAGGTCTTACCTTCTCACCTAAAATATGCATATCTTGGTGAGAACGAGACTTTACCGGTTATAATTTCCACTTCTCTTGCATCAGAGCAAGAGAATGCACTTTTATCGGTATTAAGATCTAATAAAGAGGCGTTTGGTTGGAGTATGGCGGACATCAAAGGGATTAGTCCCTTGATTGTTGAACATCATATACATGTGATGGATGATGCCAGACCGACCCGAGAACCACAGAGACGGTTAAATCCCGTCATGAAGGAAGCTGTCATGAAAGAGATCGTCAAATGCTTAGACAGTGGTATTATATACCCGATCTCCGATAGCCAGTGGGTAAGTCCTATACACGTCGTTCCTAAGAAATCCGGCATCACAGTTATCACAAATGAAGCGAATGAGTTGATTCAAACACGCGCCCAAACTGGGTGGCGTGTATGCATCGATTATAGAAAACTCAACGCTGCCACGAGGAAAGATCATTTTCCTCTACCATTTATTGATCAAATGCTGGAACGCTTAGCGGGACGACAATTCTATTGTTTCATGGACGGTTACTCAGGCTATAATCAGGTCCCCATCGCCAAAAAGGATCAAGATAAAACCACTTTTACTTGTCCTTTTGGTACCTTTGCTTACAGTCGCATGCCCTTCGGGCTATGCAATGCTCCCGCTACCTTTCAGCGGTGTATGATGGGGATATTCTCTGATATGGTAGAGAATTTCCTGGAGATCTTTATGGACGACTTTTCGATTTTTGGAGACTCTTTTTCTGAATGCCTAGCGAATCTGGACGCTGTTCTTACTCGATGCAAAGAGAAGAACTTGACTTTGAACTGGGAAAAATGCCACTTTATGGTCCAAGAAGGAATAGTCCTTGGACATGTCATTTCACAGAAGGGCATTGAGGTTGACAGAGCTAAAGTAGATGTCATTCAAAACCTCCCTCATCCCAGAAGCGTCAAAGATATTCGCTCTTTCCTTGGCCATGCTGGATTTTATAGGAGATTTATAAAGGACTTTAGCAAAATTGCTAGACCTTTAACACTACTCCTGGCCAAGGATACGACCTTCCACTTTGACTCGGATTGCGAGACAGCTTTCGACTCACTTAAACACTCACTCACTTCAGCCCCCGTTTTATCATCACCAAATTGGGACTACCCTTTTGAGCTAATGTGTGACGCATCTGATTTTGCAGTAGGTGCTGTCCTTGGACAGCACATTGAAAAGATGCCACACGTGATTTACTATGCTAGTAAGACCTTGAATGATGCGCAAATCAACTATACAACCACAGAGAAAGAACTATTAGCGGTTGTATTCGCATTGGAGAAATTCAGGCCTTACTTAATCGGCTCACCTATTGTTGTATATACTGATCATTCCGCTTTAAAACATCTGTTGGCGAAGAAAGATGCCAAAGGTCGACTAATACGTTGGATCCTTCTTTTACAAGAATTCGATCTTGTTATCAAAGATAAGAAAGGATGTGAAAACGTAGTAGCTGACCACCTTTCACGCATCGTTTCTTCCCCTGTGACCCTGCCGATCAATGATTCATTCCCTGACGAACAACTCTTGAGCGTATCCTCTGAACCATGGTTCAGGGATATTGTGAACTATCATGCCACAGGATTGATACCGAGCGATTGGTCTAAACAGGACAAATACCGCTTTCTTTCCCAAGTAAAACACTATTACTGGGACGAGCCTTATTTGTTTAAATACTGTCCTGATCAGATCATTCGCCGGTGCGTCCCGAATGAAGAGTTCAAGAGTATTCTTTCATTTTGTCATGATCAGGCCTGTGGGGGTCACTTTGGTCCAAGAAAAACAGCGGAAAAGGTTTTGCAATCTGGATTTTATTGGCCGACCTTATTCAAGGACGCATTTGAACATTGCAAAACCTGTACACAATGTCAGTATACGGGTAGAATATCCCAAAGGAATGAAATGCCTCAGCAACCCATTCTGGTTGTTGAAATGTTTGATGTTTGGGGCATAGATTTTATGGGTCCTTTTCCCAACTCCTTTGGGAATCTGTACATATTGCTGGCGGTTGATTATGTTTCCAAGTGGGTAGAAGCCATTCCAAGTCGCACTAATGACAAAAAAGTTGTCATTAAGTTCTTGAAAGAGAATATCTTCTCGCGATTTGGACACCCACGCGCTATTATTAGCGATAATGGGACACACTTCTGCAACAGATCTTTCGAGACTCTGATGCGGAAATATTCAATCAACCACCGTCTTTCTACACCCTATCACCCCCAAACAAGCGGGCAGGCTGAGATCTCAAACAGACAAATCAAACTTATCCTGGAGAAAACTGTTGCTAAAAATAGAAAAGACTGGTCTACCAAATTGACGGATGCTCTTTGGGCATTCAGGACTGCATATAAGACCGACTTAGGAATGTCTCCATATAGGATAGTTTTTGGAAAAGCATGTCATCTACCTGTTGAGATAGAACATAAAGCATTGTGGGCTATAAAGGAAATTAATTTTGATTTAAACCTTGCTTGCAACTTTCGGAAGCTGCAACTAAACGAGCTAAGCGAACTCCGCGATGAAGCTTATGATAATGCTGTAATCACAAAGAATAGGACTAAGGTTTTTCACGATAAAAACATTGTAAGGAAAACATTTTTACCTGGTCAACAAGTCCTTCTTTATGATTCACGATTACACCTTCATGCGGGTAAGCTCCGATCTCGTTGGAAGGGACCTTTTGTTGTGCGGTCTGTATACCCGCACGGGGCAGTAGATGTTGAAAATGTTAAAAACGGCACTGTTTTCAAAGTAAATGGACATAGATTAAAGCCGTATTTTTCCACTGACCCCACGGAGGAGCTCTTGTTCTTACAAGAGCCAGTTTATCTTGATTAAAATTCCTCCGTCTCACTTTCATGTCCAGTATATCATTGTATCATATTTTGAATGAAGGTGAGTAAATAAAACAAGTTTGGGGGAAGTTCTTCACTTATATATTTGCCCCCACTAATAATTCCTCCCAGATTTACAGGTTTTTGTAGAGATAACTGTCGGCAACAGTGAGGACACTGTTGAAAACAAGTTTGGGGGAGGTTTGTGCTTATTTTCGCATCATTTGCATATCATCTGCATAAGCACAAAACATTTCTTTTAAATCTATAAAAATTGAAAAATTTTCAAAACCCATAAAAATTTAAAAATTTTCAAAATTATAAAAATATTTTTAGTATATAAATAAGATAATGAAAGTTTAGACAGTGAACAATTACATCCATGAGATTAGAAAAATTTAAGAAAACTAAGAAAATTAGAAGTTTTCTTATACGAACTAGTAATAAGTAGTTATGAGCCGTTGTCCCAAGGGTTAGTAAGATGAAAGACGTCACTAATCTGAGGATAAAAATAAGTCTGAAAAATAGTTTCTATTCTGGAAGCCAAACATTTTGAACGTTGCTACCCTGCTATTCGCACTTACACACGTCTTGAAGCCTGGGATAGTAGAGGATACCTTGAAATGCTCTTGTCTTAAAGCCAAAAGTATGAAAAGAAAAATAGTATGTTTTAAAGTGGTAAAAAAAATGGACACTGGTTTTGTTATCACCAAGGGCAAGAAAAATATATAGCAAAAGGGTGTTTCTTCACCTAGTGCCCTAAGGTCAACTGGTCTGGGAGTCACTGCTATGCCTGAGGTGGTGCAAGATTAGGAAAATACACCAAGTTAGCGAGCACATCAGTAATCGGTCGGTTAGTACCTCAAGAAGTATTAACGGTCGCATGAAAGTGTGTAAGCAATCTCGTTTGCCAAGTAGTACTGAGGTCGACGGGCAAGAGTATGATAGCTTGAATTGAATTCTCCGGGTGTAGGGATGTCTTTACACACACGCAGGGTGATATGATCGATGTTTGGAATAAAGATAGGAATGAAGAATAAGACGATGTTTTATTGAGGGAGGACGTGATTTCTGACATTTTTTCATGACCATTAAGATAGGGCTCATGACAACCGAAAAGCTAGCTTAGTTGGAAACCCTAATTTTCAAGGCTTTTCTTTTACAATTCTTATCTTTAAATGTAATATTCATGATCTTGCTTTTATTTTTGGATTTTGTGGGTGCAATCCGCTGAAAACCCTCAGGAGACAACACTCCTCCTACTAGGGACACCTAGAGGTTTAAAGGCTTGTTGCACGTGCTCAGTGCAATCGTGTTGCCTACGAAAGTGTGCTAGTTAGTTTTTTTTTCTCTTTCTTTGTTTTCTCCTTCTCTTTTTAATAAAACATTCTCTCGAGACGATCGAAATTAAGTTTGGGGGTATTTGATCAGTCGAAAATACTGCATATTTTAACCGGCAATTTCCTTGTCATCTGCATACATATAGGAGAGTACGGTATTCATAATTCACATATTAGCTAATTGGTCGCAAAATATCAAATTACATGTATTCGACCTTTAAACCGGAAATTCTAGGGAAATTAACCGCATTGCATTACATAGCATATTTTCTATATCTTGCAACCCCTATTTTGAAGTCTATGCAGGAAAAGAGATACTTGCTCGATCAATTCATCGCTCGACCATTACAATTGCTCGTAAACTCATTGAAAGCAAATCTGGTATCAACACAGAAGGGTAACTGCAATTCTAAACATCAAAGAATAACCCAAACAGTAGTACAAAGCCACAGAAGAAAGCACAGTTCCCGAGGCCACCAAGGCGCGGCGGAAGCGCGGCAAAACCTTACCTCACGCGGCGGATCCGCGGTGGGCCCAAGACATCAGCTCCTCAAACTTCACCAAAACTCCTGTTTCAGTGCCCTCAGCTCATAAATGCACACAAACTTCCAGAAGATTCCAGATACTTTCACCAGATCAGCAAATTCCCAAACTACCCTAATCTTTCTAGAACTTTCCTAAACCCTTGCTTAAACCCTAAGCTAAACCCCAACAACTTGTCAACAAACTTTGGGAGGGAAAGTCTAATTCAAACCTAGACCTAGTTCTATAAATAGGACCCTAGGCTCTCTCATTCATGATCTGAGAAATCTTGAAAAATCAAGAAACCCTAGAGAGAAAAAGATTCAACCCATTTTAGTTTAGCCATTTTCTTTCTCCATCTTCTTCTTCCTCAAGATTAGTGAGAAATCTTGTAGGAAACCCTAACCCTAATTCCACTCCAAATCCAACATCTTGAGTACCAAATCAAGCAAGAAATCTTCAACCTTTTGGGAGCCGAGCCGATCTTCAATCGGGCAAGTGATCCAAGCTGATCCGCGATCCACGGAGACGAGCGAAGCCAAGTCGACAATCGAGTTCCTCCTCTTGTAGTTTCTTGAGTGATTGTAACGGAATTGTTGATATAAATAAAAGGTGAAATTCGTTAATCTTGCTTGCTTTTAAAATTCCGCATCATGTTATCTTTACTGTTCTTGAATATTGTCTATGTGGTGATGCGCGAGTAAAAACTCCGCTCGTTAAGGAGTCGAGAAGATCTTTAGTATGATGATGTAGCAAATTTGTAATCAATTCTTGAATCCCACGAGATTGTAAACCCTAGCTATTTCAAGAATCGACAACCCAATTCGATTCGATGCTTTCTTGATCAACATCGTTCGAGATTGGGGTGATCCGATCGATTCTTGAAATTACTAGAGGCTAGAATATAAATGGTATCCTCGAAAGAGTAAGGGTTAAGAGATGAAACTTTAATTTCATCAAGAAAACCCTAATTCTCGTCGATAACCATTGATCTAGCATCAATTCTTCGAAGGACAAGAATATGAAATATTGTAGACTACAACACATATAAAGATCCTATCGATTCCTACGAGCCTCTTTATCAGTTTGGATTGTCGTTTGGAAAATTCCATTGAAACCGATTCTTGTTGTTTATAGTTCTTGATTCTTTAGAAAAGATTAGTGACACACGAATACAAATCAATCAATTGAATCGTGTTTTCTCTTATTGTTGCTTAACATTTCATTTCAAACAAATAAAAGTAAAAACGAATCTCGAGATCCCTGAGGACGATCCGCACTCATTCATTAACTTCAACTGACACCGTTGTTTGATTGCGGTCAAATATTTTTGGTTGTGATTTCTTTACTATTTGATTCTATAAACACATCCACGAAAATAATCAGATCAAAAGTCCTCCTTATATATGTCCTAGCATCCACTACAATATACATCGTATGTACAGTAATGGCCTCTAGGGCATACATATAACTAACAATCTTCAGTATCTGAAAATATGGGAATATCCAGCTTTTGTTAAAAAGCAGCATGTGGACAAACTCGAGTCACGATCAGTGTTGTGTAAGTTTGTGGGATACCCAAAGAACTCCAGGGGGTATCTTTTCTATTACACAGAGGAACAAAATGTTTTTGTTTCTCATCATGCCCACTTTCTGGAACATCAGTTTTTAGAAAAAGAAACAAGTGGGAGAGTAATAGAACTGGAAGAAATTCCAGAACCGCAAGTTATTACTGAAAGCTTGGTGCAACCAGAAGTTTCAAAAGAACAGGACATTCCCGCACCACTCCGCAGGAGTAGTAGGCTGTCTCATCCGGCTGAGTGATACTATGGTTTTCTCGTAGACGGGGATAGAGAGGATTGCATCATTGATAATGATGAGCCGACTAACTTCCAGCAAGCCATTCAGAGCATTGACTCGGTAAAATGGATGGATGCAATGCGGACCGAGATGGCGTCCATGTACACCAACAAAGTATGGACTTTGGGCATTGCTCCAGAAGGGGTAAAACCCGTAGGCTACAAATGGATATTCAGAAAGAAGATTGGTGTAGATGGACATGTTGAAACCTATAAGGCTAGACTTATTGCAAAAGGATTTCGTCAAAGATCTGGTTTGGACTATGACGAAACCTTTTCTCCAGTGGCTATGCTCAAATCCATTCGGATCCTTCTTGCCATTACTGCCTTCCACGATTATAAGATTTGGCAGATGGACGTAAAAACCGCTTTTCTAAATGGAAATTTGTAAGAGTGTGTCTATATGGACCAGCCAGAGGGTTTCATTCAGAGTGGGAGCAGCGGGAAAGTGTGAAAGTTGCTTAAGTCCATCTATGGACTAAAGCAGGAATCGCGGAGTTGGAACATCTGTTTTGATGAAACGGTCAAAGAATTTGACTTTATCAAAAATCCAGATGAGCCATGCATTTATAGTAAGATTTTAGCACGAACTTTTGTATTCCTCGTCTTGTACGTGGATGACATTCTCTTGATAGGAAATGACATTCCTATGCTACAATCTGTCAAAGGGTTCTTGTCACACAGGTTCTCCATGAAAGAACTGGGTGATGCCTCTTATATTCTAGGGATCCAGATCTATCGTAATAGATATAAGTGGATGTTGGGACTTTCACAGTCCAGGTACATCGACACCATACTGAAAAGATTCAGTATGGAAGATTCTAAGCGCGGTAATTTACCGGCTTGTCATGGAATCACCCTCTCCAAAGAGATGTCTCCCAAAACTGATTTGGAAAGTGATTGCATGTCTATTATACCCTACGCTTTTGCTGTAAGCTCTATAATGTATGCGATGCTGTGTACCAGACTAGATGTTGCTTATGCACTGAGCATGGTAAGCCGGTATCAGTCAAACCCTAGGGAGAAGCACTGGATAGCAGTAAAGAACATTCTCAAGTACCTGAGAAGGACTAAGGAAATGTTCTTGGTTTACGGCGGAAAAGACCTCCAGATCGTGGCCTTTGCTGACTCCAGCTTCTAGAGTGACAAGGATGACTCCAAGTCCATGTCAGGTTATGTCTTTACCCTCAATGGAGGGGTGGTATGTTGGAAGAGTTCCAAGCAGGACACCGTTGCTAACTCGATGATGGAAGCGGAGTATATCGCAGCTTCTGATGCCGCAAAAGAAGCAGTCTGGATGAGGAAGTTCTTAACAGAACTTCAGGTGGTTCCGTCCATTGTTGATCCAATACCTCTGTATTGTGACAACAACGGGGCTATAGCTTTAGCAAAAGAACCCAGGTCCCATCAGAAGTCCAGACACATCTTGAGGCGGTATCACCTGATCAGGGAGATCGTAGATCGCCGGGAGATCGAGGTTCGGAGAGTCGCTACTGAGGAAAACACTGCAGATCCATTCACAAAGGCCATCCCTCAGACGCAGTTCGAGAGGCTATTCGAGATGATAGGTCTGCGATATGCCAGCACATGGCCTCAGTGCAAGTGAGAGATTGTTAGTGTTATATGCCTTAGAGGCCATTATTGTATAGTACTAGTTTGTATATTACATTTTGGAAGCTTGGGAAATATACACAGATTTATGTCAGTCTTGCTCGATATAGTAGTATGCTACTTGGTTTGTATCTATCTTAATATGTGTATATTATTCTTTTTAACATATCGCTAATATATATTGATAGAGCCCTTAGGATCTTTGCTTGACTACCAGCGTTGTGATGGCAGTCACACTAGTGGGAGCTGGGTAGTCTACAAGCACATCCTTGTACAGGTCCCTAGTCATAGGATTATCGAGATGGGGCATCGATACTCCAGAGTAGACTAGTGTATATGCTTCTCATCCCAGCAGGGGAGATGGTCTATCCCACAGCCATTACTACGTCGAACTGGATATAGTATGCAGGTGCTCATTGGGTTATGAGTTACACTGGACGAACTGGTGGGGTACTGCTGGTTGGTACTATACCTATCGTCAGGTAGCAGTTCCCAGGTGACATGAATACAACTTAGTCCATTGACTTGACTCTGCTACTTCGCCTCAAGTGTGTTCCTACTGTTCTTAGATTACTACCCTACCACGGCTCTATTGAGTCGTGCAAACAGGTAGTAGTTGGGTGCAGTCCCGAAGCACTTGGAGGCAGTGGCGGTTAGATAGGATTCGTCTCTCCCGTTATTGGGGGTTGATGTCGCGCTGTGTTCGGAAAGCCATTACACAAAGTCCCTGGCCAAGGCAAGTGAGATTTACTGGTAGGTACTTGTCACGACCCGAAATAGCACGTGACTGGCCCTTGAATCATATGAAGTCTATAGGACCTCATCTAATTCAAGTAAGCCAAAAGCCCAGAAATCTAAAACCATTTTAAGGAGTAAATAGGAAAACTAGTTTTTAAGAAGTAAAGAAAACATGTTTTAAAAGCAAGGTTTTTAAATAAGTAAGCCGAATACGCATTTTTAAAATCTCTAGTCTTTTCTGAAAATTTCGGCAGAGTTTCCTTTGTAAATACTGGCCCCAAACGGGGTACAACATGAATAATATATATACAATGATAAAAGGCATCCCTAAGCGGGAGCTAGCTCTTCGTCAATCGACGGTCACAACCATGCAAGCAGTATAATATACAACGCCGGAGGGCGAGGATCAAAACTCAAAGGAAAACTCAAAATCAGCATGAAAACCAGAATACTAAAACGCGCGACTCTAAGGTCGAAATAATACATAACTGGTTTTCTAAGTCTGAAACAATATACAAGTTTGGTTGATGGAATTACTAAATACAACTGAATAGTACATGTACAATGGTGGTTCTGATGAAAAAGAACCCACCTACCAAAGCAAATCACCCGTAAGGGACACAGTGTGCCAGAAGCCGCAATGGAACCTGTACGGCAAAACCTGCAAGAACTGTGGCACAACGGAGGTGAGTTGCCAACTCGTGAATAGAAAACATCACAGAGCAGAAATCGTATGTATGACACAATCCTAGGTCAATACGATCAGATATATATATAAACCTCAAAGCATGATAAGGTGGCAATGTAACATCTATACATGAGTACAGTACCAAGTGCTCTTACCGGTGCCTCAGGTAATAACATATCATAAATATGAGGTATGATCAATGTCGACTATATCATGAAGTCTATAAGTATGTGGATATCATCCAACTATGTAATCAATGTCATCAATGTCAACTATATGTATGTGGATATCGTCCACGTGTCACCCAATGACAATAAACATCATGCATGTAAATATCATAAAGCATATGCATGGAAGTATGAGGATATAATCAACATGTGTCCTTCGCGACACATCAAAATCATGGAACCGGAATATCCAGCATCGACACTCGAAAACATCATGAAAGCTATGCCCAGCATCGGCACGTAAATCTTCATATATCGGGCTCCGTCAGCCTGGATCGCCTCACGGGCTCCGTCAGTCCGGATCAGCCCATATCATCTCTCTACTCTGGTCGGTATCCTCCGGATATCCGCCGAGCTCAAATACAATCACCGATGGGTAGTGCTCCCCTGCCGGGCTCACCGTCTGACATATACGAGTCTTCTTGCCCCAGGGTACCTCACCGGGTCCACCATGTACCCGCAGACGCTGCCTACCGCTCCTCGAATCGGGTTTCACATGCCACTCTCAGAACCGAGAAAACACATGGTGGACGCACTGAAATATCATATCAAGGGTAACCGGTTTTTTAAAACAATACATACTCTCTTTTGAAATACCCACGGTTCCCAAATCCAGAAATATCATGGAAACAACATATGTTAATGCGTATAATCATAAAGCATGATGTATGCGACATGTAAAGGAAATGTAAGCATATCAGTATATCATGCAATATGGAATAATAATATGCACATATTGAGGGAAACCGCTCTTTTGAAATGAATCAGTTCTAAAAGTATCTTGCGGTTCCCAAATCTCTAATCAAGCCAGAATCATCTATGTTTGTGCAAATATGAGTGTACAATATGTAACTACACAAGTATCCCATGCAAGGGATCATATCCTGATGCAATAATCCTACTGTGTAGTGACATGGCAATTATCGATGATGAAGTGTGTGAGCCGGCAAGTAGGTGTTAGTTATATGTATGCCCTAGAGGCCATTACTGTACATACGATGTATATTGTAATGCATGCTCGGACATATATAGGGAGGACTTTCTTGCTCGACATGATAGTATGCTATCTGGTTGTTCTTTATCTTAACATGTACTCTGATTGTCTCTATATTACATGTTGATAAAGCCCTTATGATATGTACTCGACTACTGGGACTATGATGAGATCATACTAGTGGGGCCACGGTAGTCGACAAGTACATCCTATAACTGTTCCTAGTCGAGGGTGTATCGAGACAGGGCATCGATACACCAGAGTAGACTAGCGTATACGCATCTTGACCCATATGATGGACGATGGATGATCCCATATCCATCGGTGTTTGACATCAAGGATGGTGTACGGGTGCTCAGTGGAGACTGGGTACACTGGACGGACTCGCCGAGAACTCCCAGATGGTATTATACCTTACGTCAAATGGCAGTTCTCCGGTGACACTGGTACAGAGTAGTCCGTTGACCCGAGATCGTCATAGAGTCTTGTGTGATTCCCACTGTGCTTTGATTTCCATCATACCACGTCCAATAGGGCGTGCAAAAAGGTGGCTTTTGGGTACAGTCCCGAATCACATGGAGGCAATGAGCGATAGGAGGGGATTCGTCTCTCCCGGTATAAGGAGTTGATGTTGCGCTGTGTTCGATTGGCTATAACCGGAAATCCCTGGTTAGGGTTGCTGATATTTACTGGTAAGTGTTATCAGTAGTTTCTCGAACTGTTATAGACCTCATATCGACACGACTTATCAAGCTACTGGGGTCTGACGTTTACCACCCCTAGGCGAGATATGCGACATATCAGACGACGAGACCGGACTGTACGGGAGTGTTACTGATTGGATTCACAGGAGAATGTACAGGCTTGCTTGTTGATCTTCTGAGCGCTCAATACCTGGGTGGCTGTTACGTTTAGCTGACCGCTTGCAGCTTGTGGGTGTTTGATATGATCATCACCTACTACCGGCGTATTGACGATTCTTTAGAGTCATACACAGAGGTTTCTTGACTCAGGAAAAACGGAGTAGGAGCACATATGTGATATGTACGGGACCGAGGATAATGCGGTATGTGATACTGTATTGGATTCTCACGATATGAGATATCGGCCGGGTATATGTGATATAGCCGGGTCATCGTATTAGTCGGTTATTTGTGAAATAGCCGGATTATCGGATCAAGTGTTGATTCGATAATTTAATGTATAATAATATATATGATATATTAAATTACATTAATTAATATTAGCTCTCTAAAAGATTCATTTTTTCACGGGATAATACATTGATACATATGCGATATATGTTAATTGTATTATTTTCTATTGTTACAAAATATATTGTATATGTGATATATAATATTGTAACATGTTAGGGTTACAAATTTAACAATGGTTTAGGGTTTATACTTGGTTAGGGTTTGGATTAGGGTTAGCTTCCATGAAGCTTCATGAAGCTTCCATGAAGCTTCATCTTTGGCTTGATATTTTGTGTTGATATTATGTTAACCCAATCCAAACCATTAACTCTAGTTAATTCTCTACAAGGGTTAACTCTTTCATGCTTAAACCTTGGTTAGATTTGTAACCACTACAATAATTCATTGTTCATCATAAAAGGATTAAGTTATCATCTTCATTCCTTCTTCTTCTTCCTTGAGTTCCTTCGTGAAAAAACTTTCTTTTGTGATGAAAGTGAGTGAGAAAAAGATTATAATTGAGAGCAAAAATCCTACTTCATCATCCTCATCTATCCTTGCCATTTAGATGAGGGTGTTCACTTCATATTATGAGTGTTAGCTTGTGTTAACGAAACTTCAAGGTAGATCATCTTTGTATCGAAGATCGGAAGCGAGACTGCATCTTTCTCTTCGTGGAACCTCTCGAGAGTCCAGAACATGATGATCGCAGCGAAGGGACCTCAACACGGAGCTTAAGAAGTGAAGGACCGGATCTACAAAGGTTGTAATCCCTCTCACTTAGTGTTAAAGAGTTTAACATGCTTGTTTTCGCCTAAACCCTAGTTTAAAGATCCGGCTTCGGGTTGTTCGGCACGGCTAAAATTTTAATCGGGCATGGTTGATGCCTCGTAGACCCTTGTGCGCGTGCCTAGAAACCCTCCAGTGGTATCAGAGCCAAGCTAGAGCTTTAGGCAAAGTCTAGACGAAGTTTAAAGTCCGATCGAACCCGAAAACCCCGATGTTTACCCTTCTCTGTACATTTTTCAAAAATGTGGGTTTTTATGAATTAAAAATGCTCAGAAAAATAATCAGGAAAAATTAAGAATTACTGTGAAGTACGGTCCTCTAATTCGCAAATATGACCGTGGAACCGCGGCCAAACCAAGGGTTTGGCGGCGGTTCCGCGGCCCAAATTGTGACTTAGTCCCTGGAATTTCATGTAATTATTCATAGGTCCTTTCTTGTTATTTGTTTCTGGGAATTTTTTAATTCCACTCAAGTGTTGAGTTTTCTAGGGTTGTATTGGGGAATCATTGATTCGATCAGATAATTTAACTTTGTTTAGTTTGTCCGGATAATTTTTAGAAACTGTTAAAAAGTTCGACCGGATATCAATAACTCGCTTTTTCCCTAGTCGGAATTTTTTTCAAAAGTTGGATTTTTTCTCGAGTTTAAGAACGTTCTAAGTCGTGCAAGTAACGCGGTGGACCCTCTAGAAGACAACAAACCTTAACTCGATTATATGAACGTCTTAAACTGCCTCTGAACCTTAGGGTTTGTGGTAGTACGGCGTGCCACATGTGAGGCGTTGGCTTGACCCTTCTACGGCTGGACCATTGGTACCGTAGCATGTGATGGATGTTTTTAAACTGATTTCATATGTTGAGATATATTGGGGAAATCTTGGGTGTTTAATTATTCGATCGGAAAGTTTAACATTGTCTATTTATCTGGAATGTGATACAATATTTGGAATCCACAGGTAGTTATGAGATAACTAATTTGAATGTTATAAATCTAGCAGTTCAGTCTCAGTTGATCGGTTGCCATGGAATTTTGATGTGATCAAAAGTCCGTCAAAATCACGTAGCGTACGCGGATACTCGCCGGGTAAACTTAATAGACAGCCATGCCCCAAAGCTCCGACCAAGTGACTGTAGGAGAACCCCGTCGCCAAAAGCATCCGTTCGGATGCTCATGGCAGCGGTGTTCCGCCTTAGTGCACTTCGTTGACGGCATCCGGGGGTGCGGCCGTCTACTAAAGTTTGCGACGAGCATTCGATCAGGATGTCGGGAATCTTGTTGAATTGCCCGACCAGATATTGAAAAGTGTTTTCGATAATGAGACTAAAATGCGGGGTTTATAATTGTTAGGCATGAGATGTCTAAGGAATTCATTTGGTTAGGCATGCGATGTCTAAGGAGGTTACGGATTCCAACAGTTGTAGTTTTACACTTTCTTTTCTGTGACCGTAAGCATAGTATGTGGTGTATCGCCGGCTTCGTTGCTATACATCAACGACAATCGGGATACGCATACTTGCTTACGTTGATGATATGAGATATTATGTGTTGCTGTGATATGATATATTAGATCGTCGCGTTCTGAATAGCCGGGGGTTTTATGTGAGATGAGAGTTTTTCTTTTTCATTCATGTAAAATTCATTTGTATGTAATATTCTTTTATTGGGGCACTTCCGGGCTGAGGATGATGTCACCGTTGTATATTATTTACTTTTCCGCATTAGGTAGACCCAAGGCGGGGAGCACAAGTAACCGGGTTCTGGAGTCCAGTGGGAGACCATCTCGAGGAGTCGAGACCGGGTCTCCTAACCCTAGAATTGGCACTGTTGCTTGCCGCTCTCGTAGGGGTCTAGGGATGTGGGTTTGGCTATTCATCGCGACCGTGGAATCCGTGTTTTATACAGGCTCGTATTGAAAACACGGACGTCTTAGTATATCCAATATTTCATATATGTTTCTTCTGCTGCAATGTTCTGTGGTGAGATCATATTACTGCCTGAGATGAATGTTTATATTATATATATGAGATATATGTTATATTGCAGATTTTGTTTCAAATGAGATGCTTGTGAAGCATAATAAAATGGGACTTCATTAATGAGATTAACGAAATAAAAGAAACCTAAAGATGTTGTAGAAACTTGTTTAAAAACTGGTAGCTCTAGTTCTTGCTTTGCATAGCGGTGTTCCTTGTAGAACATCCAACACCTTATTCGATAAGGAAAGAGCCGAGATCCCTTCACCGGGAGTGACCTCTTTAGTGAAACTAGCAGATGCTACAAACTCGGTTTGTTTTTTGATTGCTTCTATAGTTCTTGCTTTGCACAGTGATATTTGTGAAATATCCTGCACCTTATTCGATGAGGAAAGGGCCGACGATCCCTTCACCGGGAGTGACCCCTTTAGCAAAACTAGAAAAGCCTAAAAAACACTCCATTTAAAAATCACTCGATTCTACAACGATATAAAGTTCATTGCGCAAAAGGTTTTCTTAAAAACCTGTCGCAGCCCTCCGTCATTTCAGATAAGTAATAGTTAGTATTCGTGCTGCGTTTGTTGACTCAGTCAAGGCGTAGTGTGCGGTAGCTAATTAGTGCTTATCTGCAAAGCATATGATGCGATTGAATTAGGGTAGTCGTGCGGCCTTGTTGACTCAATCAAGGGTCGTGCGGGTGGGTTTAATTCAATCGGGAAATGACGGGTTGAACTTTACTTGCGGTCTATGGTTTGTTGACTCTGTCAAGGTCATAGATCGCTTGGGGCAAAATATTATTGGGAATTTCAAGTGTTGAAATTTGCAATGAGATTGCATACCTTCTATGAGATAGTTGTATCCCGATACCCGCTGCGAGTAAGAGTTACTCCTGGGAGAGTTTTACACATTACAATTAGCCGATCAAGTAGGTGTCTAGAAAGGTGTTAACGGGGTTACGCCTCTGGGAAAACGAGGTTTACTTTAATTAGGTCCGTGCGAAAGCACGGGGAACCTCCCTCAAAGTACCGACACTGGCCTGGCTGAAAGATTGGAGAACTTGTAGCTTGTAATTAATCCTGGCTAGTGTTTCCTTTTATGGTTTGAAGGAAGATTTGATTAAAACAGTGGGAGACATCCTGATTAGATATATTAGATAACCAATCTAATCTTGTAAGAGCATACGCTGAGTGTTTTCTTCTCTCTCTCTCCAGGTAGCGACCATATCACGCCTTAATTAAGATAATAATACGGATGAATTGACCGAACCCGCTTGTTATACTGAGCTGGGGAACGTTTGTCCCGCTCCAACTTATAATTGTTATAAGACAGAGCAGGAAATTGGGGAATACCAGATTTCCCGTGCCGCCCAAACGAAGAAAGTGCATGCTGATGCATCATCTTCGGGTGTGTTCATTACATAGAACTGTTTCTCAGTATCCTTTACGTCCTGGGTATGAGATACCGGATCAGGATCCCGCATATGTAATCTGTTACATGGGCTACAGAAAGGTAGAGAACTGAGAACGGGTGATAAGTTTCATGAGACAGAAAACGGTGCAAGTGTTGCAGCCAAGTCTGTTGGTCACTATCACCCTGTATTACTAGAATACATTGATTCTGAACAAATGTTATTAGATACCGAACCTGATATACAACATCATATCAGTCTCTTTATTAGTAAAGAAGGATATAATTTTGTATTGTTGGATAATGTTTTGAACATTTCCTATATCAAGAGTTGATCGGTTCAGGCACGTTATCTAAAAGCATTGACGTTCTAAATCAAACTACAGTTCTTATTATACAGAATACACACAAGAGGAAGAGTTCAGAAATGAACGAATCCTTCTTGAGGCATTGTAGACTAGGTCATATCAATGCGACCCGACTACCTAAGTTACATTTAGATGCATATTTAAATCTGTTTGAATTTACATCTTGTGAAACTTGTCGGTCATGTCACAAAGATAAGATGACCATAGCTCTGTTTATTGGAAACAGAGAAGGAGTTAGTGAACTCTTGGGATAGATACATGCTGATGTATGAAAGTCCCCTGTCTACACATGCCAAGACCGGTTCTTTGTACTTCATTACATTCTCTGATGATCTCTCAAGATTAAGACATATGTTCCTGTTGAAACACAAGTCCGAAGCTTTTGAGATATTCACAGAATATAAGTTAGAAGTAGAGAACCAACAACGGGTATAAGTATTATGTCTTTTGATGAGATCAGGGAGGAGAATACTTGAGCACGGAATTCCTGGACTATTCTAAAGGAGAATGAGATTCTCTCTCAGCATTACTCCTCCGTATACACCATAGCACGATGGTATATCGGGGCGGAGCAATCACACCCTATGAGATATGGTGCGCTCTATGATGAGTACTACTGAGTTGCCTATTTCCTTTTGGGAGTTATGCACTTGAGAAGCTGCATACCTATTGAATAGGGTTCAAATCAAATCAGTTTCCTACCACTTCATATGTGATATGGAAAGGGAAGAGCCCATATCTTAAGTTTGTTAAGATTTGGGGTTGTCCGGACTATGTCTAAAAGCAAAATCCGGACAAGCTCGAGGCAAGGTCTGTTATGTAGAACTGGAAATGTTCCAGCTATACAAACCGCAGCTGATGATTTGGTAGAACCAAACGATTCAATAGTTTCCAACGAACCTCAGCCTCTCCGCCGATCTAGTAGGGTTCCTCACCCACCTGAGAGATACTTCGGTTTCTCTATGACAGTGGGAGCGAGGATTGCATCATGAGATGATGACCCAACTAGTTTCGAGCTGGCCATCAGGAGTGGGACTCTGTAAGAATGGCTGGATGCTTATCGATCTGAGATGGAATCCTTATACACCAACAATGTATGGACTTTGGTTGCTTTATCTGAAGGGTTAAATCCCCATCAGGAGCAAGTATATCTTGAGAAGATTACTTTGTAGGGTCCCTAGGCACACTAATGAGGTCTCACAAGGCATTAACCATGCCAATTTCAAACTTTACATGTGCCGAGAAACCCTAATACCGATCGTTAACTAGATTTTAGGCGAAAACAATAAGTAGTTAACAACTTAACTAAAAGAACGGAAATACAACCTTTGTAGATCCGGTTCTCCACCTCCATAGCTCCGCGATGATGTCCCTCCACTGTCCAAATCGGATCCCGGACTCTGGCATCGGCTTCATCGGAAAAATGGGCGGGCTTAGTCGTCGGCTACGATGCCGAAGATGATCTACGTCGAGGCATCACAAGATCAAGCTCCCACTTCACCAAGTCATGAAACTTGTGAAAAAAACACCCTATACTACTTGGCAAGAGGTAGAGGATGAAGAAATAGGAGGTGGGTTCACTTTAGAATTGGATTTCTCACTCATTTTCACAAGTTGCCATTGTTGATAGCAAGCTTTTTCTTGAAGTGAAGAAGAAGAAGAAGAAGCAAGAATATGATAAGTGTTAATTAAAAATGGAAAAAAAAATCAATACTTATCATATTCAAACCATGATTAGGTGTAGAGAATAAACTAGGGTTAAGTGGAATGGTTAGGTTAAAGGAAAGAAACAAAATGGTCAACTTTTCAAACCTTCATGAACTTTCAATATAAAACAAAACTAGCAACCATTTTATTTCTTGCCAAAATGAAATAAATAAATGATTAAATAAATAAAAACCTTAACCATTTACATAACCAAGGTTTAAACCAAAACTACACCCAAGTGAGCATGTATCATCAAACATGATACAAACAAGCGCACAAAAGTATATCACATATACAAGTTGTGTACTTCAAGTGAGAAAATCCTTTTAAAGTGAACCAATACTAGTTAATGCAAAGTAATATATCAAATATATAATTATGCATTAAATCATTAAATCAACACTTGATTCAATGATCCGGTCATATCGCATATAACCGACTAGTATCCAATGTATCGGCTTATCGAATCAATCCTTGATTCGATAACTAGGTTATATCGCATACAACCATATCGATACATTCATCCCGAGAATAGAATACGGTATCACATACACGCATTATTCTCGGTCCCGCACATATCTCATATGCACTCCTATTTCGTTTCGCTTGAGCCAGGAAACCTCTGTGTAGGACTCTAAAGACTCGTCAATACGCCGGCAGCAGGTGATGATCATATCAAACACCCACAAGCCGCAAGCGGTCTGCTAAACGTAACGGTCACCTGGGTATTGAGCGATCAGAAGATCGACGAGCAAGCCCGCTCACACTCCTGTGAGTCCAACCAGCAACACTTACCGTACAGTCCGGTCTCGTCGTCTGATATGTCGCATATCTCGCCTAGGGGTGGTAAAACGTCAGACCCCAATAGCTCGATAAGTCGTGTCGATATGAGGTCTATAACAATTCGAGAAACTACTGGTAATACTTACCAGTAAATCTCAGCAACCCTGTCCAGGGATTTCCGGTTATAGCCAATCGAACACAGCGCAACATCAACTCCCTATACCGGGAGAGACGAATCCCCTCCTATCGCTCATTGCCTCCATGTGATTCGGGACTGTACCCAAAAGCCACCGTTTTGCATGCCCTCTTGGACGTTAAGGTGGAAATCAAAGCACAGTGGGAACCACACAAGACTCTATGACGATCTCGGGCCAACAAACTACTCTGTACCAGTGTCACTAGAGAACTGCCATCTGACGCAAGGTATAATACCATCTGGGAGTTCTCGGCGAGTCCGTCCAATGTACCCAGTCTCTACTGAGCACCCGTATACCATCTCTGATGTCATACACCAATGGATATGGGATCATCCATCGCCCATCTGTATGGGTCGAGAAGGTATACGCTAGTCTACTCTGGTATATCGATGCCCCGTCTCGATACATCCACGACTAGGTACCTTGAAGGATGTACTTATGGAATACCATGTCCCCACTAGTATGATCCGCATCATAGTCCAGGTAGTCAAATACACATCCTAAGGGCTTTACCAACATGTAACAGAGAGACAATCAGTGTACACGTTAAGGTAAAGAGTAATCAGATAGCATACTATCATGTCGAGCAAGAAATTCCTCCCTATATATGTCCCAGCATCCACTACAATATACATCCTATGTACAGTAATGGCCTCTAGGGCATACATATAACTAACAATCTCCCACTTGCACTAGGGCCATCTGTAGCAGTGGTTGTAGTATCTCATACTCAACCATCCCATAAAAGTCTCTCTCTGGGAAAAGGCCTTTGTGAGTGGATCCGCCGTGTTGTCCTCTGAGTCTACTCTCCTAACCTTGATCAGCCTGGAGATCAACCATCTCCTTGATCAGGTGATACTGCCTTAGGATATGTCTGGATCACTGATGGGATGGATGTTCCTTGGCTTAAGCCACAACTCCATTGTCACACAATGGGAGGAACTAAGTTCATCTCATGAACAAATATACATCCAGACTGCCTCTTTGGTAGCATCTTAAGTAGCGATGTATCCAGCCTTTATCGTCTAGTATGCCACGGTATCTAGCTTGGAACTCTTCCAACATACCGTCCCTCTACTAAGGGTAAAGACAATGCCTGTGACTGACATTCAGTCGTCCTTATCACCCTGTAACCCTTACAGTGATTCTCCCCAGGATCAATTGATACCATCTCACTACAGCTAGTGAGTATCCTAACATCCATTTACATCTATCTCATATATGAAAACTCAGGATTTAGGAGGCATCACTCTGATCCTATATGGAGAATCCTTGTGATAAGCGGAGATTGACCGAGCGTAGCATAGGAAACTCCTTCCCTATCAAGAGTATGTCATCCATGTACTCTACAAGGATCACTACCATACTCCTTACTACCTTTTTGTACATACAAGGTTCATCTACCATTTTGATGATGTCAAACTGTTTGACTAACTCATCAAAACAGATGTTCCAACTCCGCGATGCCTGCTTTATCACATAAAACATCTTGCACACGTTTCTGCTGCTCCCACTGTCTACGAGGCCCTCTGGCTGTGTACTTATAGACGTTCTCTTCTAAATCAGTATTTAGAAAAGCAGTCATGGCACCCAACCGCCAGATATCGTAGTCATGGTATGTAGTCGTGGCAAGTAGGATCCGGATGGACTTAAGCATAGGCACTGGAAAAGGTTTCATCATTATCCACGCCTGGTCGATGACGAAAACCTTTAACAAGTTTAGCTTTGAAAGTCTCAACTTTTCCATCTACACCAAGTAATCTTCTCAAGATATACTTGCTCCTGATGGGGATTTAACCCTTCAGATATAGCAACTAAAGTCCATACTTTGTTGGTGTATAAGGATTCCATCTCAGATCGCTAAGCATCCAGCCATTCTTACAGAGTCCCTACTTTTGATGCCAGCTTGAAACTAGTTGGGTCATCATCTCATGATGCAATCCTCGCTCCCACTGTCATAGAGAAACCGAAGTATCTCTCAGGTGGGTGAGGAACCCTACTAGATCGGCGGAGAGGCTGAGGTTCGTTGGGAACTATTGAATCCTTTGGTTCTGTCAAATCATCAGCTGCAGTTTTGTATAGCTGGAACCTTTCCAGTTCTACAGAACTGACCTTGCCTCGATCTTGTCCGGATTTTGCTTTTAGACATAGCCCGGACAACCCTAAATCTTAACCAACTTAAGATATGGGCTCTTCCCTTACCATATCTCATATGGAGTGGTAGGCAACTGATTTGATCATGACCCTATTCAATAGGTATGCAACTTCATAAGTGCATAACTCCTAAAAGGAAATAGGTAACTCAGTAGTACTCATCATAGAGCACATCTTATCACATAGGGTGTGATTGCTCCGCCCCGATATACCATCGTGCTATGGTGTATACGGAGGAGTAATGCTGAGAGAGAATCTCATTCTCCATTAGAATAGTCCAGGAATTCCATGCACAAGTATTCTCCTCCTCGATCACATCTAAGGACATAATACTTATACCCGTATTTTGGTTCTCTACTTCTAACTTATATTCTGTGAATATCTCAAAAGGTTCGGACTTGTGTTTCAACAGGAACATATGTCTGAATCTCGAGAGATTATCAGAGAATGTAATGAAGTACAAAGAACTGGTCTTGGCATGTGTAGACTGGGGACCTACATACATCAACATGTATCATCCCAAGAGATCACTAACTCTTTCTCTGTTTCCAGAGCTGTGGTCATCTTATCTTTGTGACATGACTGGCGAGTTTCACAAGATGTAAATTCAAACTAATTTAAATATGCATCTTTATGTAACTCTGCTAGTCGGGTCGCATTGATATGACCTAGTCTACAATACCTCAAGAAGAATTCGTTCATTTTTGAACTCTTCCTCTTGTGTGTGTTCTATATACTAAGAACTGTAGTTTGATTTAGAACATCAATGCTTTTAGATAACGTGCCTGAACCGATCAACTTTTGATATAGGAAATGTTCAAAACATTATCCAACAATACAAAATTTTATCATTTCTTTACTAATAAAGAGACTGATATGATTTTGTATATCAGATTCGGTATCTAATAACATTCGTTCAGAATCAATGTATTACAATACAGGGTGACAGTGACCAACAGACTTGGCTGCAACACTTGCCCCGTTTTCTGCCTCATGAAACTTATCACCCGTTCTCAGTTTTTCTACCTTTTTGTAGCCCTATGTAACAGATTACATATCTGGGATCCTGATCCGGTATCATATACCCAGGATGCGGAGGATACTGAGAAACAGTTCTTTGTAATGAACACACCCGAAGATGATGCATCGGCATGCACTCTCTTCGTTTGGGCGGCACGGGAATTCTGGTAATCCCCAATTTCCTGCTCTGTCTTATAACAATTATAAGTAGGAGCGGGACCAACGTTTCCCAGCTCAGTATAACAAGCGGGTTCGGTCAAAATTCCGTATTATTATCTTGACTAAGGCATGATATGGTCGCTACCAGGAGAGAGAGAGAGAAGAAAACACTCAGCGTGCGCTCTTGCAAGAATAGATTGGTTATTATTTTATCAATCAGGATGGCTCCCACTGTTTTTATCAAATCTTCCTTCAAACCTTAAAAGGAAAGACTAGCCGGGATTAATTACATACTACAAGTTCGCCAATCTTTCAGCCAGGCCAGTGTCGGTACTTTGAGGGAGGTCCCCCGTGCTTTCGCACGAACCTAATTAATGTAAACCTCGTTTTCCCAGAGGCGTAACCTCGTTAACACCTTTCTAGACACCTACTTGATCAGCTAATTGCAATGTGTAAAACTCTCCCAGGAGTAACAATTAGTCGCAGTGGGTATCAGGATCCAACTATCTCATAGAAGGTATGCAATCTCATTGCAAATTTCAACACTTGAAATTCCCGATAATTTTGCCCCTAGCTGCTATATGACCTTAACATAGTCAACAAATCATAAGTGCTAGTCAAGTTCAACCCGTCATTTCTAGATTGAATTAAACCCACCCGCACGACCCTTAACATAATCAACAAAGTCGCACGACTACCCTAATCCAATCACATCATATGCTTATGCAGATAAGCACTAATTAGCTACCGCACACTACGCCTTAACAAAGTCAACAAACGTAGCACGAATACTAACTAGTACTTATCTGAAATGACGGAGGGCTACGACAGGTTTTTCTGAAAACCTATTGCGTAATGAACTTGATATCGTTGCAGAATCAAATGATTTTAAAATGGAGTGTTTTTGAGGCCTTTCTAGATTTGCTAAAGGAGTCACTCCCGGTGAAGGGATCGTCGGTCCTTTCCTCGTCGAATGAGGTGCGGGATATATCACATATATCACTGTGCAAAGCAAAAAACTCTTAAAAGCAGTCAAAAGACAAACCGAGGGTTGTAGCATGTGCCAGTTATTGCTAAAGGAGTCATTCCCGGTGAAGGGATCTCGGTCCTTTCCTCATCGAATAAGGTGCAGGATATATCGTATATACCGCTGTGCAAAGCAAGAACTATAGCTACCTGTTTTATTTTGAAATTCGATTCTACAACATCTTAGGTTTCTTTTATTTCATTAATCTCATTAATGAAGTCCCATCATTTAAGTACCTAAACATCACAGATAAATACGACGTACACTTATGCCATCCGCATTCGCCTCGATGTCCCCTCATGCACCGTTAGGTTAGGTAACTAACGACAGAGCGGGGCAGGGCTACCGCGGGTGTAAAACATAAGTAATGTCTATATAATATATCATATATACTATATACTGTATCTATCACAGAACATCACATGATCACATCACAGATATCGCAGCAGAAGAATCATATGAAATATTGGATATACTAGGACGTCCGTGTTTTCAATACGAGCCAGTATAAAACACGGATTCCACGGTCGCGATGAATAGCCAAACCCACCCCCCAAGACCCCTACGAGAGCGGCAAGCAACCCTACCAATTCTGGAGTTAGAAGACCCGGACTCGACTCCTCGAGTTGGTCTCCCACTGGACTCCAGAACCCGGTTACTTGTGCCCTCCTCCTTGGGTCTATCCTAGTGTGGAAAAGTAAATAATATACAAAGGGTGACAACTTCCGCAACCTGGAAGTGTCCCAATAAAAGAATATTACATACAATTTTTTACATGAATGAAAATGAAAAACACTCATCTCACATAAAAACCCCCGGCTATTCAAACACGACGATCCAATATAACATATCCAGCAACACATAACATCACATGTCATCAATGTAAGTAAATATGCCCATCCCAATTGTCGTTGACATATAGCAACGAAACCGGCGATATCACATATTACACTTACGGTCACAGAAAAGAAAGTGTAAAACTACAACAGTTGGAATCCGCAACTTGCATAGACATCGCATGCCTAATCAAATGAATTCCTTAGACATCGCATGCCTAACAATTATAAACCCCGCATTTTAGTCTCATTATCGAAAACACTTTTCAATATAGTCGGGCAATTCAACAAGATTCCCGACATTTTGATCGAATGCTCATCGCAAACTTTAGTAGACGGTCGCACCCCCGATACCGTCGACGAAGTGCACCAAGGCGGAACACCGCTACCGAGAGCACCCGAATGGATGCTTTCGGCGACGGGGTTCTCCTACAGTCACTTAGTCGGGGCTATGGAGTGAGGCTGTCTATTAAGTTTACCCAGCGAGTATCCGCGTACGCTACGTGATTGCGACGGACTTTTGATCACATCAAAATCCCGTGGCAACCGATCAATTGAGACTAAACTGCTATGTTTACAACATTCATTCAGTTATCTCATAACTGTTTGTGAATTCCAATTGTTGTATCACATTCCGGATAAGATAGAAAATGTTAAACTTTCCGATCGAACAATCGAACACCCAAGTTTTCCCGTAACAGATCAACACATGAAATAAGTCTAAAAACATTCTGTTCATGCCTCAGTACCAACGGTCCAGCTGTTGAAGGGTCAAGCCAACGCCTCACATGTGGCACGCCGTACTGCCCCAAACCCTAAGGTTCAAAGGGCAGTTCAAGACGGTCACATAATCGAGTTAAGGTTTGTTGTCTTCTAGAGGGTCCATTGCATTACTTGCACTACTCAGAACGTCTTTAAACCACGGAAATATCCAACAATTGGAAATTTCCCGACAGGGGAAAAAGTTGGTATTTATATCCGGTCGAACTTTTTAACATATTCAAAAATTACCCGGAAAAACACATAGACAAAGTTTGACAATCCGATCGAATATACGAATCCCCAAAACAACCCCAGAAAATTCAACTCTTGAATAATATTTAAAAATACCCAGAGAACTCAGCACTGAATAAAGGAAGTTACTGTGCAAAATTGGGAGGGTGACGTCACACTTTTTCCGCGGAACCGCCGCATAAGCTAGGCTTATGCCGCGGTTCCGCCGCAATCTTGAAGGAACGTTTGTCAAATTTTGCACCGTAATTCTTATAATTCCCTGCTGAATTTTTTAAGCATTTTTAATCTGGAAAAAACCCAGTTTTTGAAAAAAGTCCAGAGAGCATTTTTTGTGTTAGGGTTTCGGTTCGTTCGGGTTTCAAACTTCGTCTACGCTTCGCTTAAGGCTCTAGCTCGGCTCTGATACCACTGTAGGGTCCCTAGGCACACTAATGAGGCCTCACAAGGCATCAACCATGCCAATTTCAAACTTTACATGTGCCGAGAAACCCTAATACGGATCGTTAACTAGATTTTATGCGAAAACAATAAGTAGTTAACAACTTAACTAAAAGAACGGAAATACAACCTTTGTAGATCCGGTTCTCCACCTCCATAGCTCCGCGATGATGTCCCTCCGCTGTCCAAATCGGATCCCGGACTCTGGCATCGGCTTCATCGGAAAAATGGGCGGGCTTGGTCGTCGGCTACGATGCCGAAGATGATCTACGTCGAGGCATCACAAGATCAAGCTCCCACTTCACCAAGTCATGAAACTTGTGAAGAAAACACCCTATACTACTTGGCAAGAGGTAGAGGATGAAGAAATAGGAGGTGGGTTCACTTTAGAATTGGATTTCTCACTCATTTTCACAAGTTGCCATTGTTGATAGCAAGCTTTTTCTTGAAGTGAAGAAGAAGAAGAAGAAGCAAGAATATGATAAGTGTTAATTAAAAATGGAAAAGAAAATCAATACTTATCATATTCAAACCATGATTAGGTGTAGAGAATAAACTAGGGTTAAGTGGATGTAAGTCCACGTTGCGACCCCCGGTTCTTACGGGGAGGCGGAAACGGTATAAAAATCAAATTTTTAGCGCAAGGGGCAACATGGACTAAACAAAGTCGGGATCTTTTCCTAAACTAAAACTAGCAAACAAGCTAAAGAGCGTTAGCTACTCGGAAAGATGGTTATACCTAAACTTGAACTCCTTCTTCTTCAAACTTTTGTAGAGGTTGATGGTACTCTCCTTGTCGCCTTCTTCCGTCGAAGATGGATCCACCTGAGGGTTCAACCTTCGGGCTCTTTCTAGAACTTAGAGTGAACTAGAATCTCCGGCTTGCTAAACCCTTGATCCTAGAGTGAGTAGAGAGTGTCTAAGGGGTGCTTTTCTTTTAAGGAGAGGGATTCTCAACACATGAGAAGGGTTCTCCTTTTGCTAGAGGAAGAAGAAGATAAAGTGAGGAGAGAGAAGCTAAATGAAAAGAATGAGCTCTTTTTCTTTTGCAACCATAACATAAAGCAAAAGAATTATCAAATAATAATAATAACGAAAATGAAAAATGTTGATGGAAGGTTTAGGAATGATCATTATCATTTCAAACATTAAATGAATTTGCTAGAATCAAAGAGCATCTTTCTTTTGTAATGATGATGGTCAAAACTTCAACCATGGTCAACAAGTCAACCATGGTCAACAAGTCAACATAAAAACCAACCATGACACAATTTCATTTTATTAATATTATTAATTGATATAAAATAAATCCATTAGGGTTTGGAAAAAGACGACTGTCAACTGTGCATGCGCACCCGTTCCGAAACCCTAACGAAAGTCCTCTTCCTCCTCCTCAAATAACTGTGTATACACACCTGCATTCTTGTTCCGAGGAACATGAATACTGAGAGATAAAAGCAACCCCAAAACATATACCAGTATCTGACTCAAACCAGAGCTAGCCAGTAATATCCGTCCGGACTCCAAACGTGCACAAGTGCGCGGATGAGAACGAACCCTGTCGCAAAACCATGCGACCTCTACTCTGTTTTGCCCAGAGGCGAATACCCTCTGTGTGGGACTCTAAAGACTCGACACTACACTGGCAGTGGGTTAACCACAGACCGCAAGCGGCACTAGCTGTGCGTAACGGTCCCCAGGTAGATGCCGACAAGAAGGCTGACGAGGTGAAACCCCATCTGTACTCCTACTGAGTCTGAATGTGACAGTCTCCGTACAGTCCGGTCTGTTCGTCTGATACATCGCATGTCGGGCCTAGGGGGCGGTAAAACGTCAGTTCCCTAATAGCGGTACAAGTCGTGTCGGAGTGAAGCCCAAAACACCCTGAGATTACACTGGAAGCCTACCAGTATATCTCGCTTGCCCTGGCCAGGGACTACTCGTGTAATGGCTCTCCTAGACACAGCGCGATGTTAATCCCCAATACCGGGAGAGACGAATCCTGTCTAACCGTCACTGCCTCCAAGTGCTTCGGGACTGCACCCAACCACCACCTGTTTGCACGACTCCTTTGAGCCGTGGTAGGGTAGTGATCAAAGTGCAGTGGGAACACACTCGAGGCGAAGTGCCAGTGTCAAGTCAGCGGACTAAGCTGTACTCATGTCACCTGGGAACTGATAACTGACGATAGGTATAATACCAACCTGTCATTTCCCGACGAGTCCTGTCCAGTGTACTCGTAACCCAACGAGCACCCGTATACTATCTCCAGTACGACGTACTAATGGCTGTGGGACAGACCATCTCCCACACTGGGATGAGAAGCGCATACGCTAGTCTACTCCGGAGTATCGATGCCCTGTCTCGATAGTCCTGCGACTAGGGACCTGTATAAGGACGTGCTTATAGATTACCCAGCCCCCACTAGTGTGACTGCCATCACAACGCTGGTAATCAAGCAAAGATCCTAAGGGCTCCACTAATGCGTATAAGTGATATACTGAAATAAACACAAGTACACATTGAAGTAGAAACAAACCAAGTAGCATACTACTATATTGAGCAAGATTGTTTATACAAGGTGAATATCCGAAGCTTCCATCAAGTAATATACAAACTAGTATGATACAGTAATGGCCTCTAGGGCATATACACTAACAGTGGAATGGTTAGGTTAAAGGAAAGAAACAAAATGGTCAACTTTTCAAACCTTCATGAACTTTCAATATAAAACAAAACTAGCAACCATTTTATTTCTTGCCAAAATGAAATAAATAAATGAATAAATAAATAAAAACCTTAACCATTTACATAACCAAGGTTTAAACCAAAACTATACCCAAGTGAGCATGTATCATCAAACATGATACAAACAAGTGCACAAAAGAATATCACATATACAAGTTGTGTACTTCAAGTGAGAAAATCCTTTTAAAGTGAACCAATACTAGTTAATGCAAAGTAATATATCAAATATATAATTATGTATTAAATCATTAAATCAACACTTGATTCAATGATCCGGTCATATCGCATATAACCGACTAGTATCCAATGTATCGGCTTATCGAATCAATTCTTGATTCGATAACTAGGTTATATCGCATACAACCATATCGATACATTCATCCCGAGAATAGAATACGGTATCACATACACGCATTATTCTCGGTCCCGCACATATCTCATATGCACTCCTATTTCGTTTCGCTTGAGCCAGGAAATCTCTGTGTAGGACTCTAAAGACTCGTCAATACGCCGGCAGCAAGTGATGATCATATCAAACACCCACAAACCGCAAGCGGTCTGCTAAACGTAACGGCCACCCGGGTATTGAGCGATCAGAAGATCGACGAGCAAGCCCGCTCACACTCCTGTGAATCCGACCAGCAACACTTACCGTATAGTCCGGTCTCGTCGTCTGATATGTCGCATATCTCGCCTAGGGGTGGTAAAACGTTAGACCCCAATAGCTCGATAAGTCGTGTCGATATGAGGTCTATAACAATTCGAGAAACTACTGGTAACACTTACCAGTAAATCTCTGGAACCCTGGCCAGGGATTTCCGGTTATAGCCAATCGAACACCGCGCAACATCAACTCCCTATACCGGGAGAGACGAATCCCCTCCTATCGCTCATTGCCTCCATGTGATTCGGGACTGTACCCAAAAGCCACCGTTTTGCACGCCCTCTTGGACGTGGTAAGGTGGAAATCAAAGTACAATGGGAACCACACAAGACTCTATGACGATCTCGGGTCAACAGACTACTCTGTACCAGTGTCACCAGAGAACTGCCATCTGACGCAAGGTATAATACCATCTGGGAGTTCTCGGCGAGTCCGTCCAGTATACCCAGTCTCTACTGAGCACCCGTATACCATATCTGATGTCAAACACCAATGGATATGGGATCATCCATCGCCCATCTGTATGGGTCGAGAAGGTATACGCTAGTCTACTCTGGTATATCGATGCCCCATCTCGATACACCCATGACTAGGGACCTTGAAGGATGTACTTATGGACTACCATGTCCCCACTAGTATGATCCGCATCATAGTCCAGGTAGTCAAGTGCAAATCCTAAGGGCTTTACCAACATGTAACAGAGAGACAATCAGTGTACACGTTAAGGTAAAGAGTAACCAGATAGCATACTATCATGTCGAGCAAGAAAGTCCTCCCTATATATGTCCCAGCATCCACTACAATATACATCCTATGTACAGTAATGGCCTCTAGGGCATACATATAACTAACATACTTGGTGTACATGGAAATGTTGAGACTTTCAAAGCTATGCTTAAGTCCATCCAGATCCTACTTGCCACGGCTACATACCATGACTACGATATCTGGTGGTTGGGTGTCATGACTGCTTTTCTAAATGATGTTTTAGAAGAGAACGTCTATAAGTACACAGCCAGAGGGCTTCGTAGACAGTGGGAGCAGCGGAAACGTGAGCAAGATGTTTTATATGATAAAGCAGGCATCGCGGAGTTGGAACATCTGTTTTGATGTGGTAGTCAAAGAGTTTGACTTCATCAAATTGGTAGATGAACCTTGTATATACAAAAAGGTAGTCGGGAGTATGGTGGTGATCCTCGAAGAGTACGTGGATGACATACTCTTGATAGGGAAGGAGTTTCCTATGCTACGCTCGGTTAATCTCCGCTTATCATAAGGATTCTCCATATAGGATCATGGTGATACCTCCTAAATCCTGAATTTTGGATCTATGAGATAGATCTAATTGGATGTTAGGATTCTCACTAGTTGTAGTGAGATGGTATCAATCGATCCTGGGGAGAATCACTGGAAAGGTTCCAGGGTGATAAGGACGACTGAATGTCAGTCGCAGGCATTGTCTTTACCCTCAGTAGAGGGACGGTATGTTGGAAGAGTTCCAAGCTAGATACCGTGACATACTAGACGATTAAAGGCAAAATACATCGTTACCAAGGATGCTACCAAAGAGGCAGTCTGGATATATAAGTTCATGAGATGAACTTCGTTCCTATCATTGTGTGACAATGGAGTTGTGGCTTTAGCCAAGGAACTACCGTCCCATCAGAAATCCAGATATAATTCTTAGGCAGTATCACCTAATCATGGAGATGGTTGATCTCCAGGGAGATCGAGGTTAGGAGAGTAGACACAGAGGACAACAGCGCGGATCCACTCACAAAGGCCTTTTTCCCAGTAGAGACTTTTATGGGATGGTTGAGTATGAGATACTTCAACCACAGCTAATTGTTGGGTATGTGATACCACAACAGATGGCCCTAGTGCAAGTGGGAGATTGTTAGTTATATGTATACCCTAGAGGCCATTACTGTACATACGATGTATATTGTAATGGATGCTTCGACATATATAGGGAGGACTTTCTTGCTTGACATGATAGTATGCTATCTGGTTGTTCTTTATCTTAACATGTACTCTGATTGTCTCTATATTACATGTTGATAAAGCCCTTATGATATGTACTCGACTACTGGGACTATGATGAGATCATACTAGTGGGGCCATGGTAGTCGACGAGTACATCCTATAACTGTTCCTAATCGAGGGTGTATCGAGACATGGCATCGATACACCAGAGTAGACTAGCGTATACGCATCTTGACCCATATGATGGGCGATGGATGATCCCATATCCATCGGTGTTTGACATCAAGGATGGTGTACGGGTGCTCAGTGGAGACTGGGTACACTGGACGGACTCGCCGAGAACTCCCAGATGGTATTATACCTTACGTCATATGGCAGTTCTCCGGTGACACTGGTACAGAGTAGTCTGTTGACCTGAGATCGTCATAGAGTCTTGTGTGATTCCCACTGTGCTTTGATTTCCATCATACCACGTCCAATAGGGCGTGCAAAAAGGTGGCTTTTGGGTACAGTCCCGAATCACATGGAGGCAATGAGCGATAAGAGGGGATTCGTCTCTCCCGGTATAGGGAGTTGATGTTGCGCTGTGTTCGATTGGCTATAACCGGAAATCCCTGGCCAGGGTTGCTGAGATTTACTGGTAAGTGTTATCAGTAGTTTCTCAAACTGTTATAGACCTCATATCGACACGACTTATCAAGCTACTGGGGTCTGACGTTTACCACCCCTAGGCGAGATATGCGACATATCAGACGACGAGACCGGACTGTACGGGAGTGTTACTGATTGGATTCACAGGTGAATGTACAGGCTTGCTTGTTGATCTTCTGAGTGCTCAATACCTGGGTGGCTGTTACGTTTAGCTGACCGCTTGCAGCTTGTGGGTGTTTGATATGATCATCACCTACTGCCGGCGTATTGACAATTCTTTAGAGTCATACACAGAGGTTTATTGACTCAGGCAAAACGGATTAGGAGCACATATGTGATATGTGCGGGACCGAGGATAATGCGGTATGTGATACCGTATTGGATTCTCGTGATATGAGATATTGGCCGGGTATATGTGATATAGCCGGGTCATTGTATTAGTCGGTTATTTGTGAAATAGCCGGATTATCGGATCTAGTGTTGATTCGATAATTTAATGTATAATAATATATATGATATATTAAATTACATTAACTAATATTAGCTCTCTAAAAGATTCATTTTTTCACGGGATAATACATTGATATATATGCAATATATGTTAATTGTATTATTTTCTATTGTTACAAAATATATTGTATATGTGATATATAATAATGTAACATGTTAGGGTTACAAATTTAACAATGGTTTAGGGTTTAAACTTGGTTAGGGTTTGGATTAGGGTTAGCTTTTGCATGAAGCTTCCATGAAGCTTTATGAAGCTTTGACTTTGTCTTTGGCTTAATATTTTGTGTTGATATTATGTTAACCCAATCCAAACCATTAACTCTAGTTAACTCTCTACAAGGGTTAACTCTTTCATGCTTAACTCTTGGTTAGATTTGTAACCACTACAATAATTCATTGTTCATCACAAAAGGATTAAGTTATCATCTTCATTCCTTCTTCTTCTTCCTTGAGTTCCTTCATGAAAAAGCTTTCTTCTGTGATGAAAGTGAGTGAGAAAAAGATTATAATTGAGAGCAAAAATCCTACTTCATCATCCTCATCTATCCTTGCCATTTAGATGAGGGTGTTCACTTCATATTATGAGTGTTAGCTTGTGTTAACGAAACTTCAAGGTAGATCATCTTTGTATCGAAGATCGGAAGCAAGACTGCATCTTTCTCTTCGTGGAACCTCTCGAGAGTCCAGAACACGATGATCGCAGCGAAGGGACCTCAACACGGAGCTTAAGAAGTGAAGGACCAGATCTACAAAGGTTGTAATCCCTCTCACTTAGTGTTAAAGAGTTTAACATGCTTGTTTTCGCCTAAACCCTAGTTTAAAGATCCGGCTTCGGGTTGTTCGGCACGGCTAAAATTTTAATCGGGCATGGTTGATGCCTCGTAGACCCTTGTGCGCGTGTCTAGCAACCCTGCAGTAGGTGTACGTGGAACATATGCATCATCGATAAGGGTGCTGGTGTCCTAACAGCATGGTTTCAATATAACAATAAACATATTTAAACATGCAGTGCGATGCGAATAGAAAGAATATGTGGCAAATGAATAATAACCACAACAGTGCAAAATCTACATCAATGTATCTATGTCATACTGTTTTGCCATTTGAAGGAAGACGAATCGGTTTTTTTTAGGAAAATAAGGGCTACGGTGTTTTTAAGAAAGGATGCGTCTTTTGAAAATATCCGTAGAATCCCTTTGCCTGTCTTTAAAATACTCCCGATTCGTTAGCTTTTGAAATATGTATGATATTGGTCTAGCCTAACATCTACTAAGCAAACTACAGATCAAACTAACAAGCTAATCGGGAGGGGTATGGAAACCACCTAAATCTGAGTCGATACATATATATAAATATAATAGTCGGTGATCCCGCCTCAATAGTATCACGTACGATACAATATATCATATGACATCCTCGAGTCATGAGTGCGGATCTATTATAGATATAAAGCTCGTACGGTACATCCATCGTACGGCATCCCAAATCTGGGTACGGGTCAATATCACAATCATCTCATCAACTATCCGGTATCCTTATCGTCATGTCTCATGATCTGGGATACTGATCTAAGTCTAGTACTAACCGATACCATCTATGTAAATATAAATGCGTGTGTGAAACACACGTCCAAAGGCCCACTAAAATCTCATGTCGTATCCCAAATACGAATCACATTATATCACCGATCTCATGGCACTATGCTCAATCTCATCGACTCATCTCCAAATATCATACACTATCCTCATCATCCAGGTATAAGTATAACAAGCAAGCATGTGTGTGTGTGTGTGGGTGTAAACCTATTCTAGGGTTCGCAACTAGGAAACTATACTATTTTACTTCTAAACCCTAATCTATCCAAAGTACACCTAATCACATCTGGAATATCCATATCACACTTAACGCTATTATACTTATATATATAGTATATAAATAGTATACTAAATATCGAACTGTAGGGGTGCTATACGCCATCCACCCGACTTCCCCCGTAGATATAATCTACTCACCTGCATCCTGCGTGTCGGTGTCGATGTCGCCTTCATCTTCTTCACCGTATGAAGCCCTCGAGAAGGTACCTACAAGATAATACGATCGCGAATGTACATTAAAATCACATCAGGAAAACCAAATGACGCGCTAAGGCCTATAGGTTAGAACCTATGGACTACGCTTTCAAAACCATCAAACAACCCTCGATATCGTTGTACAAACGTCAAGTGATCGAGGTAAAACACAAATACGCAAATCCAGAATTTAAAATACGTAAAACGAAACTCCGAATCAAAACAGCAATTCAGGAAAAAGGTCCTAGATTTCACCCTAGGTCAAATTGGTCAATTTTGCATGTGCCAGGGGTCTAATTTACTGATGTAGGAGCTACAGAACAAACATGAACCCATTCCTCATTGATCTGGCTGCAATTTGCAGCCAGAGAGAATAAATCTGCGGCCATTGTTAAGGGTTAGGGGCTGGGGTTTTGGTGGTATGTTCTAAATCACCTGCATGCATCTCTGTGTATGCAAAATAAATTTCAGAGTCTCCGGGTAAAAGCAGATTCCATTTTACATCCACAGAATTCACAATTTTCCGATATCGGGTTTCTAAATCCGTATTCCGGGGTTCTAGTCTCTGGTCTAGGTCTGAATTCTAGCACTAGGGGGTTTGTGTGGCCTCTACTAAGCTTAATTACACATTACAACCCAACGTTCCCATAAACCCTAACTAGAGTTTTCAAAGTTCACCCAAAGCACACGATATCGGTTCTAATCTAACATGGGGGTAAAAGTAATGGAAAACTAAGCTCATGGTTCAGAAAATACCTCATTTGGCAACTCAAGAAAATTCTTGAGTTGCCCCAAGTGTCCAAAATTGGATTTTTTTTGGTCCAATGTGCTTCCCTTGAGCTTGTGCATCTTTTTAATGAAAAGGGTAATGGGTTTTGAGGTGTTTATTTTGATGATTTGAGAGGGTTGAAGAGGGTGGAGGAGGCGGCGGCGGCAGCAGCAGCAAGTAAAGAGAGGGGAGAGGAAAATGATGGGAATGGTGAGATGCAAGTCAAAGATAACCCCCTCACCTTCTCTCTCTCACCCATACCTAATATTCTATTCATCCTTTTCTTTTCTTTTCTTTTCCTCTTCTATTTTCCTATAAATCAACAACCATGCTTTAAAACATGAAGGAAAGCCATGGAAAACATATGTAACAAGTGTAAAATGATATGGTGCATGTTTTGCACAAAATATGCTAAAAATCCGATTAGCGATTTTTAATCGCGATTAGCACTAAATTAGCATATAATTAATCATAAAAACTTAAAATTGCATAATTCAATAAAACACCCTCTTTTAAGTAATTTCAATAATTTTCCAAAATTTTCACAAATTTATCGGTATTTAATTATACCGCCATATTTAAAATATTCAATATTTTATTATTTAATTATAAAAATTCCCAAAAATAATATTTTATTTTTTTGAAATGTTACAATCTTTCCCCCTTAAAGAAATTCGGTCCCCGAATTTAAATTTTAAACCCCTCAAATACTAAAACATTTCAGTAAAAGTCCAAGTCGTCGGGGCTCCGAAATCATCAATACATAAGACGCATCATAGCGCAATGCATGTGCAAGAACAATGAGAAGATAACTCAAAAACAAAGCTCTGTCATGCATCCCGCAATCATCGGAGTCATGGTAAAAACACAAATGTCAAATCCAAAATAAAACCAATATGATATAAATCAGAACTATACATGTAAACCTCAAATCTATACATGTAATTATCTGAAGGAAATGCATGCCAAACCTTTATAAGTCGCTGTGCGATGCACATAACACTGCACAGTGGCGGATGTCTATTATAGGAAAATAACCATATATGTATATATCTTTTATTTAATACGTACGTTCCGCCGTTTTGAAACAATTTAGAAGGGTTCCCTTGTTTTAATTGTGTCGTGTCATATCAGACACGTAGGTAAATACTGAGACTATAGCTCGCTTTTTGGAAATCCCTTCGATAACTATCAATGCATGCAAAATATATCCAGGTACTGTACTCTGACTAGTCCTGTTCAGTACGAAAACATATAGCAAACATCATAAAAACGTACTGCTCCATCAGAAATAAATCCCAAATGTATATGAGAATACTCTGTGCATCTGGTGCGTACGGAAATCAAAATCCATCTATGTGCCATACATGTGCACAGAAACAACATCTAGGTGCAACGGGTGTGCACGAAACATCTGTCATAGGTAACGTGTGTGCCCGACAGCAAAGTCAGGTGCATCTGACATGCACGAAAATCTCGATTTAGTGCATCTGGTGTACGCCAAAATCGCATCTCAAAACATGCGCTCAACACGCGCGAAAATCCAAATCAGGTGCATCCATCATGCACGAATAAAATCTAAATCATGTGCATCCAATATGCACGAAATCACGAAATCCAATATCAAGCGTCGATCATGCGCAAGAATCCAAAAGAAGTGCGCAGAGTGCACGAAATCAACATCAATATCAAAATAGATGGTATACAATACGGCTCAATCCAAATCAGGTATACCGCGGTATATAAGCTCACAACCATGTGCATCAGCGTGCACAAATCAAATCAAAACACTAAAAGTGTATGAAAACAAATATCATGGAACTCAGCCATCAAGACTAAATCAAGCTAATAGATCGCCCAAAATACCGAAATCCAAGGTGACGGATACGTGATAATCGAATCACAAAATCACCAATCATAAATACCGTCGTCGATATATCCTCCTTCAAAGTCGGGAAGGTGTCGCTGCATCCAATGCTAGCAACGCAAGATATCTACTTGCCTTTTGCTCATGGTCTGGCGTCCTCTGTCTCTGGGCCCTTATCTTCTCTGTGGATTGCCAATGTCATAATCCTTCGGCTCATCGGCCCGGTCAGGTGTGCTAACTGGGACGATTCCGTCCTGGCACTTCTCTGGTCATCTCTCGGTCAATCCTCACGACCACTTGTAAAGTAGCACGTCACTAGCGCCAACCTCTGGTCCACTGAATACACATTACACATCTGATCCTGGGTGCAAATCTTATTGCAGCTGTGTCCTGGAAGGAATCCTGCTCAAGGTCTCTTCTGATCTCGCCTATGCCGAATTGTACGGAGGCTGGTACTCTTGCATAATCTTTTCTCACTCTCTGGACATCTGCGTCCTCAGCACAGCATTTCCTCGGAAGCTGGTTGCATCCCAACGCTTCTGTAGACATATCCAACCTTTAATCTTAACGGGGAGTGACAACAGCTCGTCAGCATCTCGCACGAACTCTTTACTCCACTCTGCTCCAATGTCGACTGATTCGGACTCGTCTTCTCGTGGCTGCATGGACTGCGCTCCAACGGCTATACTCGTATCTGGAGTCTCCCAAGCAATGTATCCCATCACATGATATCCGAATGATGTCGAACCATCCGATCGATTTGTCAGAACCTCATAATCCCCCAAGAGATCAACATCTTGAGTATAGTTTAATAGTATTCCAGTACATACCACAGCACCTGTGGACCAACCGTAGAAGGGCAAACCCAAGCCTCACAAATGGCACCACTAAACTGCCGCAAACCCTAAGGTTCGGAGGCGTTCCATGGTCACAACGTCGAGTTAGGGTTTCATTCTTTTAGAGGGTCCATAGCATTACTTGCATTGTCTTACGAATACTTTAAACTTGGAAATGGGTTCCTGACATTCGATCGTCTCAATCGACTCTCAAAGAATCCGTGTGAAGTCGTCTCTAGCTGCAATCAATCTATCTGATGACCTCGCATCGGGGTAAGAGAACGAACCACATATCCTAGTCATTCATCCACTAGCGACCTTCCATCATATCTCTAAGTATATACTCATGCCGCAGTAGCTCCAACATCTGGGCAATATCTCGTCATTTGCAGCAACAACTGGCTCATTCGTCTGTACGCTGAATAGCGCCTCAATCATTATGAATAAGCGATATATCAATGGTCATCACATTCTGGCTGGCCTCTAGCAGTAGCCTGATCCTCTGGTGCTGATCTGCACGTCCGAGAAATCTCGTAAAAGCGATCGGTCAAACGCTCATGGCGCGAAAACACAATGAAACGACGCCTCTATACGCAATCGTATGCCTCTGGAATCACGCTGTGGTCAGTCCTCATCCACGACGAGCTCAAGCTGACGTAACTCGAGCCGTAGCTCTCTCTTTCCGTGTAATCGTGGCAGCAAAATCATAACTAGTATCGATGAAGATAGATCATAGGAATGAATATAATACTGTGCAAGGAAATGTACATCCTAAGGTTTCTTAAGTGGAGTAGCGTATCGTAAGTATGCCGCGGAACATACGTACGGTACGTCACTCTACTCAAGCTACCTACTCTATCAACCAAGGGTCATCCTATGCGACGAAAGTTCGGATATAATACCCCCTCGACAAAGTCTAAGTTCCGTAAGGTCAAGCCTAAGTTCTATATATATATAAACGCTCTAGGCTCCGCATAGTCAAACTTAGACTCGAACCAAGGTTAACCTAGCGCTCTGATACCAACTTTGTCACGAACCGAAATAGCACGTGACTGGCCCTTGAATCATACGAAGTCTATAGGACCTCATCTATTTCAAGTAAGCCAAAAGCCCAGAAATCTAAAACCATTTTAAGGAGTAAATAGGAAAACTAGTTTTTAAGAAGTAAAGAAAACATGTTTTAAAAGCAAGGTTTTTAAATAAGTAAGCCGAATACGCATTTTTAAAATCTCTAGTCTTTTCTGAAAATTTCGCCAGAGTTTCTTTGTAAATACTGGCCCCAAACGGGGTACAACATGAATAATATATATACAATGATAAAAGGCATCCCCAAGCGGGAGCTAGCTCTTCGTCAATCGACAGTCACAACCCGCAAGCAGTATAATATACAACGCCGGAGGGCGAGGATCAAAACTCAAAAGAAAACTCAAAAGAAAACTCAAAATCAGCATGAAAACCAGAATACTACAATGCGCGACTCTAAGGTCGAAATAATACATAACTGGTTTTCTAAGTCTGAAACAATATACAAGTTTGGTTGATGGAATTACTAGATACAACTGAATAATACATGTACAATGGTGGTTCTGATGCAAAAGAACCCACCTACCAAAGCAAATCACCCGTAAGGGACACAGTGTGCCAGAAGCCGCAATGGAACCTGTACGGCAAAACCTGCAAGAACCGTGGCACAACGGGGTGAGTTACCAACTCATGAATAGAAAACATCACAGAGCAGAAATCGTATGAATGACACAATCCTAGGCCAATACGATCAGATATATATATATAAATCTCAAATGAATAAGTCTGAAGAATGATAAGGTGGCAATGTAACATCTATAAATGAGTGCAGTACCAAGTGCACGTTCCAGTGCCTCAGGTAATAACATATCATAAATATAAGGTATGATCAATGTCGACTATATCATAAAGTCTATAAGTATGTGGATATCATCCAACTATGTAATCAATGTCATCAATGTCAACTATATGTATGTGGATATCGTCCACGTGTCACCCAATGAAAATAAACATCATGCATGTAAATATCATAAAGCATATGCATGGAAGTATGAAGATATAATCAACATGTGTCCCTCGCGACACATCAAAATCATGGAACCGGAATGTCCAGCATCGACACTCGAAAACATCATGAAAGCTATGCCCAGCATCGGCACGTAAATCCTCATATATCGGGCTCCATCAGTCCGGATCGGCCCACGGGCTCCATCAGTCCGGATCGGCCCATATCATCTCTCAACTCCGGTCGGTATCCTCCGGATATCCGCCGAGCTCAAATACTATCACCGATGGGTAGTGCTCCCCTGCCGGGCTCACCGTCTAACATATACGAATCTTCTTGACCCGGGGTACCTCACCGGGTCCACCATGTTCCCGCAGACGGTGCCTACCGCTCCTCGAATCGGGTTTCACATGCCACTCTCAGAACCGAGAAAACACATGGTGGACGCACTGAAATATCATATGAAGGGTAACCGGGTTTTTAAAACAATACATACTCTCTTTTGAAATACCCATGGTTCCTAAATCCAGAAATATCATGGAAACAATATATATCGATGCGTATAATAATAAAGCATGATGTATGCGACATGCAAAGGAAATGTAAGCATATCAGTATATCATGCAACATAGAATAATAATATGTACATATTGAGGGAAACCGCTCTTTTGAAATGAATCAGTTTTAAAAGTATCTTGCGGTTCCCAAATCTCTAATCAAGCCAGAATCATCTATGTATGTGCAAATATGAGTGTACAATATGTAAGTATATAAGTATGCCATGCAAGGGATCATATCCTGATGCAATAATCCTACTGTGTAGTGACATGGCAATTATCGATGATGAAGTGTGTGAGCCGGCAAGTAGGTGTATGTGGAACATATGCATCATCTATAAGGGTGTTTGTGTGTAACATTTCAGAAAATATAAAATATTATTTTTGGAATTTAATATTAAAATAATATATTTACCTAAAACTACCCGATTTGCGAAATTGGGGTTTTCGAAAAAGGGTATAAATATATACCAATATTTGTGAAATAAATTGAGATTTAAAATGATTTATTCATTCAATAATATAATTATAGGATTTTGCATTTTTAAAATTTATTATATGAAGTTTTGATAAAAACCCGATTAGTGCACTGCTAATCGCGATTAAGCCAAATCCGCGTTTTCTACAGTTTTTCATGGTTAGTGAACCATGCCATGTTTCATTTTGTAACATGTTTCATTTCATTTGGGTTATTGGTGGAGAGAAAAGAAAAAGAAAAAGGAAAAAAAAAAGTCAAAAAGGGGACAAAAGGATTGGGTTAGGTAGGCTTTTGGAGAGAGTGAGAGTGTGTGATTTTGTGAGAGAGAGGGAAGGGGTTGCCGCCATTTGATTCCCCCATCTTCTTTTTTCATCTCCCTCTTCATATCCTCAACCCCACAACCCTCCCCTTCCATCCCTAGATCTATCTCCCAATAAGCCCCAAAACCCTACACACCCTTCACAAAAATTAATCCCCTCTTCAACCTCTACACATGAGACCAAGAGAATTCAGATTTTGATGACCTTAGGGATTCATGGGTGCTATATGAGGTAATCCCTTCACCAATTGAGTAGTTTTTCATTTACTTTAGTATTCATATGTGTTTAGATGTGAAATGGTGATGTTTAGTGAGGTTAGAAGATTCCTAGTTAGGGTTTGAGTGTTATGGAAATTGGTGATGTTAAAGGCTGTTAACTAGACTTGGGTGCTGTTTAATGACCTGGACCAGAGCTTAAAAACCCCAAAACACGGATTTAGAAACCCCGACATCGAATAAATGTGTGATTTTAGAGGGTATTTTGGAATCTTGAGCAACCCGGGGACACTAGAAATGATTTTGCAATTACTGGGAGTCGTGCAGGCACCTAGGAAGCTACCACCAAGACCTGAGCCCCATCCCCTGCACCCAGGCTGCAGATTTATTCAATCTGGTCGCAATTTGCGGCCAGGGTAGCTTAGAATTGATTCGTACTTGTTCAGGGGTCCCTTTAGATGTAAATTAGGCCCTCCATATATGCAAAATTGACCAATTTGGCTTAGGGTAAAATTTGGGACCATTTCCATAAGTTGGTGCATTGTTTTACGACTTTGTTTTGACTTGATTTTGGTATTTGGTATTGTGTTTCCGTCGTGTGGCGTTTGGACGTCCACGACCAGGGTTTTTGGTCGCGTTTTACTCGCAAAGCTATAGGTTTTGACCTATGAGCGAAACGTGTACCGTTTTGGTTTTCCGCCTTGATTTTAATACGCATTGTGATGGTTTATTATTGTAGGTACCTTCACGTGGATCCCGAGATGACGGAGCATGGCGTCATCGACTTCGGAAAGTAAGAAGCAATGTGAGTGGATCTATATCCACGGGGGAAGTCAGGTGGATGGCGTATAGCACCCCCGCAATGTATTGATGGAAAACTGATTATAGAATATGGTTAGAAAACCTAGATTAGGGAACTAGGGTTATAGTAAAGGATAGTTAGTGATACTATGTTAGAAACTAGAGGGTAGTTAGAAGTGATATGTTACTACTATCATAAGATGACGTTTAGCGATATTTCCGTTTAGGGTACTGTAGGACTAGATAGTCGATATAGATGCGTCATCCGAACCATATCTTTTTCTAAAACGAAGAATCATATGCATATTTTAAATATATACCTTGGGGGATGTTACGGAATTTCAAACAATATCTTTTTCTTAAAAACACCGTAACCTCTATTTTCAAACTACGATTCACTTCATTAAAAATTTGATTGTATGGTTCGGGTGTGTTTGTTAGATTAGATAGTTACACTTAGTAGAGATAAAATGTTTATGTAAATTCGAATTGATGTGTGATATAAATGCGATGAAGGAATATAAGACGGATATGATGATATGATGACATGACGATATGTTGGTATACGGATGCGAGTCGATCGAGATGATTTATACCCTGCCGGTCCCCTGATATAAGATTATTACGAATGTGACCTGGGACATAGGAATATATATATATATAGAATGTTGTGAATCATGGATGACAGGCCGTATGTGATATTAGGCCGTACCCTCATTTGTCTTTTAGGATGATAGGATCCCTATTGGGTTAATGCCGCCGTACGATGATTTTCCGTTCGTGATGAGTTGACTTGATGATTGATACTTACCCTTGACTAGAGGATGCCGTATGAGGGATTATACTGTACGTGACATTATGTGGCTGGATGCCGATTGATAGATTCTCCGATTCGGTCATATTAGATACGTATACCCGTCAGCATTTGCATATGATTTACCTTATGCTGCATGCATATTATTTCCATTGCATTTCTTATACATGTGCTAGTACACTTGCACCATTATCGATGATGCGTATGTTATACGTACACAGATTTGCCGGCTCACACACTTCGTCGTCGATAATTGCCATGTCACTACACAGTAGGTCGCTGCATCATGACACATACATTGGTACATCTATACTTCCGCATATACATTTGTACCTACATAGATAACTGGTTTTACTGGGAAATTGGGAACCACATGTAGTATTTTAAAAACAGGAATCATTTTAAAAGAGCGGTTTTCCCTTAATATGTCATATCACTGTTCCATGTTGCATGATATACGGATATGCTCGCATTTCTTTTATATATGTCGCATACATCATGCTCTATTATTTTACGCATTGAGATATGCCGTTTTTATGAGATTTCTGGATTTGAGAACCGTGGACTTTTTAAAAGAAATTATATGTTGTTTTAAAAACCCAGTTTCTCTTGATATGATATTTCAGTGCGTCCACAATGTGTTTTCTCGGTTCTGAGAGCGACATGTGAAACCCAATTCGAGGAGCTGGATGAGGCCGATTGCGGGTACATGGTGGAGCCAGTATGGTACCCCGGGGCGAGAACGGATCGCTGTGCAGTAGACGGTGAGCCTGGAAGAGGGACTACTACCTACCGGTGATAGTATTTGGGCTAGGCGGATATCCGGAGGATACCGAACGGAGTCGAGAGATGATATGGGCCGATCCGGACTGACGGAGCCCGTGGGCCGATCCGGACTGACGGAGCCCGATATATGAGGATTTACGTGCTGATGCTGGGCACGGTTTTCATGATGTTTTTGAGTGTCGATGCTAGGCACTCAGGTTCCATGATTTTGATGTTTCGGGAGGGACACCGTTGATATATATCCTCATACTTTCATGCACACTCTTTCATGATATTTACGTGCATACAGACTTTGATTTTTAGTGGACGAGATACGCATGCATACATACCTTGATTATGGTTGGACGAGATCCATATACATGCATTGATTATTACTGTTGGATGTTATCCGCATGCATATAGGTATTGACTATCTTATTGGCACATATACAGACCCGGTCACCCTAGATATCGTAGTATTACCTTTATGATATAGTTGACCTAGGAGTAGTTGTTTATTCGATTTCTATCTGTTGATAATTTTTCCACTCACGAGTTGGCAACTCACCCCCGTTGTGCCACAGTTCTTGAAGGTTGACCGCTTGGATCAGTAGCGGCATCGCTGGCACACAGCTTCATTTGGGTGTTTTGTTTTGGTAGGTGGGATCTTGTATCGTACCCACTCTTGTATTTATATTCCATATTGTATCTAGCAAACTCCATCAATCAAAATTTGTAAATTATATAAGTAATGAGACTTAGTGAGACTTTTAGTTGTGAGATTTGAGCGATGGGTTTTATATTCACTTTTGGGGTTATATCTTGCTCATTTCTTTACCTTTATGTGGTGAACTTCGCTGTTGGGCGTCGTATACTTATTTTTACTGTCTTTCGTGGTTGTGATCCGCCGTTTGGCGAAGAGCTAGCTCCCGCTTGGGGATGCCTTTATCGTTATTATGTATTTATGGGTTTGGATTAAAATATACAAAGGAGGTGCTGCCAAAATTTTTAAAAGACGAAACATGTTTTCAAACTAGTAAACTTCACTTGCACCATTCATGTTTCTTTTCTATGCATTAAGAAAACCTGATTTCATTATACCTTTATTTCAAGACTTCACCTCCTTTATTTTCTTAAAAGGTTTAGATTTCTGGGTTTCAGCTTACTTGAATTCCGTTACGCCTTTAGACGTTGCGTGATTCACGTGCTGGTCACGAGCTAATATTTCGGGTCGTGACAAAGTTGGTATCAGAGCGCTAGGTTTAACCTTGGTTCGAGTCTATGTTTGACTATGCGGAATCTAGGGCGGGTATGTATTTCGGAACCTAGGCTTGACCTTATGGAACTTAGACTTGAATGAGGGGGTATTAGACCCGAACTTTCATTTCATAGGCTGACCTTGATTGATGGAGTAGGTAGCTTGAGTAGAGTGACGTACCGTTCGCATGTTCCGCGACATATTTACGATACGATACTCCACTTAAGAAACCTTAGGATGTACATACTTTTTGTGACCAGTGATTCTCTTCGTATCCATGATTATACATCCATTTGAGATCTTTGATTCTATTTGTTTCCATGATCATACTCCCATTGATGCTGTTCCTTCTTATGATCATGTATCCATTCTGGATTTGTCGTTTCCTCTCATGCCGTTGATCTTCTTTCTTCGATACTCGATTGAGGTCCCTGTCACCATAGTTTGAGCGCAGTTTGATGCTGCTGCTAGTGTTGTGGTTAGGGCGAGCTCGTCTAGTACGAGGGCCGACCATTGTGTTTTCTGGTGACATGGGAACATCTCGAGGTAGTGTAATGTTGTGGCCTCTTGTGGAGGCGAGTGCTTGGTTTTACACCGGATGATCGGGCTATTGTTAGAGCTGCCAGTTGCGATAGGACTGTTGATGTACAACATACCTCAGAGATTTTGATGTCGCCTACCATGCAGACAGGTGACCCAGCTGCTGCTGAGATGATGGGATGTCGCTTCGAGAGCTTACGAGCTAAGATCGCCGGAGCTTCCAGGAAGAAATGCGACAGATGATAGCTAGTCTACCTCGAGTTGGGAGACGAAGGTGATTCGTCAGATTGATGCGCCGACGCAGGCCCAGTTGAGTTGAAGATTTCCAGTATGGAGAGTCTTACTCAGGTCTAGAGAAGACCGATCCAGAGACGACCGCCGATGTATTGCCTTTCCTAGAGGATTGAGGCATTGTTTAGCATGCGGGCGAAGAATATTCACATGTTGTATAGGCAAAGTTAAAAAGTTCGAACGAGTGTCAGAAACCCATTTTCCCAAGTTTAAAGTGTTCGGAGGAACATGCAGGTAATTCTGTGGACCCTCTAGAAGAATGAAACCCTAACTCGACATGATGACCATGGAACCTCTTTGAACCTTAGGGTTTGTGGCAGTTTAGCGGTGCCATCAGTGAGGCTTGGGTTTGCCCTTCTACGGCTGGTCCAGAGGTGCTGTGGTATGTACCAGATATTTTTAGACCGCGCTCAGGTGTTGAGCCTTCGGGAATTTTTGGGACCTTGATGACTCGATCGAAAAGTTTGACGTCGTCCGGATACCATGTGATAAGAGACCAGTGAGCTGACCATCTTCGTATAGAGGACCTCACCCAGATGCGTTGTGAGCTGATCGAGAACAGACGAGTATTGAGTATTCCTCCGATGGTTGGGACGAGTTCCCGAGGACGTGTTCGGCCAGATATCTTCTACAGAGTGATGAATATACAGAGTACGAAATTTCGAGTCCGCGTGAGAGACTTCGGATTGACCATGGCCGAGAACAGTTGTAGTGCGCGGATAGCATGGCATGATGTCATAGTGGACGACGATAAAGACAAGTGGAACCAGAGGTTCGTACGAGACGCTGACGAGCTGTTATTACTCCCCGCCGACATCAGAGACCTGATATGCTTACAGAGGCATTGGGATACGGCCAGTTTCCGAGGAAAAGTGTGTGGAACACGCAGATGTCCAGAAAACGAGAAAAGATTATGTAAAAGTACCGGCCTCCGTACAGTTCGGCATAGGAAAGATCGGAAGAGACCTTGAGCAGGATTCCTTCCAAGACACTGCTGCAATGAGATTTGCACCCAGGATCAGATGTGTCACGTGTATTCAGAGGACCAGAGGCCGACGCCAGCAACTTGCTGCTTCACGAGTGGTCATAATGATTGACCGAGAGATGACCGAGAGAAGTGCCAGAATGGAATCGTTCCCGTTAGCACACCTGACAGGGCTGATGAGCCGATGGATTGCGAGATTGGTACTCCGAGGAGAAGATGAGTACCCAGAGACAGAGGACGCCAGGCCATGAGCAGGAGGTGAGCGGATGTTCTTGCCCTGCCAGTTTTAGGCGCCCGATATTTTTCCGACATTATATTGTAGGAGGTGTATCTCGATGTCCTTTGTTACGATTTGCGTTTGTGATCTGAGTATCACGCTTATATCGCTTGGATTTGAGTTTTGATGACGAGTTCCTGATATTGATTTCGTTCACCATGGTTGCACCTACTGGGTATTTACATTTTTGCGCATAGTTATCGCACCTTATATATAATTTATACACCGTTATGTTGATTTGCGATTTGTGCATATCTATTACACTTAAGATTCAGTTTTGTGCCTTGGCTGCACATGTTTATGATTTCATGGATTTCATTTGATGCACCAGGTGTTGTTTTCGTGCACAATAGGTGCACCAGATATTGTTGTCAAGCACACCGTTGCAGTGGACAGATGCTTTTGTGCACACCCGTTGCACGTAGTTTTGGGCTTTTGTGCATATTGTGGCACCTGTATTTGGATTTGATTTCCATGCCCACCAGATGCATGTGATTATTGGATACGCATTTGAGGCTGATTTTGCTTTTGAGCACTTTGTTTTCATGATAGGCACTATATCGTGTAGTAGCCAAACAGGACTGATATGAGGACAGTACCTGAGTACTTTGCATGCATTAAAAGTTTACCAAGAGGTTTTCGAAAAAGAGGAGCTATAGTCTTGCTATTTCCTACGTGTCCGTGAGCGACACGAACGTTTATAAAGGAAAACCTTTTGGGATATTTTGAAAACGACGGAACGTGTATTTGAGAAAACATATATGGACATATATTATTATTTTAAAATGAGCGTCCATCAGTTATGCCGTGAGTTACGCATTCCCGCGGCAATTTAGAAAGGATTTTGCATGTATTTTATTCAGATTTTGGAGTTTTCAAAGATGCGTACTATACACGTATTATAGTATTTGACTTGTGTATATATTGAATTTCGGTATTGGATTTCGAGATCCGTATCTCTATTATAACTCCAAGGATATGTCTGCAAATTCGATGATTTGCGTGACGCTTGACGGAGTTCGATTTTGAGTTTTGTACTCGTTTTCATGCGCACTTGGCGCGTTGTGTTATTTCTGCATTTTCCATGATTTCGGAGCCCCGTTGTTTTGAGCCGATTATTGAAATGTTTTAGATTTTGGGGGTTTAAATTTAAATTCGGGGACCGAATTTATTTAAGGGGGGAAGATTGTAAGATTTCAGAAAATATAAAATATTATTTTTGGATTTTAATATTAAAATAATATATTTCCCGAAAACTGCCCGATTTGCGAAATTGGGGTTTTCGAAAAAGGGTATAAATATATACCAATATTTGTGAAATAAATGGAAATTTAAAATGATTTATTCATTCAATAATATAATTATAGGATTTGGCATTTTTAAAATTTATTATATGAAGTTTTGATAAAAAAACCCGATTAGTGCACTGCTAATCGCGATTAAGCCAAATCCGCGTTTTCTACAGTTTTTCATGGTTAGTGCACCATAACATGTTTCATTTTGTTACATGTTTCATTTCATTTTGGTTATTGGTGGAGAGAAAAGAAAAAGAAAAAGGAAAAGAAAAGTCAAAAAGGGGACAAAAGGATTGGGTTAGGTAGGCTTTTGGAGAGAGTGAGAGTGTGTGATTTTGTAAGAGAGAGGGAAGGGGCTGCCGCCATTTGATTCCCCCATCTTCTTTATTCATATCCCTCTTCATATCCTCAACCCCACAACCCTCCCCTTCCATCCCTAGATCTATCTCCCAATAAGCCCCAAAACCCTATACACCCTTCACAAAAATTAATCCCCTTTTCAACCTCTACACATGAGACCAAGAAAATTCAGATTTTGATGACCTTAGGGATTCATGGGTGCTATATGAGGTAATCCCTTCACCAATTGAGTAGTTTTTCATTTACTTTAGTATTCATATGTGTTTAGATGTGAAATGGTGATGTTTAGTGAGGTTAGAAGATTCCTAGTTAGGGTTTGAGTGTTGTTGAAATTGGTGATGTTAAAGGCTGTTAACTAGACTTGGGTGCTGTTTAATGACCTGGACCAGAGCTTAAAAACCCAAAAACACGGATTTAGAAACCCCGACATCGGATAAATGTGTGATTTTAGAGGGTATTTTGGAATCTTGAGCAACCCGGGGACACTAGAAATGATTTTGCAATTACTGGGAGTCGTGCAGGCACCTAGGAAGCTACCACCAAGACCCGAGCCCCATCCCCTGAACCCAAGCCGTAGATTTATTCAATCTAGATGCAATTTGCGGCCAGGGTAGCTCAAAATTGATTCATACTTGTTCTGGGGTCCCTTTAGATGTAAATTAGGCCCTCCATATATGCAAAATTGACCAATTTGGCTTAGGGTAAAATTTGGGACCATTTCCATAAGTTGGTGCATTGTTTTACGACTTCGTTTTGACTTGATTTTGGTATTTGGTATTGTGTTTCTGTCCTGTGGCGTTTGGACGTCCACGACCAGGGTTTTTGGTCGCGTTTTACACGCAAAGCTATAGGTTTTGACCTATGAGCGAAACGTGTACCGTTTTGGTTTTTCGCCTTGATTTTAATACGCATTGCGATGGTTTATTATTGTAGGTACCTTCACGTGGATCCCGAGATGATGGAGCATGGCTCCATCGACTTCGGAAAGCAAGAAGCAAGGTGAGTGGATCTATATCCAAGGGGAAGTCGGGTGGATGGCGTATACACCCCCGCAAAATATTGATGGAAAACTGATTATAGAATATGGTTAGAAAACCTAGATTAGGGAACTAGGGTTATAGTAAAGGATAGTTAGTGATACTATGTTAGAAACTAGAGAGTAGTTAGAAGTGATATGTTACTACTATCATAGGATGACGTTTAGCGATATTTCCGTTTAGGGTACTGTAGGACTAGATAGTCGATGTAGATGCGTCATCCGAACCATACCTTTTTCTAAAACGAAGAATCTTATGTATCTTTTAAATATATACCTTGGGGGATGTTATGGAATTTCAAACAATATCTTTTTCTTAAAAACACCGTAACCCTTATTTTCAAACTACGATTCACTTCTTTAAAAATCTGATTGTATGGTTCGGGTGTGTTTGTTAGATTAGATACTTACACTTAGTAGAGATAAAATGTTTATGTAAATTCGAATTGATGTGTGATATAAATGCGATGAAGGAATATAAGACGGATATGATGATATGATGACATGATGATATGTTGGTATACGGATGCGAGTCGATCGAGATGATTTATACCCTGCCGGTCCCCTGATATGAGATTATTACGGATGTGACCTGGGACATAGGAATATATATATATATATATATATATATATATATATATAGAGAGAGAGAGAGAGAGAGAGAGAGAATGTTGTGAATCATGGATGACAGGCCGTATGTGATATTAGGCCGTACCCTCATTTGTCTTATAGGATGATAAGATCCCTATTGGTTTAATGTCGTCGTACTATGATTTTCCGTGCGTGATGAGTTGACTTGATAATTGATCCTTACCCTTGACTAGAGGATGTCGTACGAGGGATTATACCGTATGTGACATTGTGTGGCTGGATGCCGATTGATAGATTCCCCGACTCGGTCATATTAGACACGTATACCTGTCAGCATTTGCATATGATTTACCTTATGCTGCATGCATATTATTTCCATTGCATTGCTTATACATGTGCTAGTACACTTGCACCATTATCGATGATGCGTATGTTACACGTACACAGATTTGCCGGCTTACACACTTCATCATCGATAATTTCCATGTCACTACACTGTAGGTTGCTGCATCATGACACATACATTGGTACATCTATACTTCCGCATATACATTTGTACCTACATAGATAACTGGTTTTACTGGGAAATTGGGAACCACATGTAGTATTTTAAAAACTGAAATCATTTTAAAAGAGCGGTTTTCTCTTAATATGTCATATCATTGTTCCATGTTGCATGATACACGGATATGCTCGCATTTCTTTTATATATGTCGCATACATCATGCTCTATTATTTTACGCATTGAGATATGCTGTTTTTATGAGATTTCTGGATTTGAGAACCATGGACTTTTCAAAAGAAATTATATGTTGTTTTAAAAACCCGGTTTCTCTCGATATGATATTTCAGTGCGTCCACCACGTGTTTTCTCGGTTCTGAGAGCGACATGTGAAACCCGATTCGAGGAGCTGGATGAGGCCGATTGCGGGTACATGGTGGACCCAGTATGGTACCCCGGGGTGAGAACGGAACGCTGTGCAGTAGACGGTGAGCCTGGCAGAGGGACTACTACCTACCGGTGATAGTATTTGGGCTCGGCGGATATCTGGAGGATACCGACCGGAGTCGAGAGATGATATGGGCCGATCCGGACTGACGGAGCCCGATATATGAGGATTTACGTGACGATGCTGGCCACGGTTTTCATGATGTTTTCGAGTGTCGATGCTAGGCACTCAGGTTCCATGATTTTGATGTGTCGGGAGGGACACCGTTGATATATGTCCTCATACTTTCATGCACACTCTTTCATGATATTTACGTGCATACAGACTTTGATTTTTGGTGGACGAGATCCACATGCATACATACCTTGATTATGGTTGGACGAGATCCATATACATGCATTGATTATTACTGTTGGATGTTATCCGCATGCATATAGGTATTGACTACCTTGTTGGCACATATACAGACCCGGTCACCCTAGATATCATAGTATTGCCTTTATGATATAGTTGACCTAGGAGTCGTTGTTTATTCGATTTCTATCTGTTGATATTTTTTCCTCTCATGAGTTGGCAACTCACCCCCGTTGTGCCACAGTTCTTGCAGGTTGACCGCTTGGATCAGTAGCGGCATCGCTGGAACACAGTTTCATTTGGGTGTTTTGCTTTGGTAGGTGGAACCTTGTATCGTACCCACTCTTGTATTTATATTCCATATTGTATCTAGCAAACTCCATCAATCAAAATTTGTAAATTGTATAAGTAATGAGACTTAGTGAGACTTGTAGTTGCGAGATTTGAGCGATGGGTTTTTTATTCACTTTTGGGGTTATATCTTGCTCATTTCTTTACCTTTTTGTGGTGAACTTCGCCGTTGGGCGTCGTATACTTATTTATACCGTCTTATGTGGTTGTGATCCGCCGTTTGGCGAAGAGCTAGCTCCCGCTTGGGGATGCCTTTATCGTTATTATGTATTTATGGGTTTGGATCAAAATATACAAAGGTGGTGCTGCCAAAATTTTTAAAAGACGAAACATGTTTTCAAACTAGTAAACTTCACTTGCATCATTCATGTTTCTTTTCTATGCATTAAGAAAATCAGATTTCATTATACCTTTATTTCAAGACTTCACCTCCTTTATTTTCTTAAAAGGTTTAGATTTTTGGGTTTCAGCTTACTTGAATTCCGTTACGCCTTTAGACGTTGCGTGATTCAAGTGCTGGTCACGAGCTAATATTTCGGGTCGTGACATGGTGTCCTAACAACATGGTTTCAATATAACAATAAACATATTTAAACATGCAGTGCGATGCGAATAGCAAGAATATGCGGCAAATGAATAATAACCACAACAGTGCAAAATCTACATCAATATATCTATGTCATACTGTTTTGCCATTTGAAGGAGGACGAATCGGGGTTTTTAGGAAAATAAGGGCTACGGTGTTTTTAAGAAAGGATGCGTCTTTTGAAAATATCCGTAGAATCCCTTTGCCTGTCTTTAAAATATTCCCGATTCGTTTAGCTGTTGAAATAGGTATGACATCGGTCTAGCCTAACATCTGCTAAGCAAACTACAGATCTAACTAACAAACTAATCGGGAGGGGTATGGAAATCACCTAAATCTGAGTCGATACATATATATAAATATAATAGTCGGTGATCCCGCCTCAATAGTATCACGTACGATACAACATATCATATGACATCCTCGAGTCATGAGTGTGGATCTATCATCAATATAAAGCTCGTAGGGTACATCCATCGCACGACATCCTAAATCTGGGTACGGGTCAATATCACAATCATCTCATCAACTATCTGGTATCCTTATCGTCATGTCTCATGATCTGGGAAACTGATCTAAGTCTAGTACTAACCGATACCATCTATGTAAATATAAATGCGTGTGTGAAACATACGTCCAAAGGCCCGCTAAAATCTCATGTCGTATCCCAAATACGAATCATATTATATCACCGATCTCATGGCACTATGCCTAATCTCATCGACTCATCTCCAAATATCATACACTATCCTCATCATCCAGGTATAAGTATAACAAGCAAGCATGCGTGTGTGTGTGGGTGTAAACCTATTCTAGGGTTCGCAACTAGGGTGCTATACGCCATCCACCCGACTTCCTCCGTAGATATAATCTACTCACCTGCATCCTGCGTGTCAGTGTCGATGTCGCCTTCATCTTCTTCACCGTATGAAGCCCTCGAGAAGGTACCTACAAGATAACACGATCGCGAATGCACATTAAAATCACATCGGGAAAACCAAACGACGCGCTAAGGCCTATAGGTTAGAACCTATGGACTACGCTTTCAAAACCATCAAACAACCTTCGATATCATCGTACAAACGTCAAGTGATCGAGGTAAAACACAAATACGCAAATCCAGAATTTAAAATACGCAAAACGAAACTCCGAATCAAAACAGCAACTCAGGAAAAAGGTCCTAGATTTCACCCTTGGTCAAATTGGTCAATTTTGCATGTGCCAGGGGTCTAATTTACTGATGTAGGAGCTACAGAACAAACACGAACCCATTCCTCACTGATCTGGACGCAATTTGCGGCCAGAGAGAATAAATCTGCGGCCATTGTTAAGGGTTAGGGGCTTGGGTTTTGGTGGTATGTTCTAAATCACCTGCATGCATCTCTGTGTATGCAAAAAAAATTTCAGAGTCTCCGGGTAATAGCAGATTCCATTTTACATCCACAGAATTCACAATTTTCCGATATCGGGTTTCTAAATCCGTATTCCGGGGTTCTAGTCTCGGGTCTAGGTCTGAATTCTAGCACTAGGGGGTTTGTGTGGCCTCTACTGAGCTTAATTACATATTACAACCCAAAGTTTCCATAAACCCTAGCTAGAGTTTTCAAAGTTCACCCAAAGCACACGATATCGGTTCTAATCTAACATGGGGGTAAAAGTAATGGAAAACTAAGCTCATGGTTCAGAAAATATCTCATTTGGCAACTCAAGAAAATTCTTGAGTTGCCCCAATTGTCCAAAATTGGATTTTTCTTGGTCCAATGTGCTTCCCTTGAGCTTGTGCATCTTTTTAATGAAAAGGGTAATGGGTTTTGAGGTGTTTATTGTGATGATTTGAGAGGGTTGAAGAGGGTGGAGGAAGCAGCAGCAGCAGCATCAAGTAAAGAGAGGGGAGAGGAAAATGATGGTGAGATGCAAGTAAAAGATAACCCCCTCACCTTCTCTCTCTCACCCATACCTAATATTCTACTCATCTTTTTCTTTTCATTTCTTTTCCTCTTCTATTTTCCTATAAATCAACAACCATGCTTTAAAACATGAAGGAAAGCCATGGAAAACATATGTAACAAGTGTAAAATGATATGGTGCATGTTTTGCACAAAATATGCTAAAAACCGGATTAGCGATTTTTAATCGCGATTAGCACTAAATTAGCATATAATTAATCATAAAAACTTAAAATTACATAATTCACATAAAACACCCTCTTTTAAGTAATTTCTATAATTTTACAAATTTTTCACAAATTTATCGGTATTTAATTATACTGCCATATTTAAAATATTCAATATTTTATTATTTAATTATTAAAATTCCTAAAAATAATATTTTATTTTTTTGAAATGTTACAGTACTCCAGTAGTTTCTCAGGGTGTTTTTGGCCGCACTCCGACACGACTTATTGCTCTATTAATGGTCTGACGTTTCCGCCCCTTAGGACCGATACGAGACACTCTTAGACGAAAAGACCGGACTGTACGGAGATTGCCACAGATAAGCTCAGTAGGAGTTTGGATGAGCTTGCTCGTCGGCCTTCTTATCGACAGATACCTGGGTAGCCGTTATGTACAACTAGTGCCGCCGACGTGCTCGTGGTTAAACCTACTGCCTGAGTACTGTTGAGTCTTTAGAGTACCACACAGAGGGTTTCCCAGCTTCGGACGAAACGATGTAGAGGTTGTATGGTTTTACGACTGGGTTCGATCACATACGTGTACTTGTGAGCGTGTGATGTTCGAGCAGACAATACTAGTGGGCTTTGGTTTAAGCCGGATCCTAGTATTTGATTATTGGATTAGTTTCGTCTCATTGTATTCGTGTTTCTCGGAACACGGATGCGGGTATGTATATAGGGATGAGAGGGGGTAAAGAAGGAAACACCTCATTAGGGTTTTGACCATTGACTTGGTCAAAACAAATATGACGTGGAGAAAAGTATTTGTTATTTTTGGTAAATGATAATTTTATGGCATGGCTACTTGGGTTGACCATTTGACTTGGATTGACTTTTTGACTCTAGATATTTTGATGAGATATTTTGTGACCTAGATATTTTGATAAGATATTTTTATTGTGACATGCTTATTGTCATGTCAAGCTAGCCATCTCATTATCAATTATCATTTATCAAAAATATTTCTCATTCCTCAAGAGTTCACTCTCTCCTTCTTCCTCTCAAACCCTAGTGTCTCATGTGTTGATGTGTTGAGAATCAAGGGATTAGTGAGACCAAGCTACCCAAAATCACACTCTACTCATTCTAGGTTACTTAGTTTAGCACACCAAGTGATCTAGTTGCTTAAACTTGGAGGTTTAGCTCAAGGTTGGAACTCTCGGGTGGATCTTCTACTACTTCGAGAAGCCGACGAGGAGGTGCTTTCCATTTTCACTCCAAGGAGCTTGCGAGGTGAAGGAGGACAGCGAGAAGACAAGAAGGACTTGGAACTTTAGGTATAATCTTCTTACATAGTAGATAATACCTCTAGTTAGTTTGTTAGTTATGGTTTAGCTAAGATCATGGAGTTCAAGTCGATGTTACCTTGTTTGTAAAAATCGTTTTTACCCATTTCGCCTCCCCGCAAACCCGTGGGGTGAGTAACGTCGACTTACAGAAAGTGTTTCGGTGATTTATGAAATCCTTTTATCTCATTGCTAGTGTATTGTTGAGCCTTTAGAGTTTGTTCATCATGGTTTATTGTATTATATATCACCCTTTCCTTCTCAATTGTATATAAATAAAGGCTATTAACCCTTAACTGTTGCCTAAGTAAATGAAACAGGTCTAGAAGTCAAAGAGATTGAAATTGAACTAAAAATATCGCATCTGAGTTCGATCATTAATTACAGGATATGACCTCTGGTGCAAAGCTATTGAAGACTTGATAAAATTTCTCAGGGTTGAAAAAGAGCATTTACATAACAGCAGAAGAACACATGCCAAAAACGAGATTAATTGCTCACAAGTCGACCGCGGAACTGCGGTCGAAAGAGTTCAAGTCTACCGTGGAACTGCATTCGAGGCGTAAGTGATTGGGCTCGATTTTGGTCCCATGCCTCGTCATCAGACGGTTACTCCCTCAAATCTTTTAGAACCTCGGTGGCATATAGATAAAAGGAGAAGATCTGAAGGAATTAGGGATATCTTTTATTCTTTCATTTATTTTTGAATTTCAATTTGTGTATGTAGGGTGTTTTTCGTCACCCCATTGAGATGAGAATACGCGCGTTCTTGTCAGGCGCATTACAGATTCCCTCTGCCTAGGGTAGGCCGTGGTTTAATGATTGTGGGGATCCGAATCTCTGGCAGGCGCGGACTAAGCTGCCGTTAATTACCCCTCGCCTTTGGAGCGAGGGAACCTCCGATTGACGGGTTAAACTGGTCATGCGAACTCAATGTGCAGTGTTGTGTTTGAAGGGGTTTTGGATATATCGGGGGCCTCGCAGAGTTTTTAAGGGGGTCCCGCTACCTGGATAGCGGGCTGGGGGTCAAGGGGGCTAGCAGCCCCCTTGCAGGGTGCGGGGCTGCGCCCCATTAGAAATGTTTTCTAACAGGGACAGTGTCGTGGAGTATGTGTGTGTGTACATATGTATACATATGTGTATATATATATATGTATGTATGTATATATATAAAAAAAGGGGGGAAAGGCATCCAAAGGATGCGTGGGGCCAGCGCCAGTGCTTTGAGCGCAAGAGCGCTAGCGCTTTGAGCGCTAGCGCACCACGTGTCAGCACGTGGGCGCTCGGGCGCTAGCGCTCTGAGCGCAAGAGCGCCACGTATCAGCACGTAGGCGCTCGGGCGCTAGCGCAGTGAGAGCAAGCGCGCCACGTGTCAGCACGTGGGCGCTCGGGCGCTAGCGCTTTTGGCGCTAGCGCTCTGAGCGCAAGAACGCTAGCGCCTTGAGCACTAGCGCGCCATGTGTCAGCACGTGGGCGCTCGGGCGCTAGCGCTCTGAGCGCAAGAGCGCTAGCGCGCCATGTGTCAACACGTGGGCGCTCGAGCGCTAGCGCTTTGGGCGCTAGAGCTCTGAGCGCAAACGCGCCACGTGTCAGCATATGGGCGCTCGAGCGCTAGAGCGCCACGTGTCAGCTCGTGGGCGCTCGAGCAGCAAAAGGGACTTGGTCCCTGCAATGGGAGTTATACTCCCAGAAAGGAGCACTTATTATTCTGTATATATATGTGTGTGTGTGTGTGTGTGTGTGTGTGTTTATGTATGAGGAGTTAAACTCCTAAGATGTTTTGAAGCTGATGAAGGGCTTTTCCCCTTGAGCCCTAGTTCTTCCCCAAAGTGGGATTTCCGGAGATGGGTCTCCTTCTTCCTTTGTTGGCCGGATCTTAAAAATCAAGAGATGTGAGATCTAAAAATCTCTCCTTTATGAGATCTGATGGCAGATCTGAGTTCCCCTTTGTGGGTTTTGTGGTGAAAAACTATTTAGTTTTGGAAAAGAAAGAGTAAAACTCTTAATTTAATTCAAAAGAAATGAGAAGGTTTAGAACATTGGAGAAGGAGCAGGAGGCACAAAGAACCCTATTTTTTTGGGGAATGAAAATTGTATTAGATATTTTCATTATGTTGCCTTTTATAGGCTTACATATTTGCATATGCCCCTTGGACATTACAAAATGCTATTTTGCCCATCCCATGGCTCATGTGCCATTTCTTTTTGCACATAAGCTATGGGCTTACAAAAATTTGGCTTTATGCCCATAAAAAAAATACATCAAAATTATATTTTTACATGATTTGCATGGGGAGGCCGACCGCTTCATGTTCCGGCTTGACTCGGGCATGGGCCCACTTGATCTGGGCTTGGGCCCACCTGGCTTGGGATTGACCTTGACTTTGACTTGGTCAACCGGGGTGCAATTTTTGACCCCAACAAAGTGCCCCCCTGTAACACCTTAGGATGTGTTTAGTGGCTATTTATATTTAAATAAAGGGTTTTTATAAAAAGTTTACCAAATTGAGTTTCAAATATTTTTCCCAATTTAATAAATATTTTTCTAGAATTTTCCTAGGCTTGCACACACATGTGCATGTAAACTAGGGTTTTAAATTGAGGTAATACCATGATTAGCAACCATGGTGGGTTTAATCATGGGGATTAAGTCTTTTGGGTTTTAATTAAGTTTAATTAGTTAATTGAGGGTTGCTTTAATTTGAATTTCCCTTTTTAGTGTTGACTTGGTGAGAATGAGAGAGAGAGAGAGAATGCATCACGGCAAAAGCCATGCTTGCATTTAATGAAGAGAGAGAGTGGAGGGGTTGACATTTGGGTTATGATTCCCTCTCATCCTTGGGTTCTTTTCTCTCAACCTCACTCTCACACTCACACACTTACCTCTCCACAGCAGCAGCAGCAGCATCCACAGCAGCAGCAGCAGGCAAGCTCAGCAGCAGCTGAAGCAAGCACAGCAGCAGCCAGCAAGCAGCAACAGCAGCACCAGTGAGCAGTAGCAGCAGCAGTTAGCAGCAGCAACAGCCCCAACTCCAGCTGCAGCTCCTTCCCTCCACTTCTTCTTCTTCCTCCAGCTCCCTAGGGTCGAGTGTGGGGTATGCTTCTTGAACTTACCCCCCTAGTTGCTTAATTAGTGTAGCTTAACTTCGATTAGTGGTTATTGGTGCGTTATAGTGTGATATGTGGTGATTAGTGGGAATCATGACCAAGTGATGTTTGAACTGGTTTTAGTAAGTTGATGGAGTGTTGTTAGGGACATATTAACCCAGCTTAGCCCCCAATTGCACTAAAATACCACCAGGTCCTTATTTGATGCAAATTCATCGTTTTAAGCAAATTTTGACTTTCTGTAAACTGCTATCGACCCAGTGTGTTCAGAATAATTTTGAGAGGACTGCAGTATAGTTGTTAGGTGCTGATCCCCCAGGTAGAACCCGACCCCCAAATTCCGTACAGTGGCAGCCGAAAAATTGTTTCTGGCCGCAAATTGCTGCCAGATAGGGAGGGTTTGGGTTGGGGTTTGGTCCTATAGGTGTCTGCTGCGACCCTTAATCTCCTGGCATGTATAATTTTATTTGATTCTTGCTGTAGAAAAATCTGGAACTATATACCTATTTCTCGTATTTTAAACCTTCGCGACACGCGTGATACGGGTGTGGGTTTGGGGTTTCTGCGTATCGCGACGCGTCGGGGTAGTTTCAGGCGCGTAATCACACATTTTAGCTTATCGCGCACACGCGCGCTTGGTTTGCCACACGGGTCTCTAAGTTGACCCTAATATCACGTTTTTGTGGATTTGAGCTTATGTGTGATATATTGTGCGATTCTAGGTTCGCAGGCGAGTGAGACGGACGCGGTGAAGAAGGGAAAGCAAGTCGTCGGCTACACTTAGCGCGAGACTTCGGTGAGTAGATTTAATATCTACGGGGATATCGCCCGCATGACGTTATGCGTCAGGGCTGATAGGACCTTATAGTTATTTATTGCATTTACCTACATTGACTGTCATGTATACTATTGTTGCATACTGCATTCCCGGCCATATGTAAGTAAACTTAGAATTGATAGGACACCGCACTATTACTAACGGTTCATGTTGCACGAGCACTAATCTTCATGTTACACACACACCGTTAGTAATTGCCATGACACACTCACTGTAGGATTGCCATGATTATATTGCTATAGTTCATTTCATATATGATTCGTTATGATTTTCATAGAAATTGGGAGCCGCAAGATGTCTTTTGAAAACTGAAACTATTTTAAAAAGTGGTTCTCCCTTATACCTACATTATGACTTGATGTGCATAGCATATCGCATTTGATTTACTCATTGGTGTTGGATTTCCATGTGATTTCTGGTTTTGAGGACCGTGGAATTAATTAAAGAAAAGATGCGCTATTTGAAAACCCGGTTCCTCGTGATATGATATTTTGGTGCGTCCACCATGCGTTTTCTCGGTGCTGAGACGTGTGCTTGAAACCCGATTCGAGCAGTTGGATGATCCGTTTGCGGGTTCGTGGTGGACCCGGTATGGTTCCCCGGGGCGAGAAATGTTTTTCGTGGAGTAGACGATGAGCCTGACAGGGTGGCGAGTACCTACCGGTGATTGGTTGGACCTGGCGGTTATCCGGAGGATACTGACCACAGTCGAGAGATGGATGCGGGATGATCCGTACTGCCGGGGCCGAGGGCCAATACCGCAGACGGAGCCCGTGGGTTGATCCGGACTGACGTAGCCCGATATATGAAGATTTGCGTGTGGATGCTGGACACGAGTATTTCATGATATTTTGAGTGCCGATGTTGGGCACTCGTGATTCTCAGAGATTTACAGGATTTGAGGGCCGAGGAGAGTACCGGCGCCTGAGTTTATTTGGGATTTGGGTGTAGTTTGGGGCACCGATTATTTCTCCATGTAGATGTTGTTTATCTCATGCTCAGCATTGTTTATCATGCATTTCATACTGTAGCCATTTTACCAGACAGAGCATTTGCATGATTATTGCACCTACTGCTTGTCGCATATAGATCTTACTTGCTGGAATATGATAGAGTAGCGCAGTACGTGCATGCTTGCAATTATTTTTATATGTTCTCTCTATTCACGAGTTGGCAACTCACCCTCGTTGTGCCACAGTATTTGCAGGTTGCCCTTCAGAGTAGTCGCGGCAGGCTGCCTTTTGCATCTTTTGGCTACAGATACCACTACTGTTGGTGCGAGAGCTGTTTTGGTTTTAGGTGGGTTGTGGTATCTGATTACTTTTATTGTACCCCTTTTTGTATCTAGTATTCTCCATCTACCATTTATTTACTGGACTTAGATACTGTGTGAGGACGATGATGTATATTTTGGATTCTGGTGTCGAGCTCGTGGGAGCCGACTGTTTTTATATGCAGTTTATATTTCTGTGATGTTTGCTTATTGCTCATTCTTCGCTACGGAGTCGTATATTACTCTTGTGATGATGGTTTCCGCCATTGGGCGTGATTGCTCCCGTTTGGGAATGTTTTGTTTCATTATATCTCATTTTCACTCATATCCTGTTTTATACCCGGTCTCGGGCTACTTTTACAAAGGAAATGCTGCCAAAATTATTTAAATGATTGCGTAACTTTAAAAGAACTTATTGAATTATTTAAGGTTTTCTAAATGTTTTCAACATTCGCTACTTATATATGGTTTTGATTTCTGGGTTCGGCTTACTTAGTCGCGTTACGCCTGTAGACGTAGCGGGGTTAAGTGTCGTTCACGAGTCGAAATATTCGGGTCGTGACAAAGTTGGTATCAAAGCGTAGGTTTTACCTTTCGGAGTGTATGATGACCTTGGTATGATGGAGTAGGTAGCTGAAGCAGAGTGGCATAGCGTGTGTATGTTCCGCGGCATACTCACGACGCGGTACTCCGCCAAGGCGACCTTAGGACTTATTGATTTAAATTCCTTCTTGAGTATATATATTCTTGTGATTCGATTTCCGTATTCTTATCGGATCCTAATTTCCTTTCAGCCATTATGCCGCCAAAGACTACGAGGGTGCAGAGAGCGGCCGCGAGGGCCGAGATTCGAGTTGACTCGTCTGAGACAAGGACTGATCCGGGCAGTGCACCGGTTGTTCCCGTGCAGGTTGTTCCTCCCGTGAAAGATCAGATCGCCATGCTAGGGGCTGGTATGCAGGAGATGCGCCAGACGGTAGGATCCAGCATGCAGGAGATGCGCCAGATGATAGGATCGCTAGTTGAGACGCTTCGAGCACAGCGACCAGAGGTAGCTCCATCCGTTCCAGAGACCGCGATGGTACCTACCGCACAGCCAGTTGCCCTTGCAGCCCCGGAGGTGATTACAGTATCGCTATCAGAGTTCATGAGGCTGAAGCCTTCGGTCTTCACGGGCACCGATACAGCCGAGGACCCACAGTCTTTCATCGATAGGATGGCCCGGATATGTCGTTCCCTCAGATGCGCAGATGCGAGATGGGTTGAGTTCGCGAGCTTTCGCCTGGAAGGTCTTGCGCAGAAGTGGTGCGATTCAGTTGAGAAGGGCAGAGCAGCAGGTCTTCCTCCTATGACCTGGACGGAGTTTGTGACAGTATTTCTAGGCCGTTTCCTTCCCCAGAGTGTTAGGGATGCTCGAGCACGCAGATTCGAGTCCTTGCGCCCGACACCAGAGATGACGGTGGCAGAGAATGACGTGCTGTTTACAGAGCTAGCAGTTTATGCCCCGTATTTAGTGGCTACCGAGGAGTTGCGAGTCAAGAGATTTGTTCGAGGCTTGCTTACACCACTGTTCCTTGCGATCAGCGCGCAGCACTACGAGACCTACGCAGCAGCTGTAGATGCAGCCCTATTAGTCGAGGAGCGCCTTGCTGAGACTTCGGTAGTTCCAGAGCCGCAGAGAGTTCGTACTAGTATATCCGCACGGAGACAGTCATTCAGATGCCGCGACAGGTATCGTTCAGGTACGGGGAGTGGCAGAGATTCGGGGCAAGGTCAGATGTTTAGTTCGTATCCCCGGGAGAGTCAGCAGTCGTCGCAGGGTTGCTTTAGATGCGGCAGTCTACTTCACCTCGTTAGAGATCGTCTTGAGATACACCGGAGGGAGGCGGCAGCACCGCATGTTACTTTACCACCTTCACCACCCAGAGGGCGTTGCCTGTTGTACCTACTGTTGTTCCGCGTCAGACTCATACTCAGAGAGGTCGTGGGCGTGGAGGAGTTGCTCAGAGAGGATGGGATGACCGAGGCAGAGGGCAGTCAGTCACCGGTGGAGGACAGGCGCGGGTCTTTGCTTTGACGCATCAGGACGCGCAGGCGTCCAATGCGGTGGTTTCAGGTATCCTTTCAGTATGTTTTGTTGATGCACACGTGTTGTTCGATCCCGGATCCACGCACTCGTACGTATCCACACACTTCGTGCCGAGTTTGGGTAGAGAGTCCAGTTTTCTTGATCAGCCGCTTGTTGTGACCACTCCTGTGGGAGAGTCGTTTGTTGCTAGGCACGTGTTCCGATCCTGTACCGTCTGTATTGGCGAGAGGGAGTTGCTTGTCGACTTGATCCTTCTTGAGATGTTGGACTTCGACGTCCTTTTGGGCATGGATTGGTTAGCCACGTGCTATGCTTCTATGGACTGCAGTGAAAAGACAGTTAGATTCTGCTTTCCCGGCGAGTCGGTTTTTGTTGTGTTGGGGGACCGTGGTGCCGCCCCTCACAGTGTGATTTCTTCTTTTCGCACTGGACAGCTTTTGAGGAAGGGATGTCAGGGATTTCTCGCTTATGTTTGCGATGCTAGTGCTACAGAGGTTCCATTGGATCAGGTTCCGGTTGCTAACGAGTTTCTTGATGTGTTCCCTGACAAGCTTCCTGGGCTACCGCCCGAGCGTGACATTTCTTTCTGTATTGATCTAGTTCCTGGCACGGGGCCTATTTCCATACCGCCTTATCGGATGGCCCCGGCGGAACTTCGAGAATTGAAGGGTCAGTTGCAAGATTTGCTGGATAAGGGACTTATTCGACCCAGTGTTTCTCCTTGGGGTGCTCCAGTCCTGTTCGTCAAGAAGAAGGACGACAGTTTGCATCTGTGTATCGACTACCGCCGGATGAACAGGGTGACAGTGCGGAACAGATATCCCTTGCCACGCATCGACGATTTGTTCGACCAGCTTCACGGGGCAGGATACTTTTCGAGGATCGATTTACGATCGGGCTATCATCAGCTGCGGGTTCGACAGGAGGACATTCCTAGGACAGCTTTCCGTACGCTCTACGGCCATTATGAGTTTTTGGTGATGTCGTTCGGACTCACCAATGCGCCAGCAGCATTCATGGAATTGATGAACCGTATATTCCGGCCATATTTGGATCTGTTCATCATAGTATTCATTGACAATATCTTGGTGTATTCCTGGAGTAGTGAGGAGCACGAGCAGCACCTGCGGATTACACTGCAGACTTTGAGGGAGCACCAGCTTTATGCGAAATTCTCCAAGTGTGCTTTCTGGCTGGATAGCGTAGACTTCTTAGGGCATGTGATTTCACGAGACGGTATATGTATAGACCCAAGGAAGATCGAGGCCGTTCAGCGTTGGCCCAGACCCACATCAGTTACGGAGATTCGCAACTTTTTGGGATTGGCCGGTTACTACAGGAAATTTATGCAGGACTTCTCCAGTATTGCTACACCTTTGACCCGGTTGACCCGGAAGGGAGTTCCTTTCGATTGGACGGAGGAGTGCGAGCACAGTTTTCAGCAGCTACGGACTCGGCTGACTACGGCACCGGTATTATCATTACCTTCAGGATCAGGCGGATTTGTGGTCTATTGTGATGCTTCTCGAGTGGGGCTAGGGTGCGTATTGATGCAGCATGACAGGGTGATCGCGTATGCTTCGCGACAATTGAAGAAAGATGAACAGAACTACCCCACTCACGATTTGGAGATGGCTGCAGTGGTCTTTGCACTTAAGATCTGGCGACATTACCTATACGGCGAGTCGTGCCAGATATTCACTGATCACAAGAGTTTAAAGTATATATTTCAGCAGCGAGACCTGAACCTTAGACAGCGCCGATGGATGGAGTTAGTGAAGGATTGCGACTGCGAGATCTTGTATCATCCGGGCAAGGCGAATGTGGTGGCGGATGCTTTGAGCAGGAGGCCCGGGGTTAGTCTACCTTGTTTGAGCGTAGTGTAGGGGCAGTTGTCGGCAGACTGGCAGATATTATGCGACAGCCGGATACAGTTCGAGTTCACGCCTATTGGAGGACAGATCGCGCATGTTCGTGCATGCCCACAGTTACTTGACCGCATACATGAGACACAACGCAGTGATGACCGATGTTCGGAGATCATGGCACAGATTGGACAGGGAAGATTTTCCGAGTTCGTGATCGATGATCAGGGGGTACTACGATTTGGGGTTAGACTGTGCATACCAGATGCTGAGGGACTGCGGCGCGAGATTCTTGAGGAGGCACATCGATCGGTATATAGTGTTCATCCTGGTTCCACCAAGATGTACCGTGACATGAGAGGTGTTTACTGGTGGGACTGAATGAAGAGAGACATCGCAGATTTTGTGTCGAGATGCCTAACTTGTCAGCAGGTCAAGGCTGAGCACCAGAGGCCCGCGGGTGAGCTACAGCCGTTACCCATTCCGGAGTGGAAATGGGAGCAGATTTCGATGGATTTCGTTATGGGTATACCCAGGACTAGGAGAGGGTATGACTCCATTTGGGTGATCATAGATCGTTTGACGAAAGCGGCTCACTTCCTGCCAGTGAAGACGACTTTCGGATTTGCTCAGTACGCCCAGATTTACATCGACAAGATAGTACGACTGCACGGAGTTCCGACGTGTATCGTGTCCGACAGAGGCACCCAGTTTACCAGTCGACTATGGCAGAGGCTTCAGGAGGCTTTGGGCACTCGCTTGAGTTTCAGCACAGCATTTCATCCGCAGACCGACGGATAGTCAGAGCGGACTATTCAGACTCTCGAGAACATGCTCAGAGCGTGTGTATTAGATTTCGGAGGTAGCTGGGATCATCACTTACCCTTAGTAGAGTTCTCCTACAATAACATCTACCAGGAGACCATTCAGATGGCACCGTTTGAGGCTCTTTATGGGAGGAGATGCAGATCGCCCGCCTGTTGGACAGAGCTCAGTGAGAGCAGTATCTTAGGGCCACGGATTGTTGAGGAGACGACCGCGAAGATCCAGTTGATTCGCGATAGGATGAGAGCAGCCCAGAGTAGGCAGAGATCTTATGCGGACCGTCGGCGGCACAGACTTGAGTTTTCTGTTGGTGATCATGTTTTCTTGAGGGTCTCCCCAATGAAAGGTGTGATGAGGTTTGGGAAGAAGGGGAAGCTCAGTCCCAGATATGTGGGCCCCTTCGAGATCCTCGAGCGTGTTGGTGCAGATGCATACCGGTTAGCCTTTCCGCCCAGTTTTCCAGATGTGCACCCCGTATTTCACGTTTTGATGCTCCGTAGATATCTTCATGATCCTTCGCATGCGATTCAACACCCGACGATCCAGCTTGAGCGTGACCTTTCCTATGCAGAGCAGCCGGTGATGATCTTGGATTGACAAGTGAAGAAATTGAGATCGAAAGACATTCCTTCAGTCAAGGTACTTTAGCATGGCCCGAGCAGCGAGGAGGTCACTTGGGAGACCGAAAGCGAGATGAGGAAGAAGTACCCCCGTCTTTTCGAAGGTGCGTGTAGTTAGATTTTGAAATTCGGGGACGAATTTCTTTAAGGGGGAGAGATTGTAACACCTTAGGATGTGTTTAGTGGCTATTTATATTTAAATAAAGGGTTTTTAATAAAAAGTTTACCAAATTGAGTTTCAAATATTTTTCCCAATTTAATAAATATTTTTCTAGAATTTTCCTAGGCTTGCACACACATGTGCATGTAAACTAGGGTTTTAAATTGAGGTAATACCGTGATTAGCAACCATGGTGGGTTTAATCATGGGGATTAAGTCTTTTGGGTTTTAATTAAGTTTAATTAGTTAATTGAGGGTTGCTTTAATTTGAATTTCCCTTTTTAGTGTTGACTTGGTGAGAATGAGAGAGAGAGAATGCATCATGGCAAAAGCCATGCTTGCATTTAATGAAGAGAGAGAGTGGAGGGGTTGACATTTGGGTTATGATTCCCTCTCATCCTTGGGTTCTTTTCTCTCAACCTCACTCTCACACTCACACACTTACCTCTCCACAGCAGCAGCAGAAGCATCCATAGCAGCAGCAGCTGGCAAGCTCAGCAGAGAAGAAGTGGAGGGATGGAGCTGCAGCTGGAGTTGGGGCTGTTGCTGCTGCTAACTGCTGCTACTGCTGCTCACTGGTGCTGCTGCTCCCTAGGGTCGAGTGTGGGGTATACTGCTTGAACTTACCCCCTAGTTGCTTAATTAGTGTAACTTAGCTTCGATTAGTGGTTATTGGTGTGTTTTAGTGCGATATGTGGTGATTAGTGGGAACCATGACCAAGTGATGTTTGAACTGGTTTTAGTAAGTTGATGGAGTGTTGTTAGGGCCATATTAACCCAGCTTAGCCCCCAATTGCACTAAAATACCACCAGATCCCTATTTGATGCAAATTCATCGTTTTTAAGCAAATTTTGACTTTCTGTATGTTGGAGATAGTGCCCTCAGAGTCAATTATTAGGTCACAGGTACGTGATTGCAATGATTGATGGAGGACCTATCCCGGTAGGACAGTCTTACTCGAGATGATAGTATGCTATCTGGTTTACCTTTATCATCGTGTACTGCTTTAGGTGACCTGACAAGTCGCTATTACACGTTGATAGAGCCCCTAGGATTCTTGCTTGACCACCAGCAGTATGAGGGCGATCATATACGTGGGAGCTGGCAGTCTATAAGCATATCCTTAAATGGTCCCTAGTCGTGAGAGTTTCGAGACAGGGCATCGATACTCCAGAGTAGACTAGTGTATACAGTCGAGACCCCGACGAGGGGCGGTGGCCGGTCTCACAAGCCACTGGTGTCAGTTGGATCACCTAAGATGTATACAGGTGCTCATTGGGTTATGAATACACCGGACAGGACTCGCTGGGAACATGCTAGTTGGTCATATACCAGACGTCAGATGGCAGTTCCCTGGTGACATGTGTACAGGTTAGTTCATCGACCTGGGGATCGTCATTTGTCTTGTGTGAGTTCCCACTGTACTTTGATTACTACGCTACCACGGCTCAAAGGAGTCGTGCAAACAGGTTTTAGTTGGGTACAGTCCCGAGCCACATGGAGGCAGTGAGCGTATCTTCAGGGGTTCGTCTCTCCCGGTATTGGGGGTGAGGTCATGCTGTGTCTAGGAGAGCCATTACACGAAGCCCTCGGCCGAGGCAAGGAGATTTACTGGTAGGTATTCCAGTAGTATCTCAGGGTGTTCTGGGCTACACTCCGACACGACTTGTACCGCTTTTGGGGGTCTGACTTTTACCAACCCCCTAGGCCCGCCATGCGATGCTCATAGACGAACGGACCGGACTGTACGGATATTGTCACTGACAGGCTCAGTAGGGTTGTCAGGCTGAGTTCGCTCACAGACGTCCCTTTTAGTCTATACCTGGTAGCCCGTTACGTATTGGCTTATACTTCTGACGTGCTAGTGGTTAAATCCACAACCAAGGTGTTGACGAGTCTTTAGAGTCCCCCACATTCAGTTACTCAGCTTTCGGGCGAAAAGTTGTAGAGGCCGTATGGAGATATGGCAACGTCCGATCAGATACGTGCGGTATTGCACGGATCAGGATCGGACAGTTTGTACTATAGGCCGTATGGATATATGGCAGGGTTCGATCAGATACGTGCGGTATTGCACGGATCAGGATCGAACGGATATTACTAGCCGGCTTTGGTTTAAGCCGGATCCTAGTATGGTACAGTGTAGATTTTGTCTCATTGCATTTGTATTTCGGTCGAAATACAGATGCGGGTGTGTATGCAAAGTAGCAGGGTTTTCCTGTAATTTATTACGGGACCAGTTTTCTGGAGTTGCCAGTTTGCTTTCCGTTTCGGCCAATTTCCTTTGTATCGTTCATTGGCCGAAGTTTGGTGGAGGAGGGCTTATTTGCATTGTTGCAAATAAGCTTTTGTGGAGGGGGTATTTGCATTTCTTGGTTTCATGATGGAGCCCATCCCTTGACATTTCTTAAACTCATGATTGCTTGACTTTCTTTATCATCATTGTTTTAGTCATGGTTGTTGGTTGAGTGTTGGGATTGTTGTGATGATGATTCTTTGCATGATAGCCTTCTCTCTCTCTCCTTTGTATTATTGGATGGCTCTCTCATTCTATCCCTCCACTCCCTCATTCTCACTCTCCCCCTCACAAAAGTGACCGGCCAAGCATTAGAGGGGCTGTCCCATTTTTTACATGAGGGGATTACACTCATTTGGCTTTGGAAAAATCCTTCAAGTTCCATCTCCAAACTCCATAGTTCATCCCTCCACCAAAAGGCAATTCCTACAACCCCAAAATGAGACTTGTACACTACATTCTACAGCAAACCTTGGGCACGTCGACTAGCCAGTTTCGTGCCCGAGTTGCCTCGGCATTGAGGTGGGAGCCCGTAAAAGAAATAGGCAATGTGGTGCACTTCCGGCGACGAGGTGGAGACCGGAGCTTCCGCAGAAGATCGGGATGACGATGAGAAGACCGGAGGACTTGGATCAGTCGGTATATTTCTCTTCCCTTTCTTGTAGTTAGCTAGGACTAATTAATGGTTCGATCCGGGTATTAGTGCGCGGCGGTTTGCTAGTTCAAGAAAAATTTAAGTTTATCACCGCTTCCGCATTTGGCCGTCGGATTGACGGCCGGGGCGCCGCCGTGCACTTACAGTGGTATCAGAGCCTCGCCATTAACTTAGTCTAGCTTTGTTTAATGTGTTTGCATTTCCGATCGACCAAAATTCCAAAATCCGCGTTTTTGTTCACATCAGTTTTCTGTTGAAATTTTTTTGTGTCGAAAATTTTTTCAGGTTGCAGAAAAGTGATGTACTGGAAGTTACAAGAGTTCTGTAAAAATTCGACACACTGAATCGACTGAAAGAGCGCGGAACCGCGGCCAAACACCCCTTTGGGCCGCGGTTCCGCCGCACTCTGTTGACATCACTGTGTCAAATTTCTACAGTTGCCTCCTGAGTGGAAAATAGGGGTTTTGGAATAATAACATTGGGCCCACTTGTTAAAATTTGATCGATCGGATAGTTTAAACACATTATTTCACAGTATTTACAATATATCTGCGACCGTGAATGTCCCTTGATCGGTAAATCCAGTCTAACTGCTATAGCCCGGTTAGACGGATTTGCGAACGCGACTTTCACGTTGATGTTCTGTTTTTGCTGTGATGTTGCGGATCGGTCGTGGGGGATAGCCTGGATGCAATTCTAGTACAGTTTTGTTGTATTATGTACATTTGATATTGCGGGGCGAGCGTCCGACATGTGGACTGCCGTCACTGCCTGTTTGTATTATTATTTTGGGGCACGGCCAGGTTGCGGTCGATGTACCCGTTGTATGTATATTTTACTTTCTGTACTAGGATTACCCCGCGGAGGGGTGCACGGATAGCCGGATTCTAGAAGGCAACAAGCCCGCATCTCATGGCATTTAGATGGAAGGGGCTTCACTCTAGAATTGGCGGGCTATTTGCCGCACTCGTAGGGGATACAGGTTGACCCAGGAGGGGTGCCCAAGTTACCGGATTCCGTGAAGTGCTGGGTGGTCCATTCACGTTGCTGAAGGGGGCTTCCTCGCTTCAGATTTTGGCGGGTGACTTGCCATTCCCGTAGGGGTCTAGGTTTTCATTGCACAGGCTATCCACACGACCAGGGGAACGTCGGGTTTCAGTAGTGGCTCTGTGAAACCCGGGGATCCCAGATATCTGTATTGTTTCTGTGATGCTGTACATTTCTGTGGTGTTGCATTTTTATCATGCCTTGAGCGAATATAATATATTGGTATATATATTAGTAGATGTTGTATATGTTTTGCATCCACGCTAGTCCAGTCCCCGCTCTGTCGTTAGTTAGCAACCTAACGGGTAATGATGGGACCCAGTGGCGAATGCGGATGGCATATACGTACATCAGTATATTTTCGTTCTTTTTGGTGTGATCAATTGATGGGACTACGTTGATTCTGATCAATGCAAGTTAAAAACAAACCTAATCTGATGTTGTTGGAACACTTTTCAAAAAGCTGTTATTGCAACGACGTTCACTTTTGTTTTGCATCGTGATATTCAGTTGGAATATCCTGCTCTTCAGTCGACGAGGCAAGGGCCGAGATCCCTTCACCGGGAGTGACCCCTTAGACAGAATTTTGCGTCCGGGCATTAACTTCACTATTGCCGATTACTTTTGCTTTGCACCGTGGTATTCAGTTGGAATATCCTGCACCTCATTCTACGGGGAAAGAGCCGAGATCCCTTCACCGGGAGTGACCTCTTTAGCAACGGTTTTCGTCACTATATTTTTAAAAGCTATCCGTTCCTTCAACGATATCAAGTTCGTTACGTTAAAGGTTTTCGCCAGAAACCATTCGTAGCTCTCCGTCGTTTCAGACGGGTAGCACGTAGTATTCATGCTATGTTTGTTGACCTTCGTCAAGGCATAGTGTATGGTAGCTGCTTGTTACCTTTCTGCAGCATAGATAGATGCGTTGGTTTGGGACAGTCGTATAGCCTTGTTGGCCTTCGTCAAGGGCTTGTACGGGTGGGTTCAAATCAACCTGGATAATGACGGGTAGAACTTGACATGTGACTTATGATTTGTTGACCTTCGCCAAGGTCATAAGAGCATGGGGCAAAAATCACATCGGGAGTTTCAAAAGAACTGAAACTTGCCAGATATGCGCATACCTTCTGGAGTGTGACACCGTGAGCGGATTCCGTCACGTTGTCATGCGATGATAGTTGGATCCCGATTCCCACTGATGAGTTAGTTTACTCCTCGGGTGACCCCGACTAATTCTTCTTTCAGATTTGGAGGAGAATTTGACGGTACAGTGGGAGGTTTCCAGATTAGATAAATTGGTAACCATTCTGATCTAGGTTAGAGTGCACGCTGAGTGTTTCTTTTCTCTCTCTCTTTGGCAGCGACCATTGACCTGACCCTAAGACTATGACTCAGTGACCAAGTTGACCGAACCTTCTTAAACACTGGCTTTTGGATTGTCAGAGTTGCGAACCTCATTGCCACTCCCACTTTTACCCTTTTCTCCAGGACACCCCGTATTACTACGAACGTCTACTTCCATTGGACAAAACCATCGTATGGTTAGATACGAACTCGAAGGGATTTATTCGAGGATGGTTTCCGGTTCTGGAGAAAACGGATAGGATTATTCAGTTTTCTTTTCCTTTTACCTTCTCTCGCATTGCGAGTACTCCTTGGTTTAGGAGATAGTACACCTATTACGCAAATTGGATAGTCTTCTTCCAAACCTTAGGCTGGTGCCGAACGGTGGGGAATGAAGAAAACCAATTAGCATAACGATGGTGTGCAGAAGGTATTAAGTTAAGACAAAGCAAGGGATTAGTAAGAGGGCAAAATAAGTTGCGACTGCTATTCACGACCAAACCAAGTATCTCTTCGCCAATCCTAAATCACCTTTGTATTTCTCCAGGACACTCCGTATCACTACGAAGATCCACAGTTTATTGGATACTCCATCGTATGGTTATATACGAACTCGAAAGGAACTTGTTCCAGTTCGGGGATGGATTCTGGTTCAGGAGAAATAGGAATAAGATTTATTCAGGTGTCTTTTATCTTCACCTTCTCTCGCATTCCGAGTGTTCCTAGAATCAGGACAGTACACCCATTATGCTTATTGGATAGTCTTCTTCCAAACCATAGGCTGGTGCAGAACGGTAGGGAAGGAAGAAAACCATTTGGCCTAAGGGGTGTGCAGAAGGTAAAGACTAAAGACATATGAAGGGATTTGGAGAGGTGGCAAAGAATTATACGATTACAGTCGTGAATCTGGAAGAGGCATTACTAGGAATACCGGGATACCCCATCGAAACATTTCAATGTTTCAGCTTCACTGTGTACTGTTAAAGGAAAACCGATTTCCCAGTTAGACACTTGCTCCAGGGTATGTATTTACCAGGTTTGATTCTCACATCTGTATGGTTTCACAGATGATGAATGGGAGTAAGCTGTTGGGAATTGGGTGACTATCCTCATTATATCGGAATTCATTGTAATCGGTGATATTTGAGGAAATCACCTGGGTTGGTTGCCGGACGGCAAATATTTGGTTTTGAATATCCGTTGTTATGCACCAATTTCAAATCGATATATCTGTACGTCTATTTTCATAGAGTGAGATATACCTTTTTGAAATTATGTCTATGACATTTACCTATATCAGTGGATGGTTAGGTAAGGAGTATTAAACAGCGGTGTAATTCTTCTTAACCATAAGTACAGTTTTCAACCTACGACACAAAGTGAATGAGTTATCAGACTCAAGGGACTTATACAGAGTATTGTATGTTGTCCAGGGTCCATCAGGACAGAGGGGTTGGTCCTCGTACTATATTCGGTTTACTTATAACTTCTCTAGTTTTTAGACAGGTGTTTCGTGGAAACACAGGGTCCGAATTTGGAGAAGTTATAGGTATTTGAATAGAGTAGAGAACCAGGTGTAGCAAGTATCGGGATTCTTCAAAGTGATCGAAGATGTAGATACTTGTCAATGGTATTCAGTTGATAGTAATGATAAAGAGATCTTGCTTCTCTTTCAGGTTACTTATGATTGGAAGCTTTCCTAAGTTGAGTAACGCTGATCGGCCTCCTTCCATTTAGTAGACATGCACTGGAGACAGTTGCATGATTTGGATCTGGTTCAATTAAATCAGTGCCTCTGTTTCTATGTTGGATATAGAACAGTTCATATCTTAACGATGTTAAGGTACGGGGAGTTGTCCGGCTTATGCTTAAAACCAGACTCTGGATAACTCAAGGCACGTTTCTGTAATGGCTGTTTGTGGGTTGACCCAGGCTATGACGAGGGTTGACTTTCTACTATCTGGATGAACAATAGCAATATTGTTCTAGACTCGCCACAGTTTTGTTAAAAATGGATTTTTTCAGAAAACAGTAGTGAGAGTATGGTAGAACTGGAAGTGATTCCAGAACCACAAACGATTACAGAAGATTTCATAGGAACCTAAAGATTCAATCTGGTTTGACATTCTATTGGCCACTCCGCAGATAAGGTGGGTAACTTCAGGCACCCGAGAGGTACTACGATAGCCTCAAGGACGGTGACAGGGAAGTTCTTGTTTACCCAAAATTACCATTGCTGTTGTTCCAGGCTGCGAGACCCGGCGGGAGGATGAGTATAGCGTCGTTCTAAACAAGTTTTAGAAGTGTACGTCTATATGACTCTGCCAGAGGGTTGTCGTAGTCAGTGGGAGCAGCGGAAGCATTGGTGGACAGGTAGCTTATGTCTATTTATAGACTAAAGCAGATGTAGCGGAGATAGATCATCTATTTCTGACGTGACAGTCATAGGTTTGACTTCATCAGAATAGGGGATGGATCTGTTGAGAAGGTAGTAGGGTGTGTTATCCTGGTATTTGGATGACATACACAGAGTAGGAAGTGATGTTCCTATACTACGATTGGTTATACTTTGGTCGTCACACAGTGGTTTCTCCACATGGGACTTGGACATTATATCGGACATTTTGGTTACTAGATCTATGGCTTTAGATCTAGATTTGGGTAGTCTCCCAATCTGGGTACTTAGACAGCATTCTAAGGGTATTTAGAATGGACGACTCCATGCACGGTAGTCTTCCTGCAGAAGATGGAGTCACCCTCTCTAAAGGTGTCTTACAGACTAAAGGGGAGAGGGATGTGCATGATTGGCAGATCACTTGCTCAGGCAATTGAGTCAATCATGAGATGTCAAGTACCACACCAGATGTTGTTCTTGCACTAGATGCAATAAGTTGACATTGATCCAATCCTGGAGAAACAGTCGGAAGCAGTTTTAGAACATAAGTGGATGTTCTAAGGATATGATAACGACAGCCTCATTCGGGAGACAGTTATCATTCCAGGCTTACAAGGTGACATGGACGACAAGGAGGTTGTCAGAGCTATAGTTTTTCCTTCTGTCGAGGGGCAGTATTTTGGACAGGTGGTCCAAGGCAATACTGTGGGTGGCATGGCGCAGGATACTGATTAAGTTCAGTTGACAATACAGTCTAAAGAACTTTGGATTTGGAGTTCATTTATGAGCTAGGTCCCATCAGACATCCAGACATTCTAAGACAGGTATTGCACATTTCGGGGGATGGCTTTCTCCGCGAATTTGAGATATAGAGAGACATAGAAAGAAACATCAAAGCGGATCCACTCACTGAGGCTATTCCTCGAACGCAATAGTTTCGTAAACGAGCTTTGTGAGACTGACTAGTAGAGGAGTTGGGTGTTCGGTATCACACGGGCTGTGAGTATGCGACATCGCAATAATTAGCCTTGAGTGCAAGTGGGAGATTGTTGGAGATAGTGCCCTCAGAGTCAATTATTAGGTCACAGGTACGTGATTGCAATGATTGATGGAGGACCTATAATGGTAGGACAGTCTTACTCGAGATGATAGTATGCTATCTGGTTTACCTTTATCATCGTGTACTTCTTTAGGTGACCAGACAAGTCGCTATTACACGTTGATAGAGCCCCTAGGATTCTTGCTTGACCACCAGCAGTATGAGGGCGATCATATACGTAGGAGCTGGCAGTCTATAAACATATCCTTAAATGGTCCCTAGTCATGAGAGTTTCGAGACAGGGCATCGATACTCCAGAGTAGACTAGTGTATACAGTCGAGACCCCGACGAGGGGCGGTGGCCAGTCTCACAAGCCACTGGTGTCAGTTGGATCACCTAAGATGTATACAGGTGCTCATTGGGTTATGAGTACACCGGACAGGACTCGCCGGGAACATGCTAGTTGGTCATATACCAGACGTCAGATGGCAGTTCCCTGGTGACATGTGTACAGGTTAGTTCATCGACCTGGGGATCGTCATTTGTCTTGTGTGAGTTCCCACTGTACTTTGATTACTACCCTACCACGGCTCAAAGGAGTCGTGCAAACAGGTTTTAGTTGGGTACAGTCCCGAGCCACATGGAGGCAGTGAGCGTATCTTCAGGGGTTCGTCTCTCCCGGTATTGGGGGTGAGGTCGTGCTGTGTCTAGGAGAGCCATTACACGAAGCCCTCGGCCGAGGCAAGGAGATTTACTGGTAGGTATTCCAGTAGTATCTCAGGGTGTTCTGGGCTACACTCCGACACGACTTGTACCGCTTTTGGGGGTCTGACTTTTACCAACCCCCTAGGCCCGCCATGCGATGCTCATAGACGAACGGACCGGACTGTACGGATATTGTCACTGACAGGCTCAGTAGGGTTGTCAGGCTGAGTTCGCTCACAGACGTCCCTTTTAGTCTATACCTGGTAGCCCGTTACGTATTGGCTTATACCTCTGACGTGCTAGTGGTTAAATCTACAACCAAGGTGTTGACGAGTCTTTAGAGTCCCCCACATTCAGTTACTTAGCTTTCGGGCGAAAAGTTGTAGAGGCCGTATGGAGATATGGCAACGTCCGATCAGATACGTGCGGTATTGCACGGATCAGGATCAGACAGTTTGTACTATAGGCCGTATGGATATATGGCAGGGTTCGATCAGATACGTGCGGTATTGCACGGATCAGGATCGAACGGATATTACTAGCCGGCTTTGGTTTAAGCCGGATCCTAGTATGGTACAGTGTAGATTTTGTCTCATTGCATTTGTATTTCGGTCGAAATACAGATGCGGGTGTGTATGCACAGTAGCGGGGTTTTCCTGTAATTTATTACGGGACCAGTTTTCTGGAGTTGCCAGTTTGCTTTCCGTTTCGGCCAATTTCCTTTGTATCGTTCATTGGCCGAAGTTTGGTGGAGGAGGGCTTATTTGCATTGTTGCAAATAAGCTTTTGTGGAGGGGGTATTTGCATTTCTTGGTTTCATGATGGAGCCCATCCCTTGACCTTTCTTAAACTCATGATTGCTTGACTTTCTTTATCATCATGGTTTTAGTCATGGTTGTTGGTTGAGTGTTGGGATTGTTGTGATGATGATTCTTTGCATGATAGCCTTCTCTCTCTCTCCTTTGTATTATTGGATGGCTCTCTCATTCTATCCCTCCACTCCCTCATTCTCACTCTCCCCCTCACAAAAGTGGCCGGCCAAGCATTAGAGGGGCTGTCCCATATTTTACATGAGGGGATTACACTCATTTTGCTTTGGAAAAATCCTACAAGTTCCATCTCCAAACTCCATAGTTCATCCCTCCACCAAAAGTTAATTCCTACAACCCTAAAATGAGACTTGTACACTACATTCTACAGCAAACCTTGGGCACGTCGACTAGCCAACTTCGTGCCCGAGTTGCCTCGGCATTGAGGTGGGAGCCCGTAAAAGAAGTAGGCGATGTGGTGCACTTCCGGCGATGAGGTGGAGACCGGAGCTTCCGCAGGAGATCGGGATGACGATGAGAAGACCGGAGGACTTGGATCAGTCGGTATATTTCTCTTCCCTTTCTTGTAGTAAGCTAGGACTAATTAATGGTTCGATCCGGGTATTAGTGCGCGGCGGTTTGCCAGTTCAAGAAAAATTTAAGTTTATCACCACTTCCGCATTTGGTCGTCGGATTGACGGACGGGGCGCCGCCGTACACTTACACTGTAAACTGCTATCGACCCAGTGTGTTCAGAATAATTTTGAGAGGACTGCAGTATAGTTGTTAGGTGCTGATCCCCCAGGTAGAACCCGACCCCCAAATTCCGTACAGTGGCCACCGAAAAATTGTTTCTAGCCGCAAATTGCGGCCAGATGGGGAGGGTTTGGGTTGGGGTTTGGTCCTATAGGTGTCTGCTGCGACCCTTAGACTCCTGGCATGTATAATTTTATTTGATTCTTGCTGTAGAAAAATCTAGAACTATATACCTATTTCTCAAATTTTAAACCTTCGCGACACGCGTGATACGTGTGTGGGTTTGGGGTTTCTGCGTATCGCGACGCGTCGGGGTAGTTTCAGGCGTGTAATCACACGTTTTAGCGTATCGCGCACACGCGCTGGGTTTGCGACACGGGTTTCTAGGTTGACACTAATATCACGTTTTTGTGAATTTGAGCTTATGTGTGATATATTGTGCGATTCTAGGTTCGCAGGCGAGTCAGACGGACGCGGCGAAGAAGGGAAAGCAAGTCGTCGGCTACACTTAGCGTGAGACTTCGGTAAGTAGATTTAACAGCTACGGGGATATCGCCCGCATGGCATTATGCGTCAGGGCTGATAGGACCTTATAGTTATTTATTGCATTTAACTACATTGATTGTCATGTATACTATTGTTGCATACTGCATTCCCTGCCATATGTATGTAAACTTAGAATTGATAGAACACCGCACTATTACTAACGGTTCATGTTGCATGAGCACTAATCTGCATGTTACACACACACCGTTAGTAATTGCCATGACACACTCACTGTAGGATTGCCATGATTATATTGCTATAGTTCATTTCATGTAGGGTTCCTAGGCACTCTCAAGAGGTCTCACAAGGCATCAACCATGCCAATTTCAAATTTAACGGTGCCGAGAAACCCTAGACTACGGATCGTTGGCTTGAATTCTAGGTGAAACTAGCAACTAGTTAACAAATTAACTAAGTGAACGGAAATACAACCTTTGTAGATCCGGTCCTCCACCTCCACGGATCCGTAATGAGGTCCTCTCCGCTGTCCAAATCGAAAACCCGGGCTCAAGCGTCGGCTTCATCAGAGAAATGGCGGGCTAGGTCATCGACGACGATGCCGAAGATGATCTACGTCGAGGCATCACTAAATCAAGCTCCAACTTCACCAAGTCATGAAAACTTGTGAAGGAAACACACTCTACTACTTGGCAAGAGGTAGAGGATGAAGAAATAGGAAGTGGGTAGACTTTAGAATTGGATTTCTCACTCTAATTCATCAATCACCATTGATGAAGTAAGCTTCTTCATGTGAAGAAGAAGAAGATGAAGAAGGAATTATATTAAGTTAATTAGAATTGAAAAGAAAAAAGAATCCTTATAATAATTCCAACCATAGTTAGGTGTAGAGAATAGACTAGGGTTAGTGAATGGTTAGGTTAAGGAGATGAAGACAAAATGGTCAAAGTTGCATGAAGCTTCAAGAAACTTCATGAATTAAAGCAACCATTTTGTTTTCTTCTCTCTTTATTAATCCAAAATGAAATAGATAAATGAATGGATAAATAAAAACCTAACCATATACTTAACCAAGGTTTAATTCTTTACACTTAACCAATCAAGCATGTATCATCAAACATGATACAATCAAGTGCACATAAGTATATCGCATATACAATGCGCACATCCGAGTGAGAAAATCCATCTTAAGTGAACCGATACTAGTTAATGCAAAGTAATATATCAAATATATAATTATGCATTAAATCATTAAATCAACACTTGATTTAATGATCCGGTCATATCGCATATAACCGACTAATATCAACAGTAACATCTGATTGAATCAACACTTGATCCGATAACCCGGCTATATCGCATATAACCGAGCAATGTCACAAATCGCGAGAATTGAATACAGTATCACATACTGATATCATTCTCGGTCCCGCACATATCTCATATGCGCTCCTATTTCGTTTCGCTTGAGCCAGGAAACCACTGTGTAGGATTCTAAAGACTCGTCAATACGCCGACAGCAGGTGATGATCATATCAAACACCCACAAGCCGCAAGCGGTCTGCTAAACGTAACGGCCACCCGGGTATTGAGCGATCAGAAGATCGACGAGCAAGCCCGCTCACACTCCAGTGAATCCAACCAGTAACACTACCGTACAGTCCGGTCTCGTCGTCTGATATGTCGCATATCTCGTCTAGGGGTGGTAAACGTCAGACCCCAATAGCTTGATAAGTCGTGTCGATGTGAGGTCTATAACAGTTCGAGAAACTACAGGTAACACTTACCAGTAAATCTCAGCAACCCTGGCCAGGGATTTCCGGTTATAGCCAATCGAACACAGCGCAACATCAACTCCCTATACTGGGAGAGACGAATCCCCTCCTATCGCTCATTGCCTCCATGTGACTCGGGACTGTACCCAAAAACCACCGTTTTGCACGCCCTCTTGGACGTGGTAAGATGGAAATCAAAGCACAATGGGAACCGCACAAGACTCTATGACGATCTCGGGTCAACAGACTACTCTGTACCAGTGTCACCAGAGAACTGCCATCTGACGTGAGGTATATTACCATCTGGGAGTTCTCGGCGAGTCCGTCCAGTGTACCCAGTCACCACTGAGCACCCGTATATGATCTCTGATGTCAAACACCAATGGATATGGGATCATCCATCGCCCATCTGTATGGGTCGAGAAGGTACACGCTAGTCTACTCTGGTATATCGATGCCCCATCTCGATACACCCACGACTAGTGACTTTGAAGGATGTACTTATGGACTACCATGTCCCCACTAGTATGATCCGCATCATAGTCCAGGTAGTCAAGTACACATCCTAAGGACTTTACCAACATGTAATAGAGAGACAATCAATGTACACGTTAAGGTAAATAGTAACCAGATAGCATACTATCATGTCGAGCAAGAAAGTCCTCCCTATATATGTCCCAGCATCCACTACAATATACATCCTATGTATAGTAATGGCCTCTAGGGCATACATATAACTAACAATCTCCCACTTGCACTAGGGCCATCTGTAGCAGTGGTTGCAGTATCTCATACTCAACCATCCCATAAAAGTCTCTTTCTGGGAATAGGCCTTCGTGAGTGGATCCGCTGCGTTATCCTCTAAGTCTGCTCTCCTTGCCTCGATCACCCTGGAGATCAACCATCTCCATGATCAGGTGATACTGCCTTAGAATAAGTCTGGATCACTGATGGGACCGGCGTTCCTTGGCATAAGCCTCAACTCCATTGTCTCACAATGGTAGGAACGTAGTTCATCTCATGAACTAATATACACCCAAACATCCTCTTTGGTAGCATCTTAAGTAGCGATGTATCCAGCCTTTATCGTCTAGTATGTCACGGTATCTAGCTTGGAACTCTTCCAACATACCGTCCCTTTACTGAGGGTTAAGACAATGCCTGTGACTGACTTTCAGTCGTCCTTATCACTTTGGAACACTTCCAGTGATTCTCCCCAGGATCGATTAATACCATCTCACTACAACTAGTGAGTTTCCTAACATCCAATTAGATCTATCTTTTAGATCCAAAATCCAGGATTTAGTAGGTATCACTTTGATCCTATATGGAGAATCTTTGTGATAAGCGGAGATTGACCGAGCGTAGCATAGGAAACTACTTCCCTATCAAGAGTATGTCATCCACGTACTTTACGAGGATCGTCACCATACTCCCTACTACCTTTTTGTTTATACAAGGTTCATCTACCATTTTGATGATGTCAACTTCTTTGACTAATCCATCAAAACAGATGTTCCAACTCCGCGATGCCTGCTTTATCCTATAAAGCATCTTGCACACGTTTCCGCTGCTCCTACTATCTACGAAGCCCTCTGGCTGTGTACTTATAGACGCACTCTTCTATAACATCATTTAGAAAAGCAGTCATGGCACCCAACCGCCAGATATTGTAGTGATGGTATGTAGCCGTGGTAAGTAGGATCTTGGATGGACTTAAGCATAGCTACTTGAAAAAGGTTTCATCATAATCCACGCCTGGTCAATGACGAAGACCTTTAACAAGTCTAGCTTTGAAAGTCTCAACTTTTCCATTTACACCAAGTAATCTTTTCAAGATATACTTGCTCCTGATAGGGATTTAACCCTTCAGATATAACAACTAAAGTCTATACTTTGTTGGTTTATAAGGATTCCATCTCAGATCGATAAACATCAAGCCATTCTTACAGAGTCTCAACTCTTGATGGCCAGCTCGAAATTAGTTGGGTCATCATCTCATGATGCAATCCTCGCTCCCACTGCCATAGAGAAGCCGAAGTATCTCTCAGGTGGGTGAGGAACCCTGCTAGATCGGCAGAGAGGCTGAGGTTCGTTGGTTACTACTGAATCCTTTGGTTCTACCAAATTATCTGCTGTATTTTGTATAGCTGGAACCTTTCCAGTTCTACATTACAGACCTTGCCTCGAGCTTGTCCGGATTTTGCTTTTAGACATAGGGCGGACAACCCCAAATCTTAACTAACTTAAGATATGGGCTCTTCCCATCCATATCACATATGAAATGGTAGGCAACTGATTTGATTGGAACCCTATTCAATAGGTATGCAGCTTCTCAAGTGCATAACTCCCAAAAGGAAATAGGTAACTCAGTAATACTCATCATAGAGCACACCATATCAAATAGGGTGTATCTGCTCCACCCTGATATACCATCGTGCAATGGTGTATACGGAGGAGTAATTCTGAGAGAGAATCTCATTCTTATAATAGTCCAGGAATCCCGTGCTTTAGTATTCTCCTCCTTGATCACATCAAAGGACATAATACTTATACCCGTATTTTGGTTCTCTACTTCTAAATCATATTCTGTGAATATCTCAAAAGGTTCGGACTTGTGTTTCAACAGGAACATATGTCTGAATCTTGAGAGATTATCAGAGAATGTAATGAAGTATAAAGAACCAGTTTTGGCATGTGTAGACTGGGGACCTTACATACATCAACATGTATCATCCCAAGAGTTCACTAACTCTTTCTCTGTTTCCAATAAACAGAGCTGTGGTCATCTTATCTTTGTGACATGACTGGCGAGTTTCACAAGATGTAAATTCAAACTGATTTAAATATGCATCTAAATGTAACTCTAGCTAGTCGGGTCACATTGATCTGACCTAGTCTACAATACTTCAAGAAGAATTCGTTCATTTCTGAACTCTTCCTCTTGTGTGTGTTCTATATACTAAGAACTATAGTTTGATTTAAAACATTAATGCTTTTAGATAACGTGCCTGAACCGATCAACTTTTGATATAGGAAATGTTCAAAACATTATCCAACAATACAAAATTTTATCATTTCTTTACTAATAAAGAGACTGATATGATTTTGTATATCAGGTTCGGTATCTAATAACATTCGTTCAGAATCAATGTATTGGTAATACAGGGTGACAGTGACCGACAGACTTGGCTGCAACACTTGCACCGTTTTCTGCCTCATGAAACTTATCACCCGTTCTCAGTTTTTCTACCTTTTTGTAGCCCTATGTAACAGATTACATATCTGGGATCCTGATCCGGTATCATATACCATGGATGCGGAGGATACTGAGAAACAGTTCTGTATAATGAACACACCCGAAGATGATGCATCAGCATGCACTCTCTTCGTTTGGGCGGCACGGGAAATCTGGTAATCCCCAATTTCCTGCTCTGTCTTATAACTATTATAAGTTGGAGCGGGACCAACGTTCCCCAGCTCAGTATAACAAGCGGGTTCGGTCAATAATCCGTATTATTATCTTGATTAAGGCGTGATATGGTCGCTACCTGGAGAGAGAGAGAAGAAAACACTCAGCGTGCGCTCTTGCAAGAATAGATTGGTTTTGTTTTATCTAATCAGGATGGCTCCCACTGCTTTTTATCAAATCTTCCTTCAAACCCTAAAAGGAAAGACTAGCCGGGATTAATTACACACTACAAGTTTGCCAATCTTTCAGCCAGTCCAGTGTCGGTACTTTGAGGGAGGTGCCCCGTGCTTTCGCACGGACCTAATTAATGTAAACCTCGTTTTCCCAGAGGCGTAACCTCGTTAACACCTTTCTAGACACCTACTTGATCGGCTAATTGTAATGTATAAAACTCTCCCAGGAGTAACAATTACTCGCATCGGGTATCGGGATCCAACTATCTCATAGAAGGTATGCAATCTCATTGCAAATTTCAACACTTGAAATTCCCGATAATATTTTGCCCCTAACGTGCTATGACCTTGACGAAAGCCAACAAACCATAGCCCGCTAGTCAAGTTCAACCCGTACATTTCTTGATTGAATTAAACCCACCCGCACGACCCTTGACGAAAGCCAACAAAGCCGCACGACTACCTTAATCCAATCGCATCGTATGCTAGCAGATAAGCAGCATATAGCTACCGCACACTGCACCTTGACGAAAGCCAACAAATGCAGCACGAATACTATATACAACTTATCTGAAATGACGGAGGGCTACGATAGGTTTTTCTGAAAACCTATTGCGTAATGAACTTGATATCGTTGTAGGATCGAATGAATTTTGAAATGGAGTGTTTTTGAGGCTTTTCTAGTTTTGCTAAAGGAGTCACTCCCGGTGAAGGGATCGTCGGTCCTTTTCTCGTCGAATGAGGTGCGGGATATATCATATATAACACTGTGCAAAGCAAAAACACTTAAAAGCAATCAAAAGACAAACCGAGGGGTGTAGCATCTGCCAGTTATTGCTAAAGGAGTCACTCCCGGTGAAGGGATCTCGGTCCTTTCCTTATCGAATAAGGTGCAGGATATATCGTATATACCGCTGTGCAAAGAAAGAACTGTAGCTACCTGTTTTATTTTGAAATTCGATTCTACAGCATCTTAGGTTTCTTTTATTTCATTAATCACATTAATGAAGTCCCATCATTTAAGTACCTAAACATCACAGATAAATACGACGTACACTTATGCCATCCGCATTCGCCTCGGTGTCCCCTCGTGCACCGTTAGGTTAGGTAACTAACGACAGAGCGGGGCAGGGCTAGCGCGGGTGTAAAACATAAGTAACGGCTATATAATATATCATATATACTATATACTGTATCTATCACAGAACATCACATGATCACATCACAGATATCGCAGCAGAAGAATCATATGAAATATTGGATATACTAGGACGTCCGTGTTTTCAATACGAGCCAGTATAAAACACGGATTCCACGGTCGTGATGAATAGCCAAACCCACACCCCTAGACCCCTACGAGAGCGGCAAGCAACCCTACCAATTCTAGAGTTAGGAAACCCGGCCTCGACTCCTCGAGTTGGTCTCCCACTGGACCCTAGAACCCGGTTACTTGTGCTCCCCTCCTTGGGTCTATCCTAGTGCGGAAAAGTAAATAATATACAAAGGGTGACAACTTCCGCAACCTGGAAGTGCCCCAATAAAAGAATATTACATACAAGTTTTTACATGAATGAAAATGAAAAACACTCATCTCACATAAAAAAACCCCGGCTATTCAAACACGACGATCTAATATAACATATCCAGCAACACATAACATCACATGTCATCAACGTAAGTAAATATGTCCATCCCAATTGTCGTTGACATATAGCAACGAAACCGGCGATATCACATATTACACTTACGGTCACAGAAAAGAAAGTGTAAAACTACAACAGTTGGAATCCGCAACCACCTCAGACATCGCATGCCTGACCAAATGAATTCCTTAGACATGACATGCCTAACAATTATAAACCCCGCATTTTAGTCTCAATTATCGAAAACTCTTTTCAATATCAAGTCGGGAAATTCAACAAGATTCCCGAAAATCTGATCGAATGCTCGTCGCAAACTTCAGTAGACGGCCGCACCCTCGATACCGTCGACGAAGTGCACCAAGGTGGAACACCGCTACCGCGAGCACCCGAACGGATGCTTTCGGCGACGGGGTTCTCCTACAGTCACTTGGTCGGGGCTATGGGGTGAGGCTGTCTATTAAGTTTACCCGACGAGTATCCGCGTACGCTACGTGATTGCGACGGACTTTTGATCACATCAAAATTCCGTGGCAACCGATCAAGTGAGACTAAACTGCTATGTTTATAATATTCATTCAGTTATCTCATAACTATTTGCGAATTCCAAGTATTGTATCACATTCCGGATAAATAGAAAATGCTAAACTTTTTGATCGAACAATCGAACACCCAAGTTTTCCCGATACAGCTCAATACATGAAATAAGTCTAACAACATTCAGTTCGTGCCTCAGTACCAACGGTCCAGCCGTAGAAGGGTCAAGCCAACGCCTCACATGTGGCACGCCGTACTGCCCCAAACCCGAAGGTTCAAAGGGCGGTTCAAGACGGTCACATAATCGAGTTAAGGTTTGTTGTCTTCTAGAGGGTCCATCGCGTTACTTGCACTACTTAGAACGTCGTCAAACTACGGAAAAATCCAACACTTGGAAATTTCCCGACAGGGGAAAAATTGGGTATTTATATCCGGTCGAACTTTTTAACATATTCTAAAATTTATCCGGAAAACACATAGACACAGTTTGATAATCCGATCGAATATACGAACTCCCAAAACAACCCCAGAAAACTCAACTGTAGAAAAAATATTAAAAATTCCCAGGAAAAGCACCACTGGAAACTAAGAATTACTGTGCAAACAACTTTAAATAGTGTGGCCGTACGGCCGCGGAACCGCCGCATGAGCTTTGCTCATGCCGCGGAACCGCGGCGACTTAGTGGAATTTGACTGTCGAATTTCACAGTAACTCTTAGATATTTGTGATGTGTTCTCTGCATATTTTTAATTTTGAAAAAGACCAGATTTCAGAAATTGTCCAGAGAGCAATTTAGTGTTGGGGTTTCGGGTCGTTTGGACTTCAAAATCCGTCTAGACTTCGCCTAAGGCTCTAGCTAGGCTCTGATACCACTGTAGGGTTCCTAGGCACTCTCAAGAGGTTTCACAAGGCATCAACCATGCCAATTTCAAATTTAACGGTGCCGAGAAACCCTAGACTACGGATCGTTGGCTAGAATTCTAGGCGAAACAAGCAACTAGTTAACAAATTAACTAAGTGAACGGAAATACAACCTTTGTAGATCCGGTCCTCCACCTCCACGGCTCCGTAATGAGGTCTTCTCCATTGTCCAAATCGAAAACCCGGGCTCAAGCGTCGGCTTCATCGGAGAAATGGCGGGCTAGGTCATCGACGACGATGCCGAAGATGATCTACGTCGAGGCATCACTAAATCAAGCTCCAACTTCACCAAGTCATGAAAACTTGTGAAGGAAACACACTCTACTACTTGGCAAGAGGTAGAGGATGAAGAAATAGGAAGTGGGTAGACTTTAGAATTGGATTTCTCACTCTAATTCATCAATCACCATTGATGAAGTAAGCTTCTTCATGTGAAGAAGAAGAAGAAGATGAAGAAGGAATTATATTAAGTTAATTAGAATTGAAAAGAAAAAAGAATCCTTATCATAATTCCAACCATAGTTAGGTGTAGAGAATAGACTAGGGTTAGTGAATGGTTAGGTTAAGGAGATGAAGACAAAATGGTCAAAGTTGCATGAAGCTTCAAGAAACTTCATGAATTAAAGCAGCCATTTTGTTTTCTTCTCTCTTTATTAATCCAAAATGAAATAGATAAATGAATGGATAAATAAAAACTTAACCATATACTTAACCAAGGTTTAATTCTTTACACTTAACCAATCAAGCATGTATCATCAAACATGATACAATCAAGTGCACACAAGTATATCGCATATACAATGCGCACATCCGAGTGAGAAAATCCATCTTAAGTGAACCGATACTAGTTAATGCAAAGTAATATATCAAATATATAATTATGCATTAAATCATTAAATCAACACTTGATTTAATGATCCGGTCATATCGCATATAACCGACTAATATCAACAGTAACATCTGATTGAATCAACACTTGATCCGATAACCCGGCTATATCGCATATAACCGAGCAATGTCACAAATCGCGAGAATTGAATACAGTATCACATACTGGTATCATTCTCGGTCCCGCACATATCTCATATGCGCTCCTATTTCGTTTCGCTTGAGCCAGGAAACCTCTGTGTAGGACTCTAAAGACTCGTCAATACGCCGGCAGCAGGTGCTGATCATATCAAACACCCACAAGCCGCAAGCGGTCTGCTAAACGTAACGGCCACCCGGGTATTGAGCGATCAGAAGATCGACGAGCAAGCCTGCTTACACTCCAGTGAATCCAACCAGTAACACTACCGTACAGTCCGGTCTCGTCGTCTGATATGTCGCATATCTCGCCTAGGTGTGGTAAACGTCAGACCCCAATAGCTCGATAAGTCGTGTCGATGTGAGGTCTATAACAGTTCGAGAAACTACAGGTAACACTTACCAGTAAATCTCAGCAACCCTGGCCAGGGATTTCCGGTTATAGCCAATCGAACACAGCGCAACAACAACTCCCTATACCGGGAGAGACGAATCCCCTCCTATCGCTCATTGCCTCCATGTGACTCGGGACTGTACCCAAAAACCACCGTTTTGCATGCCCTCTTGGACGTGGTAAGATGGAAATCAAAGCACAGTGGGAACCACACAAGACTCTATGACGATCTCGGGTCAACAGACTACTCTGTACCAGTGTCACCAGAGAACTGCCATCTGACGTGAGGTATATTACCATTTGGGAGTTCTCGGCGAGTCCGTCCAGTGTACCCAGTCACCACTGAGCACCCGTATATGATCTCTGATGTCAAACACCAATGGATATGGGATCATCCATCGCCCATCTGTATGGGTCGAGAAGGTACACGCTAGTCTACTCTGGTATATCGATGCCCCATCTCGATACACCCACGACTAGGGACTTTGAAGGATGTACTTATGGACTACCATGTCCCCACTAGTATGATCCGCATCATAGTCCAGGTAGTCAAGTACACATCCTAAGGGCTTTACCAACATGTAATAGAGAGACAATCAATGTACACGTTAAGGTAAATAGTAACCAGATAGCATACTATCATGTCGAGCAAGAAAGTCCTCCCTATATATGTCCCAGCATCGACTACAATATACATCCTATGTATAGTAATGGCCTCTAGGGCATACATATAACTAACATTTCATATATGATTCGTTATGATTTTCATAGAAATTGAGAGCCGCAAGATGTCTTTTGAAAACTGAAACTATTTTAAAAAGCGGTTCTCCCTTGTACCTACATTATGACTTGATGTGCACAGCATATCGCATTTGATTTACTCATTGGTGTTGGATTTCCATGTGATTTCTGGTTTTGAGGACCGTGGAATTAATTAAAGAAAAGATGCACTATTTGAAAACCCGGTTCCTCGTGATATGATATTTTGGTGTGTCCACCACGCGTTTTCTCGGTGCTGAGACGTGTGCTTGAAACCCGATTCGAGGAGTTGGATGATCCATTTGCGGGTTCGTGGTGGACCCGGTATGGTTCCCCGGGGCGAGAAATATTTTTCGTGGAGTAGACGATGAGCCTGGCAGGGTGGCGAGTACCTACCGGTGAGTGGTTGGACCTGGCGGTTATCCGGAGGATACTGACCAGAGTCGAGAGATGGATGCGGGATGATCCGTACTGCCGGGGCCGAGGGCCGATACCGCAGACGGATCCCGTGGGCTGATCCGGACTGACGGAGCCCGATATATGAGGATTTGCGTGTCGATACTGGACACGAGTATTTCATGATATTTTGAGTGCCGATGTTGGGCACTCGTGATTTTCAGAGATTTACAGGATTTGAGGGCCGAGGAGAGTACCGGCGCCTGAGTTTATCTAGGATTTGGGTGCAGTTTGGGGCACCGATTATTTCTCCATGTAGATGTTGTTTATCTCATGCTCAGCATTGTTTATCATGCATTTCATCCTGTAGCCGTTTTACCAGACATAGCATTTGCATGATTATTGCACCTACTGCTTGTCGCATATAGATCTTACTTGCTGGATATGATAGAGTAGCGCAGTACGTGCATGCTTGCGATTACTTTTATACGTTATCTCTATTCACGAGTTGGCAACTCACCCCCGTTGTGCTACAGTATTTGCAGGTTGCCCTTCAGAGTAGTCGCGGCAGGCTGCCTTTTGCATCTTTTGGCTACAGATACCACTACAGTTGGTGCGAGAGCTGTTTTACTTTTAGGTAGGTTGTGGTATCTGATTACTTTTATTGTACCCCTTTTTGTATCTAGTATTCTCCATCTACCATTTATGTACTGGACTTAGATACTGTGTGAGGACGATGATGTATATTTTGGATTCTGGTGTCGAGCTCGTGGGAGCCGACTGTTTTTATATGCAGTTTATATTTCTGTGATGTTTGCTTATTGCTCATTCTTCGCTACGGCGTCGTATATTACTCTTGTGATGATGGTTTCAGCTATTGGGCGTGATTGCTCCCGTTTGGGAATGTTTTGTTTCATTATATCTCATTTTCACTCATATCCTGTTTTATACCTGGTCTCTGGCTACTTTTACAAAGGAAATGCTGCCAAAATTATTTAAATGATTACGTAACTTTAAAAGAACTTATTGAATTATTTAAGGTTTTCTAAATGTTTTAACTAAATGTTTTCAACAGTCGCTACTTATATATGGTTTTGATTTCTGGGTTCGGCTTACTTAGTCGCGTTATGCCTGTAGACGTAGAGGGGTTAAGTGCCGGTCACGAGTCGAAATATTCGGGTCGTGACACCCCCATCAATAAATGCACACCACATATGTGGGTCGTGTGCATGAAATTGATGGATCTTCTTTTATGTGGAGGAGACTTGATTTGGTTCCCACTTTTTGGGATGCACTGCTCTTTTTACGACATGGACGGTCGATGCTTGACGCGTTTCCAAGACGGAGTGTCCATGGTAGACGTTTCCCTGGCCCGGAGTGATCTGGTTCCTGCTTTGTAGGAAGCCTGCACTGCCCTTTTTGCGACATGGACGGTCGAAGCTCTGATCCGGAGCGATTTGGTTCCCGATTTGTGGGAAGCCTGCACTACCCTTTTTGCGACATGGACGGTCGACGCTCTGATCCGGAACGATTTGGTTCCCGACTTGTGGGAAGCCTGCACTGCCCGTTTTGCGACGTGGACGGTCGACGCTCTGATCCGGAGCGATTTGGTTCCCGATTTGTGGGAAGCCCGCACTGCCCTTTTTACGACATGGACGGTCGACGCTTGACGCGTCTCCGAGATGGAGTGTCCGTGGTAGATGTTTTCCTGGCCCGGAGTGATCTGGTTCCTGCTTTGTAGGAAGCCTGCACTGCCCTTTTTGCGACATGGACGGTCGACGCTCTGGTTCGGAGCGATTTGGTTCCCGATTTGTGGGAAGCCTGCACTGCCCTTTTTGCGACAAGGACGGTCGACGCTCTGATCCGGAGCGATTTGGTTCCCGATTTGTAGGAAGCCTGCACTGTCTGTTTTGCGACGTGGACGGTCGACGCTCTGATCCGGAGCGATTTGGTTCCCGATTTGTGGGAAGCTCACACTGCCCTTTTTACGACATGGACGGTCGATGCTTGAAGCATCTCCGAGACGGAGTGTCCGCGGTAGACGTTTTCCTGGCCCGGAGTGATCTGGTTCCTACTTTGTAGGAAGCCTGCACTGCCCTTTTTGCGACATGGACGGTCGACGCTCTGATCCGGAGCGATTTGGTTCCCGATTTGTGGGAAGCCTGCACTGCCCTTTTTGCGACATGGACGGTCGACGCTCTGATCCGGAGCGATTTGGTTCCTGATTTGTGGGAAGCCAGCACTGCCCTTTTTGCGACATGGACGGTCGACGCTCTGATCCGGAGTGATTTGGTTCCCGATTTGTGGGAAGCCCGCACTGCCCTTTTTACGACATGGACGGTCGACGCTTGACGCGTCTCCGAGACGGAGTGTCCGTGGTAGACATTTTCCTGGCCCGGAGTGATCTGGTTCTTGCTTTGTAGGATGCCTGCACTGCCCTTTTTGCGACATGGACGGTCGACGCTCTGATCCGGAGCGATTTGGTTCCCGATTTGTGGGAAGCCTGCACTGCCCTTTTTGCGACATGGACGGTCGACGCTCTGATCCGGAGCGATTTGGTTCCCGATTTGTGGGAAGCCTGCACTGCCCTTTTTGCGACATGGACGGTCGACGCTTTGATCCGGAGCGATTTGGTTCCCGACTTGTGGGGAGCCTGCACTGCCCGTTTTTCGATTTGGACAGTCGACGCTCTGATCCGGAGCGATTTGGTTCCCGATTTGTGGGAAGCCCGCACTGCCCTTTTTATGACATGGACGGTCGACGCTTGACGCGTCTCCGAGACGGAGTGTCCGTGGTAGACGTTTTCTTGGCCCGGAGTGATCTGGTTCCTGCTTTGTAGGAAGCCTGCACTGCCCGTTTTGCGACGTGGACGGTCGACGTTCTGATCCGGAGCGATTTGGTTCCCGATTTGTGGGATGCCTGCACTGCCCTTTTTACGACATGGTCGGTCGACGCTTGACGCGTCTCTAAGACGGAGTGTCCGTGGTAGACTTTTCCCTGGCCCGGAATGATCTGGTTCCTGCTTTGTAGGAAGCCTGCACTGCCCTTTTTGCGACATGGACGGTCGACGCTCTATTTGACTTGCTCTGCTTCCTGCAGTGTCAGGGGGGAACTTGACTTGCTCCGCTTCTTGCGGTGTCGAGATTGGATTCTGACTTGCTCCACTTTCTGCGGTGTTGGAGTTGAAGTTGACTTGTTGATTGTGATTTGGGTTGACATTAGCATCGCTATACGGGAATATGGTACCAGGAGCGAATCATCATCTGTCTTTGGGAGGATTTTGGTATTGGTTTTTTGTCTGCGTCTGCATTGCTGCACTGGAATAATGCCAGGAGCAACTCATCATTTGCCCCGGGAGGATTTAGGAATTGGTTTTTGTTTGGCATCTGCATTGCTGCACTGGAATAATGTCAGGAGCAACTCATCATTTGCCCCGGAAGGATTTGGGTATTGGTGGCTTAGGAGACAGGTTTAGATCCCTATCACCTAAGGCTTTTCAATTTTATGGGCCGTAAGGGTCCCATAAAAGCATTTTCTCCCTACGAGTCGAAAGGATCTCGTAGGTGTTATTTTTATCCTTAGGAGTCGTGGGGACTCCTAAGTGTGTTGCTCCTTTGTGAGTCGTAAGGATCTCACGCTGGAATTTTCTCCTCACAAAGTCGAGAGGACTCTGCTAGTGCATTTCATTTTTTTTTTACGAGTTTGCGCCCTTTCGGGTTTTCACAAACTCGCCGGCAGTCCTGCTGTTTTCACTCACGGAGGCCTTTCGGGTTTTCATCCGTGCCCCTTTTTCTTGTGGACATACCATTTTTTATTTTATTTTATTTTATTATTTTATTATTATTATTTTTTTGGACTTTGAATGTGGTCTCACCGGTAGGACTCGGGAGAGATTGGGATTGTTTTACGCCCGTGGATTGTATACGGTTTTGCAGGATGTATGATCCAGACCGTAGGGCCGGAAAAATTTTGGGACTTTGTTGGCGTCTGCATCGCTGCACTGGAATGTGGTACCAGGAGCGACTCATCATTCGCCGTTGGGGGTTTGAGTTTGGAATTTGGTTGGCGTATGCATCGCTGCACTGGAATATGGTACCAGGAGCGACTCATCATTCGCCATTAGGGTATGGGATTTAGAATTTGGTTGGCGTCTGCATCGCTGCACTGGAATATGGTATCAAGAGCGACTCATCATTCGCCACTTGGGATTTAAGATTGGAATTTGGTTGGCGTCTGCATCGCTGCACTGGAATATGGTACCAGGAGCGAATCATCATTCGCCACTTGGGGATTGGGGAGCGATGGCTTAGGAGACAGGTTTAGGTCCCTGTCACCTAAGGCTTTTCAATTTTATGGGCCGTGAGGGTCCTATAAAAGCATTTTCTCCCTACGAGTCGTAAGGATCCCGCAGTGTATTTTCTCCTCCGGAGTCGTGAGGACACCTAAGTGTGTTTTTCCTTTATGAGTCGTAAGGATCCCACAATGGTTTGTTCTCCCCATGTATCGTGAGGATACATGAGTGGGTCTTCTCAATGGAGCATAATTCCAAAGGCGGAGACCAGCCGCGTAACTGGTGATTGCGGTGGGATATGGGTATGATGAGAATTATTTGAGCCCATGGATTGTATACGGCAGTCAATTTGGGGACTGGCCGTAGGGCCGAGGGAATTTTGAAAAATTGGATTTTTGTTGGCGTCTGCATCGCTGCACTGGAATATGGTACCAGGAGCGACTCATCATTCGCCGTTGTTTTGTTTTTTTTGTTTTTTTTACCGTGATTGCTCTATCATTTCAGCTTTTCTTATCGCGAAGATCGCGATTGCCCTATCATTTAGGATTTTATTCGCGGTTGCCTCATCATTTCGGCTGTTTATTTTCCTCTTTATTTTTACTTGCTGATTTTTATTGCGAGTTGCCCTATCATTTCGGCTTTTTTTTATTTTTGTTTTTGTTCAGTTGATAAAACTGCATATTTGTATTACATTTTTCCTACCATTTTCATATTAAAAAGGACTTTATTATAATATATCATACATATGAGGGTTTATGTGTAAAAATACTATTTTCCATGTGTTGATATATTATAATTAGCACTTGGTAGGAAAATGTATGCAAATAAATTCATTGACCAAATCCTAGTAGAACAAAGTCTACTAAATATTATTTGAGTTGTTGTGCAGAATTTTTCCAAGTTGTGCAGAATTTTTCAAAGACTAGAATCAAGCAAATCAAGTTGTTGAAGAAGACTTGCCTAATTAAAAATCAAAACTTGGAGACCAAGTCTGGCAGCAACCACGAGAAGATTTCCAAATTCTGAAGGTTCCAAGGATCGCCAAATATCACTACGAGACATCCCCAGAAAATTGATCAACGGCCATGATGAGAAGGCCACGGATCCGCGGCATTAGCCCCTTTATGCCGCGGATCCGCCGCAGTTAGAGGGAGTTGGAAGCCGAGGATTTTTAGGGAGGATCTTTTGCTGCTTACTTCCTAATTTAGAAGCTTGGATTCTGGCTTTGGCACTATAAAAAGGCACCGAGAGCCTTTTAGAAAATTTATCAAGTCGACGAGATCACGAAGTCCAAGATGGCTCACGCATCCAGGCTGATCATCAACTGTTCGTCTACCTCCTTGGAAGAAATCGAGAAGCAACTAGATTTGTAATCATTTTCTAAGGATTCAAGTGTAATGAATTTTGTTGATTAATAAAGATAGCTTTCTTTTTCTTATTCTATTTCTTCGTAGTTTAATTATGCAATTTCTTTCCATCTCTTTTTCTCCCAACATGCGCGAGTAATTCTCCGCTTGTTAGGGTTCGTAGGATTATGGTAGGCTAATGGATGATGAACATCCTTAAACCCTTTTTAAGTCCTATAAAGTTTATGAACTTTATCAAAAGAATCATTAACATCCTAATCGGGCACGCTAACAATTCTTTGTTAGTTCCGACCGCGATTAGAGATTAAATTAATGATTTTTTTGGTAAAGGCTAGATATGAATGAAGTTCCGTGTCGAGATAAGGGTTAAGAGTGGGATTCCTTTTCCCTCCAGAAACCCTAATCTACACGCATCACCGTCGTTCTAGTTTTAAATCTATTAAAGGATAAAAAGGGTAACTTTTAATTAATCGTCCATGACTACTAAATCCTAACGAACCCTACAAGTCCTCTTATTATATTAACTATATTCCTAAAATAATCTAGATCTACAAATTTGCACTCTTGCTTAAAGTAGATCTAGAAACTTTTCACAAAATTCTTTATTCCTCCTCTCTTTCTCAATACATCTAAAGTAAGAGTAAAAGATTCAACGTTTCCCTGAGGACGACACGTACTCACCTCGGTCTAGCTATACGCGACACCGTTCTGATTGCGGTTAACTACAAACAAACACTTTTTCGAACCAATCAAATGACGCCGTTGCCGGGGATATGTGCGTAATTTTTTATTTTTACTATTTGTGTTGAATTCTTAGACGATTTATATCATTATTAACACAAAACTGCAAATTGCATATTTAACGATTTGTGCGTGAATTTTGCAAGGAGATCTGGAGTCACAGAATTGAGGAAAACAGAAGACAGAGACATTCATCGAGATCCAGAGGAGCACTGAGGGCCACAGAAAAATTTTCATCAACTGAACCACCCACCACACGGCGGAACCGCGGCACTAGCAAGTATCTGCGGCGGAACAGCGGCTTGACAAGGGGGTCTAGGGTTCAAACTCCTCTGGTAAGATTCTCAACTCCTTCTCTCGCCACTAAAATCCAATAAAATCTATTTTCTGCAGGACTCTTTGCAAAATAGCGCCGCTCAAAAATCTTTTTGCAAAAGTTTTTTGATTGGTTTTGTTTTGCATATTTAATACGGAGTTTAAGGGGCAAAGACCAAATCAAGATTAGGTGGGGATTTCATCACCCTTCCTAAGCCCCACAAATCACAAACCGAGCATCTAGATCAACGCTTCATTAATTTAAAAAATATCTAGACCAGACTCTAAGGACTGTCGCGCTCATTAAGGACAGAGGAAGGTCGTGGGTAATCTATCGCTTATCCGCATTACTTTTGTGGTGCCTAGGCAAGTGTGTCAAAGGCAAGTGGTTACTTAATTAGGATCACTACTTTCGTAGTGGGGAGCCTCCCACTTACCTGGCACTTCTCTGGCCACAAGAGTAGTAAAGAGGTGGTAGAGGATTTATCCTGCGGCTTGTCCTTTGGAAGTCTAGGAGCGGTCTAGAGACTGGACCTAGGTGACCTTAGTTCTAGGGTTGCTTGTGCATCTTAGGGTGATTTGTCTTGAGTCCCACTTTTTCAAAACAAACCAATTTTAAAATCACAATCACGCTGCCACTTGCAGTAAACCCGCTTAGTGCATGCTCGGCTGGACGCGGGATCCTAGTGTCTGTCTTGTCCGCGTTCCTGCTATCGACACCGAAGTCGGTACTTCTTCATCTTCTTTCCCCCCACCACACACCACGACCGAGATGGACGACACTCCATCAGAATACAACACCACACTGCCACCGCCCGTAGGTGCGCAGAATCCACCGTGCATCTCTCTCCAAGAGAGATGCTATCCTATCCGTGGTCCTCTTCCCACATGTTTATCTCTTCCACCACCTAACGGGGATAATTTTGAAATTAAACCCCACTACATCAATCTGCTGCCCAAATTTCACGGGCTTGAGTCGGAAGACGCGTATGTTTTCATCACCAAATTCGAGAACGTATGCGGAATGATGGGTACTTCGTAATTGACTTTAGATGCTATGCGCTTACGTCTTCTCCCATTCACATTGTGCGACTTGGCAGAAAAATGGCTTTATAATACTGCCGCACACTCTATCACTAATTGGGATGAATTTGTCATAGCATTTCTTAAGAAGTTTTACCCAAACCATAAGACTGCCCATATTAGGAGCGAGATCAACCAGTTCACCCAGCTTTCCAATGAACCATTTTGGAAGTGCTTTGAACGTTTCAAAGATCTGCTTGTCCAATGCCCCCATCAAGGAATACAAAGATGGGATTTATGTTGGATTATATATGAGGGCATTAATCCAGCGACAAAGCAGATGCTTGAAACAATGTGTCAATGCAATTTCATGTCTAAAGACGGCGGTGAAGCTTGGAAATATCTGGAAGAACTTGCTGAACACACTTTGCAGTGGGAAAGCGTAAGACCACCTTCAACTAAGGGAGGTATTCACCAGCTCGATGTTTCTATCGCAGTAAAAGCCGAAATGGCAGCGATATAGAAGAAACTCGACGCTATTGAAAACAAGTTCTCATCATTCTCCCTAAATCAGGTCGCGCTTCCTAAAACCGTCTGTGGTTGCTGTTTAGATCCTTCACACTTAACGGAAGAATGTCCTATGAATGCATCGTTTCATGCTAATGCTGCTTTTCAGCAGCGACCTAGAAACGACCCTTATCCTTCCACGTATAATCAAGGATGGAGGAATAATCCTAACTTTGCTTGGAATCAAAACCAACAAAGCAATTATCAAAGACCTCCTCCACAGCAACCACAACCACAGAATCAGCCCCCCTTTCAGTCACAGAATTTCCAAAATCCGGCCAACATTTCTACACCACAAGTGGCTGGTACTGACAACTCACTTGCACAAACTTTAGATATGTTCATGAAACAATCCATGCAATTGTCGGCTGAGATGAAGTCTTCTATTGATACCATAACGAAAAACTCCGCCTCCCATGGTGAGAGTATTAAATCATTAGAAAACCAAATCGCATAGTTAAACGCCGCAATGAGTGCGAGAGAGAAAGGGAAACTCCCATCTCAACCCCTACCGAATCCTGGCCATTCACAAAATCATAATGTGAATGCCATTACTACTTTGAGATCGGGGAGAGTGCTGAATAACCGAGTGGGTGAGCAATATGATGTTAGTGACACATTAGATACCCCAGCTTCTTCTTCTTCTTCCCCTAATTCGTCTAGTCTCCCACCTTCATCCGAGCCTATTCTCCATTTTCCCCAAGGCTCGAACATTTCGCCAAATCTATCTAAGTCGATTCCCACTCCAATTTTGGGATTGAATCCGTCGCCACAGTCTTCTCCACAAACGTTGGACCCAAAACTTATTGATCGAGCTCCATTTCTAAACCGATTAAGGGCCAACAGACCTAACCCGCAAATGAAGAAGATTGTGGAAATGTTTAAGCAAGTTAGCTTGAATATTCCTCTCCTAGATGCCATTCAACAAGTCCCATCTTACGCAAGAATCCTTAAAGACTTGTGCACTAGGAAGAGAAAAACTCAAGTGCCTAAGAAGGTTTTCATGACGAGTAATGTTAGCACCTCTTTTACCCAACAAATACCAAAGAAACGTAAGGACCCCGGCTGTCCGACAATCTCTATTTCTATTGGGGGTAAAAATATTAGTCGTGCTTTACTCGATCTAGGCGCTAGCGTTAACTTGCTTCCTTATTCAGTATACGAGCAGTTAGGAATTGGAGAGTTAAAACCCGCCCATTGTACTCTCCAGATGGCAGACCGATCTATCACCAAACCTCGGGGCGAACTAGAGGATGTGTTAATTAAAGTCGGGGAATTCATATTTCCCGTGGACTTTATTGTTTTAGATACACAACCTGTGGCAAACCCACGCAATCAAATCCCGGTGATACTTGGTCGACCCTTCCTAGCAACTTCTAACGCTGTAATTAATTTTCGTAACGATTCTATGAACTTATCCTTCGGGAAAATGACAATTGAGCTTAATATTTACAAGCTAGGAAGTCAGCTATCAGAACCTTCTGCTCATTTGCTGGATGTTTGTTCCATCCACAAGTTAGCTTCCGAAAGCTGCATGGATGAGGAACTTTGCTTTAATGTTCTCGACAACACTAATGAGACATCGTTTGATCTTGCACCACTTCACAGTGAGGATATGTTCAATGAGTCCGACCTTGAGATTGAACCCGTTGACTCGTCGCAAAAGTCAGCAGCACTTTCCGAGTCAATATCTTATGCAAGTTTTGAACCTCTTAAGGAGTCCGAATATCATTCCGTTACCCCACCTTCTATTGTCTCTCCTCCAATTCTTGATCTCAAACCGCTACCTTCTCATCTTAAATATGCATATTTAGGAGAGAATGAGACTTTGCCAGTGATTATATCCGCTTCTCTAGCCTCAGAGAAAGAGAACGAACTTTTGGCAGTGTTGAGATCAAATCGGCAAGCATTTGGTTGGGCAATGGCCGACATCAAAGGGATTAGTCCCTTAATTGTTGAACATCGCATACATCTTATGGATGAAGCCAAACCAACCCGAGACCCACAAATACGGTTAAATCCCGTTATGAAGGTGGCGGTAAAGAAAGAAATCGTCAAGTGCCTTGATAGTGGAATAATTTACCCCATATCTGATAGCCAATGGGTAAGTCCAATTCATGTGGTCCCTAAAAAGTCTGGCATCACGGTCATCACTAATGAGGCTAATGAGTTAATCCAAACACGCACCCAAACTGGGTGGCGCATATGTATTGATTACAGGAAACTCAATGCCGCGGCGAGGAAAGATCACTTCCCTCCACCTTTCATTGACCGGATGTTGGAACGATTAGCGGGACACGATTACTACTGTTTCTTGGACGGATATTCTGGCTACATCAGGTCCCCATCGGCGAAAAGGATCAAGATAAAACCACTTTTACTTGTCCTTTCGGAACTTTTACTTATAGACGCATGCCCTTTGGGTTATGCAATGCTCCCGCTATATTTCAGCGGTGCATGATGGGGATATTTTCATATATGGTGGAAAATTTTCTAGAAATTTTTATGGACGATTTCTCCATTTTTGGTGACTCCTTTGAGGACTGCCTTCGTAATCTTGACGCGGTTCTTACCCGCTGTAAGGATAAGAACTTGACTTTGAATTGGGAAAAATGCCATTTTATAGTCCAAGAAGGTATTGTACTTGGACATATAATTTCACGAAAATGTATTGAGGTTGACATAGCTAAAATAGATGTCATTCATAACCTCCCTCGTCCCAACTGCGTCAAAGATATGCGATCCTTCCTTGGCCATGCAGGATTTTATAGGAGATTTATTAAGGACTTGAGCAAAATTGCTAGACCCTTAACCCTTCTATTGGCCAAGGACACTACTTTTCACTTCGATTCGGATTGTGAGGCTGCTTTTGAATCGCTTAAAGAATCACTCACTACAACCCCCGTTCTATCATCTCCGGATTTGAACCACCCGTTCGAGCTTATGTGTGACGCATCAGATTTTGCTATTGGTGCTGTCTTAGGACGGCATATTGATAAGATGCCACATGTAATTTACTATGCAAGTAGGACCTTGAATGATGCACAAATAAATTACACAACTACCGAGAAAGAACTCTTGGCAGTTGTATTTGCATTAGAGAAATTCAGGCCCTACTTGATTGGCTCGCCTATTGTGGTTTACACAGATCACTCCGCCCTACGACATCTTTTATCGAAAAAGGATGCGAAGGCCAGGCTAATACGTTGGATCCTATTGTTACAAGAATTTGATCTTGTCATCCGAGACAAAAGTGGATGTGAAAACGTTGTAGCCGACCATCTTTCACGCATCACTTCTTCACCAACTTTGACCATGCCGATAAATGACTCATTTCCTAACGAACAGCTCTTGATTGTATCCTACGAACCATGGTTTGTGGATATCGTGAACTATCTTGCAACGGGACTTATTCCTAATGATTGGTCGAAACAAGACAAACTTAGATTTCTATCCCAAGTAAAATATTTTTACTGGGATGAACCTTATCTATTCAAGTATTGTTCCGATCAAATCATTCGCAGGTGTGTCCCTAACGATGAATTCAAGAGCGTGTTATCATTTTGTCATGATCAGGCATGCGGCGGTCATTTTGGTCCTCGCAAAACAGCGGAGAAAGTTTTGCAATGTGGCTTTTATTGACCAACATTATTTAAAGATGCATTTGAACATTGCAAAACTTGTCTGCGATGTCAGTATTTGGGTCGGATTTCACGAAGGAACGAGATGCCGCTCCAACCTATATTGGTTGTGGAAATATTTGATGTTTGGGGTATTGACTTTATGGGCCCTTTTCCCAACTCCTTTGGGAATATATATATCTTGTTAGCGGTTGATTATGTCTCGAAGTGGGTGGAAGCTATACCGTGTCGCACTAATGACAATAAAGTTGTCATTAAGTTCCTTAAAGAAAATATCTTTTCGCGATTCGGACACCCTCGCGCTATAATTAGCGACAACGGGACACATTTCTGCAATCGGTCTTTCGAGGCCTTGATGCGGAAATATTCAATCACTCACAAGCTTTCTACGCCCTATCATCCCCAAACAAGCGGGCAGGCTGAGATCTCAAATAGGCAGATCAAACAGATATTAGAGAAGACGGTTTCTAAGAACCGTAAAGATTGGTCAACCAAATTAACAGATGCTCTTTGGGCATTCCGCACCGCTTATAAGACCGATCTTGGTATGTCTCCATACCGCCTTGTGTTTGGGAGGGCATGCCACCTTCCTGTCGAGATTGAACATAAGGCAATGTGGGCTATTAAAGAGCTTAATTTTGATCTTGATCATGCAGGCAGCTATCGGAAGCTGCAGTTGAATGAGCTAAGCGAACTCCTCGATGAAGCTTACGATAATGCGGTGATAGTAAAGAACAGGACTAAAGTGTTCCACGATAAAAATCTTTTTAGAAAAACCTTCACATCGGGGCAACAAGTCCTTCTTTACGATTCCCGTCTCCATCTTCATCCAGGTAAGCTTAAATCTCATTGGAAAGGACCTTTTGTGGTGTGGTATGTACACACGCACGGGGCAGTTGAAGTCGAAAATTTGAAAAACGGTTCAATTTTTAAAGTAAATAGGCATAGATTAAAACCATATTTTTCTGCTGACCCCGCGGAGGAGCTCCTGTTTTTACATGAGCCGCTTTATCAAAACTAAATTTCCTCCACCTCACTTCCATGTTTTTGTAACATTTTCTCATTTTAAGAATGGAGGTGAGTAAAAATGGATTTGATTAAATATTTTTGCGTGTCAAAGAATAAGTTTGGGGGAATTTTTCATTTAACTATTATTTTACCCCTTGTATCTCTCCCTTAGTATACAGGTCCATGTTCTCACAAGGCTACATCAGTGAGGACACTGCTGAAAACAGGTTTGGGGGGGAGGTTTGTATTCATTGAATTATCTTTGACACTGGGCATTAAATTTTTTTTAACAAAAGAGTAGAAAGTGAAAAATTACATCCAAAAGATAGGAATAGTTTAAGAAAACCAAGAAAATTAGAAGTTTTCTTAAACGAACTAGTAATAAGTAGTTATGAGCTGTTGTCCCAAGGGTTAGTAAGATGAAGGAAGTCACTAATCTGAGGATAAAAATAAGTCTGAAAAATAGTTTCTATTCTGGAAGCCAAACATTTGAATGTTGATACCCTACTATATGCACTTACACACGTCTTGAAACTCGGGATAGCAGAGGATACCTTGAAATGCTCTTGTCTAAAAGCCAAAGTATGAAGGAAATAAAAAAATGAAGAAAATATAAAATGGTGAAAAGAAAAAAAATGAACACTGGTTTTGTTATCGCCAAGGCAGTAATAAAAAAATATAGCGAGGGTGCCTCTTCACCTAGTGCCCTAAGGCCAACTGGTCTGGGAGTCACTGCTAAGCCTTAGGTGGTGCAAGACGAGGAAAATATTATCACTGAATCAATAAGCACATGAGTAATCGGTCGGTTAGTACCTCAAGAAGTATTAACGGTCGCATGAAAATGTGTGAGAAAATCTAAATATTCATCAAATTAAAAAGTACTAAGGTAGATGGACAAGAGTATGATAGCTTGAATTGAATTCTCCGAGTGTAGGGATGTCCATTTCACACACGTAGGGGTATATGATCAATGTTTGGATGAAAGGTAGGAACGAAAAATAAAGACGATGTTTTATTGAAGGATGATGTAATTTCTAACATCTTTTCATGACTATTAAGATAGGGCTCATGACAACTGAAAATCTAGTGTAGTTGGAAACTCTTATTTTCAAAGTATTTCTTTTATGGTTCTTATCTTTATATGTAAATTTCACCATCTCTCTTTTATTAAAGGATTTTGTGGGTGTAATCCGCTGAAAACCCTCAGGAGACAACACTCCTCCTACTAGGGACACCTAGAGATTTAACGGCTTGTTGCACGTGCTCAGTGCAATCGTGTTTGCCTACAAAAGTGTGCTTAGTTTTCTCCTTTCTTTTTTCTTCTTCTCTTGAATAAACTAGTTTGCTCGGGACGATCAAAGATAAGTTTGGGGGTATTTGTTCAGTTGATAAAACTGCACATTTGTATTACATTTTTCCTACCATTTTCATATTAAAAAGGGACTTTATTATAATATATCATATATATGAGGGTTTATGTGTAAAAATACTATTTTCCATGTGTTGATATATTATAATTAGCACTTGGTAGGAAAATGTATGCAAATAAATTCATTGACCAAATCCTAGTAGAACAAAGTCTACTAAATATTATTTGAGTTGTTGTGCAGAATGTTTCCATGCAGTGCAGAATTTTTCAAAGACTAGAATCAAGCAAATCAAGTTGTTGAAGAAGACTTGCTTAATTAAGAATCAAAACTTGGAGACCAAGTCTGGCAGCAACCACGAGAAGATTTCCAAATTCTGAAGGTTCCAAGGATCGCCAAATGTCACTACGAGACATCCCCAGAAAATTGATCAACGGCCATGATGAGAAGGCCGTGGATCCGCGGCATTAGCCCCTTTATGCCGCGGATCCGCCGTAGTTAGAGGAAGTTGGAAGCCGAGGATTTTTGGGGAGGATCTTTTGCTGCTTACTTCCTAATTTAGAAGCTTGGATTCTGGCTTTGGCACTATAAAAAGGCACCGAGAGCCTCTTGGAAAATTTATCAAGCCGACGAGATCACGAAGTCCAAGACGGCTCACGCATCCAGGCTGATCATCAACTGTTCGTCTACCTCCTTGGAAGAAATCGAGAAGCAACTAGATTTGTAATCATTTTCTAAGGATTCAAGTGTAATGAATTTTGTTGATTAATAAAGGTAGCTTTCTTTTTCTTATTGTATTTCTTCGTAGTTTAATTATGCAATTTCTTTCCATCTCTTTTTCTCCCAACATGCGTGAGTAATTCTCTGCTTGTTAGGGTTCGTAGGATTAGGGTAGGCTAATGGATGATGAACATTCTAAAACCCTTTTAAGTCCTATAAAGTTTATGAACTTTATCAAAAGAATCATTAACATCCTAATCGGGCGCGCTAACAATTCTTTGTTAGTTCCGACCGCGATTAGAGATTAGATTAATGATTTTTTTGGTAAAGGCTAGATATGAACGGAGTTCCGTGTCGAGATAAGGGTTAAGAGTGGGATTCCTTTTCCCTCCAGAAACCCTAATCTACACGCATCACCGTCGTTCTAGTTTTAAATCTATTAAAGGATAAAAAGGATAACTTTTAATTAATCGTCCATGACTACTAAATCCTAACGAACCCTACAAGCCCTCTTATTATATTAACTATATTCCTAAAATAATCTAGATCTACAAATTTGCACTCTTGCTTAAAGTAGATCTAGAAACTTTTCACAAAATTCTTTATTCCTCCTCTCTTTCTCAACACATCTAAAGTAAGAGTAAAAGATTCAACGTTTCCCTGAGGACGACCCGTACTCACCTCGGTCTAGCTACACGCGACACCGTTCTGATTGCGGTTAACTACAAACAAACACTTTTCGAACCAATCAGTTTTATTTACACATTTTTTGTTTATTTACATATATATATATATATATATATATATTTTACATTCCCAGTTTAACGACTTAGAGGTCGATTGTTCCCAGTTTAACGATGTGGTGGTCCTTTTTGCTTATCCCAGCTTCTTGAACTTTGATCTTGGCGGAGCTGTGTTGATGACCTAGCTCTGTGGCTTGCCGATACATCCGAGGATTGTGAGGTTTTTCCAAGCTTATATTGGTCCTCTGCCCAATCTATGAAAACACAGCAGTCTTCAATGGTATGACTCAGCACTCTATGGTATGGGCAGTATACGGGATTGCCAGTCATATTCATTTCATATGACCTCTTCGGAATAGGCAGTTGCAGACCGTTGTTCAAGGCTTCCTCGAATATATTGCGGACTTCATCCCTCCTGAAGGAGTACACCTTCTTTTTTCTCTCCATTAGAGTAGGTGCCCTTATTGGTGCTGGTCCTTGAGGCCGATCAGTCCTTGGTTTGTCCTTTTCAGATAATGGCACATGTCTGGGAGGGTTGGGTTCCCGAAAGGCTTCGGTCTCCATTTGTGTGAAATCGGCGGTCGTAGCTTGACCGTCTGCTAGCATGCCTTTAGACAGTTCTATCTCTCCTGCCTTGTATTTCCTTTCGACCCAATCTTTGAAGACAAAGCATTCCTCAATGACATGACCTACCACCCTATGATAGGGGCAATATTTTGGGTCGTCGGTCAAATTCGCTTCTTGCGGTCTCTTTGATTCTGGTAGTTGTAGACCGTTTCTTAGGGCGTCCCTGAATATCTTGTGGACCTTTTCCCTTTTGAAGGAATATAATTTTTCCAGTTTCTCTTTCAGAGGCGATTCCCCCTCGGCGTATGTATCGGAGGGACTGGAAGCTGATTGCGGCCGTTTTTCGCGAAGGCGCTCCGCTCTTAGGTTGAAGGAGGTATCAGTTGGCTGCCTCCGGGTATCAATCCTTGGCTCATGAACCAAAATTTGATTCTGCTATAATTGCAATCGGGCGACTTGGGTCGTGAGATCTGCCGCGACATTTGCCAATTCGTCGACCTTGGACTGTACCCTGGCTAACTTCTCATCCCTGTCCTGAAGCTGCCCCTGAAGCCATCGGAATAATGCTTGTTCTATAGTTCCGGTTATGACAACCGGGTCATCCTTATTTCCTGAGCAAAATTCCGCATGAACCATGGGCTCCCCTGGTTTATCAGCCTGAGCAGGCTCTTCATCATTTAGATCGAGCCGATGCTGGGTAGCTTCTGTTAGTTATGTATATGCCCTAGAGGCCATTGTTGTACATATGATGTATATTATGATGGATGCTTCGATATATACAGAGAGGACTTTCTTGCTCGTCATGATAGTATGCTATTTGGTTTCACTTTATCTTAACATGTTGACTTGTATTGGTTTACTGTTTTTCTCTCACATCTTGATAAAGCCCTTAGGATCTGTACTCGACTACTGGGATTATGATGAGATCATACTAGTGGGGCCATAGTAGTCGATGAGTACATCCTATAACTATTCCTAGTCGAGGGTATATCGAGACAGGGCATCGAAACACCAGAGTAGACTAGCGTATACGCATCTTGACCCATATGATGGGCGATGGATGATCCCATATCCATCGGTGTTTGACATCAGAGATGGTGTACGGGTGCTCAGTAGAGACTGGGTACACTGGACGGACTCGCCGAGAACTCCCAGATGGTGATATACCACACGTCAAATGGCAGTTCTCCGGTGACACTGATACAGGGTAGTCTGTAGACCCGAGATCGTCATAGAATCTTGTGTGATTCCCATTGTGCTTTGATTTCCACCTTACCACGTCCAAGAGGGCGTGCAAAATGGTGGCTTTTGGGTACAGTCCCGAATCACATGGAGGCAATGAGCGATAGGAGGGGATTCGTCTCTCCCGGTATAGGGAGTTGATGTTGTGCTGTGTTCGATTGGCTATAACTGGAAGTCCCTGGCCAGGGCTGATATAGAGATTTACTGGTAAGTGTTACTAGTAGTTTCTCGACCCGTTATGAGCCATACATCGACACGACTTATCGGTTACTGGGGTCTGATGTATACCTGTCACGACCCGAAAGTACGGAACATGACCGGCACCTAGGCTACGAACGTCTCAAGGCGTACGTACTCTAAGTAAGCCGAGCCCAGAAATCCAAACCAAGAAAAGTAGTGGAGTGCAGGAAAACCATAAGTAAAACAACCAGTCTGCAATATAATATACAACGCCTAAAGGCGAGGATCACAACAGAAAGGAAACTCAACAGCATGAATCCCAGAGAAATATAACGTGCGACTCTAAGGTCGAAAGAATAATCAACACTGGTCTCTATCTCAAATAAGTACATGTTTGGTTGATGGAACTTCTAGATACAACTGAATATAATTTACAATGTATAATGATGGGTACGATACAAATAAACCCACCTACTAGCAAGTCACCTAAAAGGAGCAGTGCCGCAAGCCGAAATGAATCCCTGTACGGCAAACACCTGCAAGAACCGGGGCACAACGGGGGTGAGTTGCCAACTCGTGAATAGAAGAACATCTATGAACAGAAAATCGCATGTATGACGCAATCCTAGGTCATACGATCAACATAAGTAAACCTCAAATGAATAAGTCTGAAGCATGCTAAGGTGGCGATGCAACATCTATACATGTATGTAGTGCCGGTACTCGCTAATGCCTCAGGTAATAACATGTCATAAATATGAGGTACGTCTGCCTAGAGTAATATGAATCAATGCCAGCTATAACATGAATCTAGTAGTATGTGGATGTCCTCCAACTACGTAATCAATAGCTGTAAATCGGTGGATCCCGTCCACGTGTCACCCAATGACAACAAGCATCATGCATGTAAATATCGTAAGCATATACATGGAAATATGAGGATATAATCAAATCATGGAACCTGAGTGCCTAGCATCGACACTCGAAAACATCATGAACACCTGTGCCTAGCATCGGCACGTAAATCCTCATGTATCTCAGGCGCCGCACACCCTGGTCGGCCCTCTTATCCATCTCATGACTCCAGTCGGTATCCCCCTGATAACTGATGGGTCCCAAGTACTATCACCGGTAGGTAGTACTCCCCTACCGGGCTCACCGTCTAGCATCTACGAGTCTTCTTGCCCCGGGGTACCTTACCGGGTCCACCATGTACCCGCAATCGGTGCCTACCGCTCCTCGAATCGTGTATACTCATACAAGCTCTCTGGAACCGAGAAAACTCATGGTGGACGCACTGAAATATCATATCAAGGGTGACCGGATTTTTTAAACAATTACATATTTTCTTTTGAAATATCCACGGTCCCCAAATCCAGAAATATCATGGAAACAACATATCTCAATGCGTAAAATCGAACATGATGTATGCGACATGTAAAGAAAGGTAAGCATATCAGTAAGTCATGCAACATGGAATAGTAATGTGCGCATGTCGAGGGAAACCGCTCTCTTAAAATGAATCGGCTTTAAAGAATATCTTGCGGTTCCCAAATCTCTAATCAAGCCGGAATCATCTATGTATGTGTATATAAGTGTACAATATGCCATGCAAGAATCATATCATGAATGCAACTGTACTACAGTGTAGTGGCATGGTAATTATCGATGATGAAGTGTGTGAGCCGGCAAACAGTGTACGTAGAACATACTCATCATCGATAATGGTGCTGGTGTCCTAACAGCATGATGGTAATATCTCAATAAACGTAAGTAATGCGAAGCAAATGATATGAATATGCGGAATCTATAATCAACGCAATAGTGAAGAGTCTACATCAATATGTAACTGTCATGCAGTTTGCCTTTTTGAAATATGACGAGTCGGGTTTTTGAAAAATAAGGGCTACGGTGTTTCTAAGAAAAGATGCTCCGTTTTGAAATTATCCGTACAGTCCATTTTTGCCTGTCTTTAAAATACTCCCGATTCGTTAGTTTTGAAATAGGTATGACTCGGGTCAAATCTAACATCTGCTATACTAACTACTGATCTAACTATCTAGTCAATCGGGAGGGGTAAGAAAACCACCTAAGTCTGAGTCGATATATATGAATAAAGATAGTAGTCGGTGATCCCGCCTCCATATTATCACATACGATACCGTAAATCATCTGACACCCTCAAGTCATGAGTGCAGATCAATCATCAATATACAGCTCGTACGGTAAATCGTCGTACGACATCCCAATAGCTGGGTGCGGGTCAATATCACAGTCATCATATCAATTATCTGGTATCCTTATCATCAAATCACAAAATCTGGGGTACTGATCTAAGTCTAGTATGAACCGATACCATCTACATAAGTATGAATGCGTGTGCGGAAGACACGCCCAAAGGCCCGCTAAAAATCATATATCGTATCCCAAATACGAATCATATCACTGATATCATGGCTCCATGCCCAAACTCATCGACTCACATCCAAAGTCCTCCAATATCCTAGTCATCACAGTACGAACATAGCAAATAAGCACGTGTGTGCGTGTGGGTGCAAACTATTCTAGGGTTCGCGACTAGGAACTACACTAGTTACCTTTAAACCCTAATCTACGTATAGTACACCTACAACATCTAAAACAATCAAGTCACACATAAGCTATCATATATAAGTACAGTATATATGGTATACTAGATATCGGACTGCGGGGGTGCTATATGCTATCCACCCGACTTCTCCCCGTAGATATAAATCTACTCACCTTTTCTTATGTGTGCCGGTGCCGATGTCTCCATTTGCATCTCCAACGCTCCGACGTCACGTGAGTACCTACAATAATATCACATGCTAAAATACTTGAAAATCACATCGGAAACCAAAATGGTGCACACTACGCCCATAGGTAAAAACATGTGACCTCGTGTGCAAACACTGCCAATATCCACTGTCGTTGACGTCCAAACGCCACCCGACAGAAACGAATCATCGAATACCAAAATCCATACGAAAACACGTCGTAAATCATACGCCAACTCATGAAAATGAACCCAGATTTTACCCTAACAGGAACCAGTCAAAACTAGACATACCGGGGGTCAATTTTACATGAAAAGGGGCTGTGCACGCAAAACGAGGCAGTTTTACACTGCTCTGGCCGCAAATTGCCGCCAGGGGGATTAAATTTGCTGCCGGGGTTTTGAGGTGGTGGCTAGGGCTTTGGGTAGGGGTTCCACTGTGCCTGCACAGCTCTCTGCCAAGTCAATTTTTCCCTAGGAGGCCCCGGGTGAAAGCAGATCTCAGAAAGGTCTCAAAATCGACAAAAACGCTAAAATACACCAAGTCGTATAACTCTGGTAAATACTAGGAATCTGGGGTTAAATTGGTTACAATGGTCTCAAAAACACCTAATAAGGTCATACCAACCATCAATACCAACACTTGGTCAAGTCTCACCCAAATTCACTAAAACTAGCACTATATCACAAAACTAACACTAAACTTCAGATAATATCTGAACTTGGCAACTTAGGAGTAGGGTTCCAAGATTATACCTCAAGGAGGGTCCTAGGATGTAGGAGAAGAGAAGAAGGAGAAGGTCTTGTTGCTACTGCAGCTGAGCTGCTACTACAGCTGATGCTGTTTCTTGCTGTTGATCCTGGCTGCTGCTGCTGTTATGTTTTTATTGTTGTTGCTGTTGTTTACAACCTGCCCTCTCTTTTTCCCTGCTGCTGTAGCAGCTTCTACTGCTGTGGCTTTGGTTGTTTTAGTGTTGTGAAGTGTTGTGGTTGAGTGGTATGATGGTGTGGAGTTTGTTGTTTTGAATGAGTTTGTTTCAGCTGATGCAAAAGTTGGGGCTGATGTGTTGGTATGGGGGCTGAAGTTGGGGATGATGTGAGTGTGTAGGTGTTGGGCTAAGGTGCTAGGGCTGGTGTGTGTTGTTGTGATGGTTGAGTGTGAGAGTGAGAGATGTGAGGGCAAATGTGAGTGAGAGGGAGAGATGTGAGGGAAAAGCAAGGGATTTGAAATGAGATGGAACATAACACATCCAAGAGCCACCTCTCTCTCTCTCTTAACAAATGTTGCATGACAACCATCATGGCTCTCTCTCTTTCTCTCTCTCTCTACACAAGGTCAACTCTAACCCTAATTACCCAATTATCCTGATCAAATGGTTCAACCCACCATGGTCATCTACATGGTTCAACCCTAGGCTTAATCCAAGTTACCATGCACATATGTGTGCAGCCTAGATAAAATTGCAAAAAAAAAATGTTCATAAAACCAGATAAATCACCAGAAACCAATTTTGGTAAACTTTTTACCAAAAACCCTTCATTAAACACATTTTAGAATTTCCATAATTTTTCTTCAGAATTTTCCCCATTTATCGGTATTTACTTATACCGAAATATAAAATATTCAATAAAATAATATTAAATTATAAAAATTCCCAAAATAATATTATATTTTTCTGAAATGTTACAGTCTTCCCCCCTTAAAGAAATTCGGTCCCCGAATTTAAATTTAAACTCCCAAATTCTAAAACATTTCAATAAAATGTCCAAGTCCACGGGGCTCCGAAATCATCAATCCATAAAACACATCGTAGCGCAAAACAAGCGCAAGAGCAATGAGCAGATAACTAAAATCAAAACTCCGTCAAGTATCCTGCAATCATCGGAGTCAAGGCGAAAACACCAAGGCTAAATCCAAAGCCAAAACCGATATGCCATAAATCGGAACTATACAAGTAAATACATGAAAGAAATGCATGCCAGAAATTCCTTAAAATCGATGTGCAATGTGCATAACATTGCACAGTGACGGACGTCTTTATAAGAAATTAGCCATATACGTATATATCTTTTGTTTAGTATGCACGATCCGCCGTTTGAAAACAATTTTAGAAGGGTTCCCTGTTCTTAAACGTTTCGTGTCATATCGGAAACGTATGCAAATAATGAGACTATAGCTCGCTTGTGGAAATCCCTTTGAAATATACCTATGCATGCAAAAATATATCCAGGCACTGTCCTCTGACTAGTCCTGGTCAGTGCGGAAACAAATCGCAATATCATAAAAATGTACTGCTCCATAAAGAAATAAATTCCAAAAAGTGCACATGAAAACTACGTGCGTCTGGTGTGCACGGAAATCAAAATCCATACATGTGCCAAGATGGTGCACAGAAACCACATCAAGGTGCAACGGTTGCGCACACAACGTCGGTCACAGGCAACGTGCGTGCTTGACAACAAAATCAGGTGCATCTGATATGTACGAAAAATCTCGATTTAGTGCATCTGGTGTGCACCAAATCTCATCTCATAACATGCGCTTAACATGCGCTAAAAATCCAAATCCGGTGCATCCATCATGCACGAAATCACGAAATCCAATATCAAGCGCCAAACATGCGCAAATCCAATCAGGTGCGTAAAGTGCACAAGACAAAAATCGAGTATCACCATCGAAATCGAAGTTCAGTGCATCCAAGTGCACAAAATACATGTCACTGCACTACAACATATGTAAACTATACAGAGTGCAAACTAAATCGTGTGCGTGCATACGCACAAAATCAACTCAAGGTCTAAAATCCATGAAATCGCAACCATGTGAAACCAAGGCACGAAAACGATATCAAGTGCAACAACTGTGTAAAATCGTAAATACTCAATAGGTGCAACCAAGGTACATGAAAACAAATGTCATGAAACTCAATCATCAAGACTAAATCATGCAGACCGAACGTCCAAAATACCGAAATTCAAAATGACGGATACGTGATAATCGAATCACAAAATCACAAATCATAAATACCATCGTCGGTAGTCCCTCCTTCAAAGTCGAGAAGGGGTCGGTGCATCCAATGCTAGCAGCGCAAGATATCTACTTGCCTCTTGCTCACGGTCTGGCGTCCTCTGTCTCTGGGTCCTTATCTTCTCTGTGGATTTACCAATCTCTCCATCCATTGGCTCATCGGCCCAGTCAGGTGTGCTAACGGGAACGATTCCGTTCTGGCACTCCTCTGGTCATCTCTCGGTCAACGACCACTCTTAAAGCAGCATCTCACTGGCGTTTGCCTCTGGCTTCTGAATGCACATCAAATATCTGATCTTGGTGCAACTATCATTGTAGCTGTATCCTAGAAGTAATCCTGCTCAGGGTCTCTTCCGAGCTTTCCTATACCGAACTGTACGGAGGCTGGTACTCTTACATAATCCTTTCTCGTTTTCTGGACAACCGCGTGTCCCGCACACATTTCCTCGGAGGCTGGCCGTATCTCAACACCTCTGTAGGCATATCAGGGCTCCATTCTCGACGGAAGGTAATGACAGCTCGTCAGCGTCTCGCATGAACCACATGTCCCGCTTGTCTTTATCGTCGTCCACTACGACGTCACGCCATGCTATCTACGCACTGCACAGTTCTCGGCCACGGTCACTTCGAAGTCTCTCGCACGGACACGAAATCGCGTACTCTGTAGCTTCATCATTCTGTAGAAGAAGTCTGGCCGAACATGTTCTCGGGAACGCGTCCCAACCATCGGAGGAATACTCAATACTCGTCCGTCCTCGATCAACTCACTACACATCTGGGTGAGGTCCTATATCCGAACCTGGTCAACTATCTCGTCGATGATGCCGAACTCTGGCCTGCTGGACTGCGCTCCAATGGCTATGCTCATATCTGGAGTCTCCCAAGCAGTGTGTCCCATTATATGATATCCGAATGATGTCGAACCATCCGATCGACTCGTCAGAACCTCATAATCCCCTAAGAGCTCAACATCTTGGGTACAGTTTAAAAGTATTGAGTACACACCGCAGCATCGGTGGTCCAGCCGTAGAAGGGCAAACCCAAGCCTTATTAATGGCGCCGGAGAACTGCCATAAACCCTAAGGTTCCAAGGCTTTCACACGGTCATTAAGTCGAGTTAGGGTTTCATTCTTCTAGAGGGTCCATAGAATTGCCTACATGTCCTGCCGAATACTTTAAACTTGGAATAGTAGGTTTCTGACATTCGATCGTCACTGTCGACTCTCAACGTCTCCGCGTGAAGTCGTCTCAGCTGGAATCAATCTATCTGATGACCTCGCATCGGGGTAGCGACGATCCATATGTCCTAGTCATTCATCCTCGGTGACTAGCGGCCTTCTATCATCTCTTAGTACAACCTGTACTGCAATGGCTCCAACATCTGGGGAAATATCTCGTCGTTCGCAACGACAACTGGCTCCTTCGTCTATAGGTTGATCAACCCCTCAATCCTCCAGGAAAGGCGATACATTGGCAGTAATCTCCAAATCGGACTGCTCTAGATCTGAGTAAGACTCCCCACACTAGAAATCTTCAACTCAACTGGGCCAGCTCCGGCGCAAAAATCGGACGAACCACCTTCGTCTCTCAATTCGGGTAGACTAGCTATCATATGTCTCATATCTGCTTGGAAGCTCCTGCGATCTCAGCTCGTAAGCTCCGGAAGCAACATCCTATCAATCTCAGCAATAGCTGGCTCATCTGCCTGCACGGTAGACGGCATCATAAACTCTGAGGTATGCTGTACATCGACAGTCCTCTCTCAACTGGAAGCTCTAGCAATGGCCCGATCATCCGGTGTAAAACCAAGAGCTCTCCTCCACAAGTGGTCACAATCATCAAAACTAACTCGGGACGTTCCCGCGTCACCCAGAAACACAATCAAAGAGACACATCTCTACCATCGTGTGTCGCCGGAATAACACCCCAGTCAGTCCTCGTTCGCAACGAGCTCATGCTGACCGCAACTCTAGCCGTAGCTCTCCTTGCCCGTAATCGTAGCAGTAAAACATAACGGGTACCGATGAGGCTAGATCAGGAATGGATATGATACTGAACAAGGAAATGTACATCCTAAGGCTTCTTAAGTGGAGTGGCGTGTCGTAAATATGCCGCAGACATATCTACGGCACGTCACTCTACTTTAGTCACCTATTCCATCAAATAAGGGTCATCCTACGCTCCGAAGGTAAAACCTAACGCTTTGATACCAACTTTGTCACGACCCGAAAGTACGGAACATGACCGGCACTTAGGCTACGAACGTCTCAAGGCGTACGTACTCTAAGTAAGCCGAGCCCAGAAATCCAAACCAAGAAAAGTAGTGGAGTGCAGGAAAACCATAAGTAAAACAACCAGTCTGCAATATAATATACAACGCCTAAAGGCGAGGATAACAACAGAAAGGAAACTCAACAGCATGAATCCCAGAGAAATATAACGTGCGACTCTAAGGTCGAAAGAATAATCAACACTGTTCTCTATCTCAAATAAGTACATGTTTGGTTGATGGAACTTCTAGATACAACTGAATATAATATACAATGTATAATGATGGGTACGATACAAATAAACCCACCTACTAGCAAGTCACCCAAAAGGAGCAGTGCCGCAAGCCGAAATGAATCCATGTACGGCAAACACCTGCAAGAACCGGGGCACAACGGGGGTGAGTTGCCAACTCATGAATAGAAGAACATCTATGAACAGAAAATCGCATGTATGACGCAATCCTAGGTCATACGATCAACATAAGTAAACCTCAAATGAATAAGTCTGAAGCATGCTAAGGTAGCGATGCAACATCTATACATGTATGTAGTGCCAGTACTCGCTAATGCCTCAGGTAATAACATGTCATAAATATGAGGTACGTCTGCCTAGAGTAATATGAATCAATGCCATCTATAACATGAATCTAGTAGTATGTGGATGTCCTCCAACTAGGTAATCAATAGCTGTAAATCGGTGGATCCCGTCCACGTGTCACCCAATGACAACAAGCATCATGCATGTAAATATCGTAAGCATATACATGGAAATATGAGGATATAATCAAATCATGGAACCTGAGTGCCTAGCATCGACACTCGAAAACATCATGAACACCTGTGCCTAGCATCGGCACGTAAATCCTCATGTATCTCAGGCGCCGCACACCCTGGTCGGCCCTCATATCCATCTCATGACTCCAGTCGGTATCCCCCTGATAACCGATGGGTCCCAAGTACTATCACCGGTAGGTAGTACTCCCCTGCCGGGCTCACCGTCTAGCATCTACGAGTCTTCTTATCCCGGGGTACCTTACCGGGTCCACCATGTACCCGCAATCGGTGCCTACCGCTCCTCGAATCAGGTATACTCACACAAGCTCTCTGGAACCGAGAAAACTAATGGTGGACGCACTGAAATATCATATCAAGGGTGACCGGATTTTTAAAACAATTACATATTTTCTTTTGAAATATCCACGGCCCCCAAATCCAGAAATATCATGGAAACAACATATCTCAATGCGTAAAATCGAACATGATGTATGCGACATGTAAAGAAAGGTAAGCATATCAGTAAGTCATGCAACATGGAATGGTAATGTGTGCATGTCGAGGGAAACCGCTCTCTTAAAATGAATCGGCTTTAAAGAATATCTTGCGGTTCCCAAATCTCTAATCAAGCCGGAATCATCTATGTATGTGTATAGGTATAAGTGTACAATATGCCATGCAAGAATCATATCATGAATGCAACTGTACTACAGTGTAGTGGCATGGCAATTATCGATGATGAAGTGTGTGAGCCTGCAAACAGTGTACGTAGAACATACGCATCATCGATAATGGTGCTGGTGTCCTAACAGCATGATGGTAATATCTCAATAAACGTAAGTAATGCGAAGCAAATGATATGAATATGCAGAATCAATAATCAACGCAATAGTGAAGAGTCTACATCAATATGTAAGTGTCATGCAGTTTGCCTTTTTGAAATAAGACGAGTCAGGTTTTTGAAAAATAAGGGCTACGGTGTTTCTAAGAAAAGATGCTCCTTTTTGAAATTATCCGTAAAGTCCATTTTTGCCTGTCTTTAAAATACTCCCGATTCGTTAGTTTTGAAATAGGCATGACTCGGGTCAAATCTAACATCTGCTATACTAACTACTGATCTAACTATCAAGTCAATCGGGAGGGGTTAGAAAACCACCTAAGTCTGAGTCGATATATATGAATAAAGATAGTAGTCGGTGATCTCGCCTCAATAGTATCGCATACAATACCGTAAATCATCTGACACCCTCAAGTCATGAGTGCGGATCAATCATCAATACACAGCTCGTACGGTAAATCGTCGTACGACATCCCAATAGCCGGGTGCGGGTCAATATCACAGTCATCACATCAATTATCTGGTATCCTTATCATCAAATGCGGATCAATCATCAATACACAGCTCGTACGGTAAATCGTCGTACGACATCCCAATAGCCGGGTGCGGGTCAATATCACAGTCATCACATCAATTATCTGGTATCCTTATCATCAAATCACATAATCTGGGGTACTGATCTAAGTCTAGTATGAACCGATACCATCTACATAAGTATGAATGCGTGTGCGGAAGACACGCCCAAAGGCCCGCTAAAAATCATATATCGTATCCCAAATACGAATCACATCACTGATATCATGGCTCCACGCCCAAACTCATCGACTCACATCCAAAGTCCTCCAATATCCTAGTCATCACAGTACGAACATAGCAAATAAGCACGTGTGTGCGTGTGGGTACAAACTATTCTAGGGTTCGCGACTAGGAACTACACTAGTTACCTTTAAACCCTAATCTACGTATAGTACACCCACCACATCTAAAACAATCAAGTCACATATAAGCTATCATATATAAGTACAGTATATATGGTATACTAGATATCGGACTGCGGGGGTGCTATACGCCATCCACCCGACTTCTCCCCGTAGATATAAATCTACTCACCTTTTCTTATGTGTGCCGGTGCCGATGTCTCCATTTGCATCTCCAACGCTCAGACGTCACGTGAGTACCTACAAGAATATCACATGCTAAAACACATGAAAATCACATCGGAAACCAAAATGGTGCACACTACGCCCATAGGTAAAAACCTGTGACCTCGTGTGCAAACACTGCCAATATCCACTGTCGTTGACATCCAAACGCCACCCGACAGAAACGAATCATCGAATACCAAAATCCATACGAAAACACGTCGTAAATCATACGCCAACTCATGAAAATGAACCCAGATTTTACCCTGACAGGAACCAGTCAAAACTAGACATACCGGGGGTCAATTTTACATGAAAAGGGGCTGTGCACGCAAAACGAGGCAGTTTTACACTGCTCTGGCCGCAAATTGCGGCCAGGGGGATTAAATTTGCGGCCGGGGTTTTGAGGTGGTGGCTAGGGCTTTGGGTAGGGGTTTCACGGTGCCTGCACAGCTCTCTGCCAAGTCAAGTTTTCCCTAGGAGGCCCTGGGTGAAAGCAGATCTCAGAAAGGTCTCAAAATCGACAAAAATGCTAAAATACACCAAGTCGTATAACTCTGGTAAATACTAGGAATCTGGGGTAAAATTGGTTACAATGGTCTCAAAAACACCTAATAAGGTCATACCAACCACCAAAACCAACACTTGGTCAAGTCTCACCCAAATTCACTAAAACTAGCACTATATCACAAAACTAACACTAAACTTCAGATAATATCAGAACTTGGCAACTTAGGAGTAGGGTTGCAAGATTATACCTCAAGGAGGGTCCTAGGATGTAGGAGAAGAGAAGAAGGAGAAGGTCTTGTTGCTACTGCAGCTGAGCTGCTACTACAGCTGATGCTGTTTCTTGCTGTTGATCCTGGCTGCTGCTGCTGTTATGTTTTTATTGTTGTTGCTGTTGTTTACAACCTGCCCTCTCTTTTTCCCTGCTGCTGTAGCAGCTGCTACTGCTGTGGCTTTGGTTGTTTTAGTGTTGTGGTTGAGTGGTATGATGGTGTGGAGTTTGTTGTTTTGAATGAGTTTGTTTCAGCTGATGCAAAAGTTGGGGCTGATGTGTTGGTATGGGGGCTGAAGTTGGGGATGATGTGAGTGTGTAGGTGTTGGGCTAAGGTGCTAGGGCTGGTGTGTGTTGTTGTGATGGTTGAGTGTGAGAGTGAGAGATGTGAGGGCAAATGTGAGTGAGAGGGAGAGATGTGAGGGAAAAGCAAGGGATTTGAAATGAGATGGAACATAACACATCCAAGAGCCACCTCTCTCTCTCTCTATCTTAACAAATGTTGCATGACAACCATCATGGCTCTCTCTCTTTCTCCCTCTCTCTACACAAGGTCAACTCAAACCCTAATTACCCAATTATCCTGATCAAATGGTTCAACCCACCATGGTCATCTACATGGTTCAACCCTAGGCTTAATCCAAGTTACCATGCACATATGTGTGCAGCCTAGATAAAATTGCGGAAAAAAAATGTTCATAAAACCAGATAAATCACCAGAAACCAATTTTGGTAAACTTTTTACCAAAAACCCTTCATGAAACACATTTTAGAATTTCCATAATTTTTCTTCAGAATTTTCCCCATTTATCGGTATTTACTTATACCGAAATATAAAATATTCAATAAAATAATATTAAATTATAAAAATTCCCAAAATAATATTATATTTTTCTGAAATGTTACAATACCACCCCTAGACTTGATATGCAACATATCAGACGAACAGACCGGACTGTACGGGAGTGTTACTGATTGGATTCACAGGAGAACGCACAGGCTAGCTTGTTGATCTTCTGATCGCTCAATACCTGGGTGGCTGTTACGTTTAGCTGACCGCTTGCAGCTTGTGGGTGTTTGATATGATCATCACCTGCTACCGGCGTATTGACGATTCTTTAGAGTCCTACACAGAGGTTTCTTGGCTCAGGCGAAACGGAGTAGAGGCACATATGTGATATGTCCAGGACCGAGAATAATGCGATATGAGATACCGTATTATATTCTCGCGATATTTATACATGAACCGGGTCATCGGATCAAGTGTTGATTCGATGAATCGGTACATGATATATTAGTCGGTAATATTCGATATAGCCGGATCGTCGGATCAAGTGTTGATTCGATGATTTAATGTATAATAATATATATGATATATTGTATTACATTATCTAATATTGGCTCGCTTTATTATTTCATTTTCTCACTGGATGATACATTGATATATATGCGATATATGTTAATTGTATTATTTTCTTTTGTTGCAAATATACAATATATATGTGATATATATTATTGTGACATGATATGATTTATTGTTAAACATGTTTAAGGATGATTAAAAGGGATTAGGGTTTGATTAGGATTAGCTTCTTCTTGCACCTTCTAGAAGCTTTGTTTTTGTCATGCTTAAGATATTATGGTTGATATTTTTGCATGACTCATAACTTAACCAAACCAAACCCTAACTCTAGTTCATTCTCTACAAACTCTTAGCCACTCATCCTTGACCATGGTTGATATTTCAATCATATAGTTTTCTTTTCTATTCATCACAAAAGGAATTATCATTATCTTTTCCATTATCATCTTCTTCTTCTCTCTTGATTTTGAGCTCACTAGAAATTCCATTTGTGATGATAATTTGTGAGAAAGTGAATTAAAAAGAAAGCATAAATACTACTCCTTCATCCTCATCTTATCTAGACCATGAGATTAGTGTGTTCATCTCTTTAGAGTGAGAAAGCTTGAGTTATTGAAATTTCGACGTAGATCATCGGAGATTTGGAACACTTCAAGCAAGCATGGATCGTTCGAGTCGTGGAGCCTCTCTTGAGTCCGGGAGATCATAGATCGCGGCAAAGGGACTTCTACTCGGAGCTTGTGAAGTGAAGGAGCGGACTACAAAGGTTGTAATCCCTCACACTTAGATAAAAAGTTGTTATCTTGCATGCTAAACCCTAATAATCTAGCAAAGATCCTGTCTTTAGGTTGTTCGACACGTCTAAAATTTTATCCGGTCTTGTTTGATACCTTATGAACCTTCACAAGAGTGCCTAGGAACCCTACAGTGATATCAGAGCCTAGCTAGAGTATTAGGCGTCGTGTTTACGAAGTTAAAACTCCGATCGAACCCGAACCGACAAAATTTAACCCCTCTCTGGAAATTTTTCAAAAACTGGGATTTTTCTGAATTAAAAATACCTTAAAAAATCAGCAGGGAATTCTAAGAATTACCATGAAACACGGGCCCACAAATCCACTAAACCGCGGTGGAACCGCGGCGGGAACCTGCTTCTCGCGGCGGTTCCGCGGCCGAATTGTGGAATTGTGACACGTGGCTTCATGATAATAACCGTAGGTGCTTGTTGATGCTTCTGGGTACTTTTAAAGTGACTTAAGTGTTAAGTATTCAGGGGTTTGTTTTGTAATAGTAGATTCGATCGGAATATTTAAATTTGTTTTTATTTCCGGATATTTAGAAACTGTTAAACTCTTTGAACGGATATCATTAACCCACTTTATCCCGGCACGGCAAACTTTCAAGTGTTGAATTTTTATCGGGTTTAAATCTTTCGGAAAAATTGTACAAGTTAAGCGGTGGACCCTCTAGAAGACTACAAACCTTAACTCGATTATGTGACCGTCTTGAACTGCCTTTTGAACCTTCGGGTTTGGGGCAGTACGGCGTGCCACATATAAGGCGTTGGCTTGACCCTTCTACGGCTGGATCACCGGTATTGTGACATATTCTGGGATTATTTGAACTCCGCTCAAGTGTTGAGCACTTTAGGAAATTTTCGGTATTTGATTATCTGTTCAAAAAGTTTAATACTATCTGTTTATCTGGAATGTGATACAATATGTGGAATTCATAGAGTTAGGCATGAAATGTGAAGTATGTGATATTTCGGATTTACGATGTCTAAAGTGATTGTGGATTCCAAATGTTGTAGTTTTACACTTTCTTTTCTGTGACCGTAAGTGTAATATGTGATATCGCCGGTTTCGTTGCTATATGTCAACGACAATTGGGATGCGCATATTTACTTACGTTGATGATATGTGATATATGTGTTGCTGTGATATGTTATATAGGATCGTCGCGTTCTGAATAGCCGGGGGTTTTATGTGAGATGAGGGTTTTTATTTTCATTCATGTAAAATTCATTTGTAATGTAATATTCTTTTATTTGGGGCACTTCCAGGTTGAGGTTGATGTCACCAGTGTATATTATTTACTTTTCCGCATTAGGTAGACTCAAGGAGGGGAGCACAAGTAACCGGGTTCTAGGGTCCAGTGGGAGGCCATCTCGAGGAGTTGAGACCGGGTCTCCTAACCCTAGAATTGGCAGTGTTACTTGCCGCTCTCGTAGGGGTCTTAGGATGTGGGTTTGGCTATTCGTCGCTACCGTGGAATCCGTGTTTTATACAGGCTCGTATTGAAAACACAGACGTCCTAGTATATCCAATATTTCATATATGTTCTTCTGCTGCAATGTTCTGTGATGAGATCATATTACTGCCTGAGACGAATGCTTATACTATATATATATATATATATATATATATATATATATGCTGGTATATAAATATTACTGCTTTCGTTTCTTCTGTGATGCTTAGGAAGCATAAGCTGATGGGATTTTTATTAATAAGATTAATAAAAAGAAAAGAAACCTAAAGATGTTGTAGAATCAAAACTTTATAAAAAAAGGTAGCTACAGTTTTGCTTTGCACAGTGATATATATGATATGTCCTGCACCTTATTCGATGAGGAAAGAGCCGACGATCCCTTCACCGGGAGTGACCTCTTTAGCGAAACTGGCAGATGCTACAAAACTCGGTTTGTATTTTGATTGCTTTTAGAGTTTTGCTTTGCACAGCGGTATATATGATATATCCTGCACCTTATTCGATGAGGAAAGGGCCGACGATCCCTTCACCGGGAGTGACCCCTTTACCAAAACTAAGAAAAGCCTAAAAAACACTCCTTTTCAAAAACCACTCGACTCTACGACGATATCAAGTTCATTACGCTCGGGGTTTTCTGAAAAACCTGCGTAACCCTCCGTCATTTTAGGAAAATAGAGTACTTAGTATTCGTGCTGCGTTTGTTGACCATAGTTAAGGCGCAGTGTACGGTAGCTAAGTGATGTTTTCCTATATAACATAAGATGTGATTAATTAGGACAGTCATATGACTTTGTTGAACATAGTTAAGGGTCATGTGGGTGGGTCTAAATTAATCAAGAAATGACGGGTAGAACTTGACTAGAGCTTATGATTTGTTGACCATAGTTAAGGTCATAAGACACTAGGGGTAAAAATATTATCGGGAATTTCAAGTGTTGAAATTTGCAATGGGATTGCATACCTCCTATAAGATAGTTGGATCCTGATACCCACTGCGAGTAAGTGTTACTCCTGGGAGAGTTTTACACAGGACAATTAGTCATTCAAGTAGGTGTCTATAAAAGTGTTAACGGGGTTACGCCTCTGGGAAAACGAGGTTTACTTTAATTAGGTCCGTGCGAAAGCACGGGGAACCTCCCTCAAAGTACCGACACTGATCTGGCTGAAAGATTGACGAAATTGTAGGGTGTAATTAATCCCGGCTAATCTTACCTTTTAGGGTTTGAAGGTAGATTTGATAAAAACAGTGGGAGACATCCTGTTTCGATAAGATAATAACCAATCTAATCTTGCAAGAGCATACGCTAAAGTGTTTTCTTCTCTCTCTCTCTCCAGGTAGCGACCATGTCAGGCCATAATCAAGATAATAATATGGATGTATTGACTGAACCCGCTTATTATACTGAGCAGGGGAACGTTGGACCCGTTCTTTCTTATAAGAGTTATAAGACTGGACAGGAAACAGGAGAATATCTGGATTCTCACACCACCCAAAAGAACATGCATATTGATGCATCTTCTTCAGGTGTGTTAGTTATTGAGAACTGTTTCTCAGTTCACCCTACGTCCTGGGTATTGGATACCGGATCAGGATCCCATATATGTAAATTGTTACATGGGCTAAGAAAAGGTAGAGAACTGGGAAAAGGTGATCATTCCGTTCAAGTAGGGAACGGTGCAAGTATTGTAGACAAAGCAGTTGGCGAATATCACCTTGTATTACCAAGTCGTAATACACTGATTCTAAATGAGTGCTATTATATACCGAACATGATGTGCAATATTATATCAGTTTCTTTATTAAGTAAATAAGGATATAATTTTGTAGTAAAGGATAATGTTATGAACATATTCCTAGATCAAAAGTTGATTGCATCAGGCTCGTTACATAATGGCATATTCATTCTGAATCAGAATACAGTCCTGAATATACAAAACACACACAAGAGGAAAAGTTCAGATATGAACGAATCCTACTTGTGGCATTGTAGACTTGGTCATATCAATGCGACACGACTGGCTAAGTTACATAAGGATGGTTATTTGAATCCGTTCGAATTATCATCTTATGATACTTTCCATTCATGTCTCAAAGGAAAAATGACCAAAGCTCCGTTTAGTGGACACGGAGAAAGAGTTACTGAACTCTTAGGACTAATACATAGTGATGTATGCGGTCCCATGTCTACGCATGCCAGGAACGGTTCTTCCAACTTCATTACATTCACTGACGATCTCTCTAGATTCGGACATGTGTTCCTGATGAAACACAAGTCTGAAGCTTTTGAGAAATTCAGAGAATATAAGCACGAAGTAGAGAATCAAACGGGCAAAAGTATTAAGATTCTTCGATCTGATCGAGGAGGTGAATACTTAAGTAATGAGTTTCGGGATTATCTAAAAGAGAATGGGATTCTCTCCCAGCTTACTCCTCCTTATACACCACAGCACAACGGTGTATCGGAGCAGAGGAATCGCACCCTATTAGATATGGTACGCTCTATGCTGAGCACTGCTGAGTTACCTATCTCCTTTTGGGGTTATGCGCTGGAGACAGCCACATATCTATTGAATAGAGTTCCAACTAAATCGGTGCCTACCACTCCATATGAGATATGGAATGGGAAGAGACCATCTCTTAAACGAGTTAAGATATGGGGTTGTCCGGCCTATGTTAAAAAGAAAAATCCGGACAAACTCGAGGCAAGATCAGGTATATGTAAGTTTGTAGGATATCCAAAAGATTCTTATGGATATATATTTTATCACGCTGAGGAACAAAAAGTGTTTGTTTCTCAATATGCCACCTTTTTAGAAAAGGAATTTCTTGCAAAAGAAATTAGTGGCAAAGAGGCAGAGCTGGAAGAGGTTCCAGAAACACAAATTACAACTGAAGATTTAGTAGAACCAGAGGATTCAGTAGTACCCGACGAACCCCAGCCTCTCCGCCGATCTAGTAGGGTTTCTCGTCCACCTGAGAGATACTACGATTTTCTCATTGATGGTGGAAGCGAGGACTGCATCATGGATGATGATGACCCGACTAGTTTCGAGCAGGCCATCACGAGTGGTGACTCTGTGAAATGGCTGGATGCAATGGGATCTGAGATGGAATCTATGTACACCAATAAAGTATGGATTTTGGAAAATGCTCCTGAAGGGGTAAAACCCATTAGGAGCAAGTGGATTTTTAAAAAGAAATTTGGTGTAGATGGAAAAGTTGAGACTTTCAAAGCTAGGCTTGTAGCAAAAGGTTTTCGTCAACGACCAGGTGTGGATTATGACGAAACCTTTTCTGCAGTGGCTATGCTTAAGTCCATCCGGATCTTACTTGCCATTGCTGCATACCATGACTACGAAATCTGGCAAATGGATGTTAAGACAGTCTTTCTAAACGGTGATTTAGAAGAGAGCGTGTACATGACTCAGCCAGAGGGCTTCGTAGATAGTGGGAGCAGCGGAAAGGTGTGCAAGCTGCTTAAATCCATTTATGGGTTAAAGCAAGTATCGCGGAGTTGGAACATCTGTTTTGATGTTGTAGTCAAAGAGTTTGACTTCATCAAAAATATAGATGAACCTTGTATCTATAAAAAGGTAGTAAAGGGTAAGGTTGTCTTCCTCGTATTGTACATGGATGACATACTCTTGATAGGAAATGATATTCCTATGCTGCAATAAGTCAAGCTCTTCTTATCACAGAGATTCTCAATGAAAGATCTAGGTGATGCCTCCTGCATATTGGGAATCATGATCTATAGAGATAGATCTAAACGGATATTGGGATTGTCCCAATCCAGGTACATTGACACCATACTAAAGAGGTTTAGTATGGAAGAATCCAAGCGTGGGAACCAACCCACGATCTCTGGACTCACTCTCTCCAAAGAGATGTCTCCCAAGACTGATTTGGAGAGACCTCGCATGCAAGGGATACCCTATACTTCGGCAGTAGGCTCTATCATGTATGCGATGCTATGTACCAGACCCGATGTAGCATACTCACTAAGTGTAGTGAGTCGGTATCAAGCAGATCCTGGAGAGAGTCACTGGACAGCTGTGAAGAACATTCTCAAGTATTTACGAAGGACTAAGGAGATGTTCTTGGTGTATGGTAACGGAGAACTCCAGGTGGAGTCCTTTACCGATTCCAGCTTCCAAAGTGATAAGGAGGACTCTAATTCGCACTCGGGATTTGTCTTTACCCTCAATGGAGGGGCGGTATGTTGGAAGAGTTCCAAACAGGATGCCGTTGCAGACTCGACGATGGAGGCTGAATACATCGCTGCCAACGATGCTGCCAAAGAGGCTGTCTGGATCAAGAAGTTCATTAGTGAACTTGGTGTGGTTCCATCCATTGAACATCCAATACCTCTGTATTGCGATAACAATGGAGCTGTGGCTTTGGCCAAGGAACCCAGATCCCATCAGAATTCCAGACATATTCTGAGGCGGTATCACCTGATCAGGGAGATAGTTGATCGCCGGGTGATCGAGGTCAGGAGAGTAGATTCGAAGGACAACACTGCGGATCCATTCACGAAGGCTATTCCCCAGATACAGTTTGAGAGATTATTCGGGATGCTAGGTATGAGATACTACAGCAGCTGGCCTTAGTGCAAGTGGGAGATTGTTAGTTATGTATATGCCCTAGAGGCCATTGTTGTACATATGATGTATATTATGATGGATGCTTAGATATATACAGAGAGGACTTTCTTGCTCGTCATGATAGTGTGCTATTTGGTTTCACTTTATCTTAACATGTTGACTTGTATTGGTTTACTGTTTTTCTCTTACATGATGATAAAGCCCTTAGGATCTGTACTCGACTACTGGGATTATGATGAGATCATACTAGTGGGGCCATAGTAGTCGATGAGTACATCCTATAACTGTTCCTAGTCGAGGGTATATCGAGACAGGGCATCGATACACCAGAGTAGACTAGCGTATACGCATCTTGACCCATATGATGGGCGATGGATGATCCCATATCCATCGGTGTTTGACATCAGAGATGGTGTACGGGTGCTCAGTGGAGACTGGGTACACTGGACGGACTCGCCGAGAACTCCCAGATGGTGATATACCACACGTCAGATGGCAGTTCTCCGGTGACACTGGTACAGGGTAGTCTGTAGACCCGAGATCGCCATAGAGGCTTGTGTGATTCCCACTGTGCTTTGATTTCCACCTTACCACGTCCAAGAAGGCGTGCAAAACGGTGGCTTTTGGGTACAGTCCCGAATCACATGGAGGCAATGAGCGATAGGAGGGGATTTGTCTCTCTCGGTATAGGGAGTTGATGTTGTGCTGTGTTCGATTGGCTATAACTTGAAGTCCCTGGCCAGGGATGATATAGAGATTTACTGGTAAGTGTTACTAGTAGTTTCTCGACCCGTTATGAGCCATACATCGACACGACTTATCGGTTACTGGGGTCTGACGTATACCACCCCTAGACTTGATATACAACATATCAGACGAATAGACCGGACTGTACGGGAGTGTTACTGATTGGATTCACAGGAGAACGCACAGGCTAGCTTGTTGATCTTCTGATCGCTCAATACCTGGGTGGCTGTTACGTTTAGCTGACCGCTTGCAGCTTGTGGGTGTTTGATATGATCATCACCTGCTACCGGCGTATTGACGATTCTTTAGAGTCCTACACAGAGGTTTCTTGGCTCAGGCGAAATGGAGTAGAGGCACATATGTGATATGTCCAGGACCGAGAATAATGCGATATGAGATACCGTATTATATTCTCGCGATATTTAGACATGAACCGGGTCATCGGATCAAGTGTTGATTCGATGAATCGGTACATGATATATTAGTCGGTAATATTCGATATAGCCGGATCGTCGGATCAAGTGTTGATTCGATGATTTAATGTATAATAATATATATGATATATTGTATTACATTATCTAATATTGGCTCGCTTTATTATTTCATTTTCTCACTGGATGATACATTGATATATATGCGATATATGTTAATTGTATTATTTTCTTTTGTTGCAAATATATAATATATATGTGATATATATTATTGTGACATGATATGATTTATTATTAAACTTGTTTAAGGATGATTAAAAGGGATTAGGGTTTGATTAGGGTTAGCTTCTTCTTGCACCTTCTAGAAGCTTTGTTTTTGTCATGCTTAAGATATTATGGTTGATATTTTTGCATGACTCATAACTTAACCTAACCAAACCCTAACTCTAGTTTATTCTCTACAAACTCTTAGCCACTCATCCTTGACCATGGTTGATATATCAATCATATAGTTTTCTTTTCTATTCATCACAAAAGGAATTATCATTATCTTTTCCATTATCATCTTCTTCTTGTCTCTTGGTTTTGAGCTCACTAGAAATTCCATTTGTGATGATAAATTGTGAGAAAGTGAATTAAAAAGAAAGCATAAATACTACTCCTTCATCCTCATCTCATCTAACCCATGAGATTAGTGTGTTCATCTCTTTAGAGTGAGAAAGTTTGAGTTATTGAAACTTCGACGTAGATCATCGGAGATTTGGAACACTTCACGCAAGCATGGATCGTTCGAGTCATGGAGCCTCTCATGAGTCCGGGAGATCGTGGATCACGGCAAAAGGACTTCTACTCGGAGCTTGTGAAGCGAAGGAGCGGACTACAAAGGTTGTAATCCCTCACACTTAGATAAAAAGTTGTTATCATGCATGCTAAACCCTAATAATCTAGCAAAGATCCTGTCTTTGGGTTGTTCGGCACGTCTAAAATTTTATCCGGGCTTGTTTGATGCCTTATGAACCTTCACAAGAGTGCCTAGGAACCCTACAGCTTCAACTATATCATCACCATGGCTGTGAAGAAGAGGTGGGTTCATTTCTTCATGTCTGGCCATGTCGACATTGTGGATTACACATTTAGCCATTCTTTCATCACTGGCAGCTGGTTTCGCGGAGCGGTTCGGGCTTTGGAAATTCATAAATTTTAATATGGCTAGAGCCCTAGCCCTTTTGTTGGCTCTATATCTGAGCCGCTTCTGCCTCAGCTTCTCTGCCTTAAGCGCTTGACAGGCTTCTGCTCTTCGGGAAGCCGCCATAGGCCGAGTGATGGGGATGCTTGAGAAGACATCTGCCCGCGTGTCCGTCGAAGATATCGTCTGGGCTTGCCCACGACGTCTGGCAACTTCTTTTGTTCTGATGGCTTTGCCCCCAGTTAGGGCCATAGAAAGCCGTCCAGACACCGATTTGCGTTTGGGTTGGGACGCCTTCGAGACCACCACATTTAGCCTCTTGCCTTTCGAGGCCGGTTTGTCGGCTACCGGAGCTTGAGGAGCTGGGATGGCGTTAGCTGACATGAAGAGGATGGAGCCGAATGGTAGCGGCGGATTCTCCCATTGTCGCCCGAGACTGGCTGGGAGGACCGTCCTGGCGTCCATCTTCATAGTGTAGAAGATGGGAGCTGAGTTCATCTTTGGAGACATTGTTGAAAGGTGATTGCTCGAAAACCCTGCATTGAAAGGCATTATTTTAGTATAAATATAGATATGTATATTGATTGAGTTCGCATGAACGTTTAACCCGAAATATGGGAGGAGAGATAGGTCCCACCGGGCGTGCCAGAATCTGTAGGGTGTTTTTCGTCACCCCATTGAGATGGGAATACCCGTGCGCTTGTCTGGCACATTACAGATTCCCCCTGCTTAGGGTAGGTCGTGGTTTAATGATTGTGGGGATCCGAATCTCCGGCAGCCATGGACTAAGCTGCCATTAATTACCCCTCGCCTTTAGAGCGAGGGAACCTCCGATTGACGGGTTAAATTGGTCATGCGAACTCAATGTGTAGTGTTGTGTTTTGAAGGGGTTTTGGATATATCGGGGGCCCCGCAGAGTTTTTAGGGGGGTCCCGCAGAGTTTTTTTCTAACAGGGACAGTGTCGTGGAGTATGTGTGTGTGTACATTTGTATACATATGTATATATATATATATATGTATATATATAAAAAAGGCGGGGAAAGGCATCCAAATGATGCGTGGGGCCAGCGCTAGTGCTTTGAGCGCAAGAGCGCTAGCGCTTTGAGCGCTAGCGCACCACGTGTCAGCACGTAGTCGATCGGGCGCTAGCGCTTTGGGCGCTAACGCTTTGTGCGCAAGAGCGCTAGCGCGCCGCGTGTCAGCACGTAGGCGCTCGGGCGCTAGCGCACTGAGTGCTAGCGCGCCACGTGTCAGCACGTGGGCACTCGGGCGCTAGCACTTTGGGCGCTAGCGCATTGAGCGCAAGAACGCTAGCGCTTTGAGCACAAGAACGCTAGCGCACTGAGCACTAGCGCGCCACGTGGGCGCTCGGGCGCTAGCACTTTAGGCACTAGCGCTCTGAGCGCAAGAGCGCTAGCGTGCCATGTGTCAACATGTGGGCGCTCGAGCGCTAGCGCGCTACGTGTCAGCACGTGGGCGCTCGGGAGCTAGAGCGCTAGCGCACCACGTGTCAACACGTGGGCGCTCGGGCAGCAAAAGGGACTTGGTCCCTGCAATAAGAGTTGTACTCCTAAAAATGAGCACTTATTATTCTGTATATATATATATATATATTGTAAGTCCACGTTGCCCACCCTGGCTCTTACGGGGAGGAGGAAACGGTAAAAAACGATTTTTTTGACACAAGGCAACATGGACTAGAAAAGAAGGATCTTTGCTAAACAAAAACCTAGCAAACTAACTATAAGTTTAACTACTCGGTTAGAGTGTTATACCTAGGTCTTTAACTCCTTCTCTTCTTGCTCCTTGGAGTGGTTCGAACGACTCCACCTCGTAGTCTTCTCTAGAAGGATCCACCCGAAAGCCTCTACCTTGAGCTCCAACCTCAACCTAGAGGTAACTAAAGTGCTTGGCTTGCTAAACCTAGAACTCTAGAGTGAGTAGAGAGGAGTTTTGAAGGTTTTATCTCAATAGCTCATGCTTCTCAACACATAAGATATGAGAGCTTTGAGAGAGAGGAAGAGGATGAGCTTTTGGATGAGAGAGAGTGATCAAGTGAGAATGAGATAATAATTTACAACCATGCTCACAAAAGCAAGAATAATGATGATAATAATAATAATTAAGAATTGTGATGGTTAGTTTCAATGACCATTATCATTTCATGCATTTAATGCATTTTGCAAAGAACAAGAAGCATCATTGAAATGAAATGATGATGGTCAACAAGTCCACAATGGTCAACCGGTCAACAAAGTCAACAAGTCAACAAAAGTCAAATGTTCAACTCAACCATGGCACAATAATCCTTAATTAATATTATTAATCATATTTCTTATTCTCATTAGGGTTTGGAAGAAGTCAACGGTCAACAATCCTAATAGAATCCTCTGCCTCTGCCTCTGTCAACTGTGCATACACACCCGCATCCGTATTCCGAGGAACACGAATACAATGAGATAAAACCAATACCAAAACATATACTAGGATTTGGCTTAAACCAAAGCCCGCTAGTAATAACTTCCCGGACACCAAACGTTCACAAGTGCGCGGAGGTGAACGAACCCCGTCGCAAAATCATGTGACCTCTACTTTGTTTTGCCCAAAGGAGAATAGCCCTCTATGTGGGACTCTAAAGACTCGACACTACGCTGGCAGTGGGTTTAACTACAGGCCGCAAGAGGTACTAGCTGCACGTAACGGTCCCCAGGTAGATGCCGATAAGAAGACTGATGAGGTGAACCCATCCAAACTCCTACTAAGCCTAAATGTGACAATCTCTGTACAGTCCGGTCTGTTCGTCTGAGAATATCGCATGGCGGGCCTAGGGGGGCGGCAAACGTCAGTCCCCTAATAGCGGTACAAGTCGTGTCAGAGTGTAGCCCAGAACACCCTGAGACAACGCTGGACAACCTACCAGTATATCTCGCTTGCCCTGGCCAGGGACGACTAAGTGTAATGGCTCTCCTAGACACAGCACGATATCAACCCCCAATACAGGGAGAGACGAATCCTGTCTAACCGCCACTGCCTCCAAGTGCTTCGGGACTGCACCCAACTGCTACCTGTTTGCACGACTCATTTGAGCCGTGGTAGGATAGCAATCTAAGAACAATGGGAACACACTCGAGGCGAAGTGACAGTGTCAAGTCAGGGGACTAAGCTGTACTCATGTCACCTGGGAACTGATAACTGACGATAAGTATAGTACCAACCAACAGTTCCCGACGAGTCCTGTCCAGTGTACTCGTAACCTAACGAGCACCTGCATACTATTTCAAGTACGACGTACTGACGGATGTAGGACAGACCATCTCCCCTGCTGGGATGAGAAGCACATACGCTAGTCTACTCCGGAGTATCGATGCCCCGTCTCGATAATCCTACGACTAGGGACCTGTATAAGGATGTGCTTGTAGATTACCCAGCCCCCACTAGTGTGACTGCCATCACAACGTTGGTAATCAAGCAAAGATCCTAAGGGCTCCACTAATGTGTATAGGCGATATGCTAAAAGAAACACATGCACACATTAAAGTAGAAACAAACCAAGTAGCATACTATCATTTTGAGCAAGATTGTCTATACAACTGTGAATATCCCAAGCTTCCATTAAGTAATATACAAACTAGTATGATACAGTAATGGCCTCTAGGGCATATACACTAACAATCTCCCACTTGCACTAAGGCCATGTATTGGCGTATCGAAGACCTATCATCTCGATTAGCCGCTCGAACTGAGTCTGGATTAATGCCTTCGTGAATGGATCTGCAGTGTTATCTTCTGTAGCAACCCTCCGAACCTCGATCTCCCGGCGATCCACGATCTCCCTGATCAGGTGATACCGCCTCAAGATGTGTCTGGACTTCTGATGGGACCTGGGTTCCTTCGCTAAAGCTATAGCCCCGTTGTTGTCACAATACAGAGGTATTGGATCAACAATGGACGGAACCACCTGAAGTTCTGTCAAGAACTTCCTCATCCAGACGGCTTCTTTTGCGGCATCAGATGCAGCGATATATTTCGCTTCCATCGTCGAGTCAGCAACAGTTTCCTGTTTGGAACTCTTCCAACACACCGCCCCTCCATTGAGGGTAAAGACATAGCCCGACATGGATTTGGAGTCATCCTTGTCACTCTGGAAGCTGGAGTCAGCAAAAGCCTCCATCTGGAGGTCTTTTCCGCCGTAAACCAAAAACATGTCCTTAGTCCTTCAAGGTACTTCAGAATGTTCTTTACCGCTATCCAGTGCTTCTCCCCAGGGTTTGACTGATACCGGCTTACCACACTCAGTGCATAAGCTACATCTTGTCTGGTACACAACATCGCATACATTATAGAGCCTACCGCAGAAGCGTAGGGTATAATAGACATGCGATCCCTTTCCAAATCAGTCTTGGGAGACATCTCTTTGGAGAGGGTGATCCCGTGACAAGCCGGTAGATTACTGCGCTTGGAATCTTCCATACTGAACCTTTTCAGTATGGTGTCGATGTACCTGGACTGTGAAAGTCCTAATATCCTCTTGGACCTATCACGATGGATCCGGATCCCCAGAATGTAAGAGGCATCACCCAGGTCTTTCATGGAGAACCTGTGTGATAAGAACCCTTTGACAGATTGTAGCATAGGAATGTCATTTCCTATCAAGAGAATGTCATCCACATATAAAACGAGGAATACGACAGTTCGTGCTACAATTTTACTATAGATGCATGGTTCATTTTGGATTTTTGATAAAGCCAAATTCTTTGACCGTCTCATCAAAACAGATGTTCCAACTCCGCGATGCCTGCTTCAGTCCATAAATGGACTTAAGCAGCTTGCACACTTTCCCTCTGCTCCCACTCTGAATGAAACCTCTGGCTGGTCCATATAGACACATTCCTCCAAATTTCCATTCAGAAAAGCGGTCTTTACGTCCATCTGCCAAATCTCATAATCGTGGAAGGCAACAATGGCAAGAAGGATCTGAATGGATTTGAGCATAGCCACTGGAGAAAAGGTTTCGTCATAGTCTAAACCAGGTCTTTGACGAAAACCCTTTGCAACAAGTCTAGCCTTATAGGTCTCAACCTGTCCATCTACACCAATCATCCTTTTGAAGATCCATTTGCAGCCTACGGGTTTTACCCCTTCTGGAGCAACGTCCAAAGTCCATACTTTGTTGGTGTACATGGACTCCATTTCGGTCCGCATTGCATCCAGCCATTTTACCGAGTCAACGCTCTGAATGGCATGCTGGAAGCTAGTCGGCTCATCATTATCAATGATGCAATCCTCTCTATCCCCGTCTATGAGAAAACTGTAGTATCTCTCGGACGGATGAGACTGCCTACTACTCCTGCGGAGCGGCGCAGGATTGTCCTGTTCTTTCGAACCCTCTGGTTCTACTAAGCTTTCAGTAATAGCTCTTGGTTCTAGAATTTCTTCCAATTCTATAGTGCTCCCATTTATCTGATTTTCCAAAAATTCAGTTTCCAAGAAGCAGGCATGACGAGAAACAAAAACCTTTTGTTCCTCTGCGCAATAGAAGAAATATCCCTTGGAGTTCTTTGGATATCCCACAAACTTGCACTGTACTGAGCGTACCTCGAGTTTGTCCGCATGCTGCTTTTTGACAAAAGCTGGACATCCCCATGTCTTAATGTGCTTAAGATAGGGTTTCTTCCCACTCCACATATGATATGGTGTGGTAGGCACTGTCTTAGTTGGAACTCGGTTCAAAAGGTATGCAGCTGATTCTAGTGCATATCCCCAGAATGATCGCGACAACTCAGCGTTACTCATCATGGAACGTACCATATCCAATAGTGTTCGGTTCCGTCTCTCCGATACACCATTATGTTGTGGGGTGTATGGAGGAGTAAGTTGAGAGAGAATTCCATTCTCTTTTAAGTAACCCAGGAACTCGACACTCAAGTATTCACCACCTTGATCAGATCTCAGTGTCTTGATACATTTGCCTGTTTGTTTTTCTACTTCATTCTTGTATTCCTGGAATTTTTCAAAGGCTTCAAATTTATGTTTCATTAAGAAGACATATTCCGTACATTGAAAAATCATCCGTAAAAGTAATGAAGTAAGAATAACCACTTCGCATATGTGTAGACATTGGACCGCATACATCGCTGTGTACGAGTCCCAAGAGCTCACTCGCTCTTACCCCGTGTCCAGTGAACGGAGTCTTTGTCATCTTTCCTTTGAGACATGATAGACAAGTTGCATATGATTGATATTCGAACGGATCCAAATATCCTTCTTTATGCAACTTAGTTAACCTTGTCTCATTGATGTGACCCAGTCTACAATGCCATAAGAAAGCATGATTTATTTCTGGAGACTTTCTTTTGTGTGTATTCTGGACATTGAAAATCTGTGGTTGGTTTAATACGTATATACCGTTGCTTAATGTACCCAACCCAATCAGAACATGATTAAGATGAATGTTTACAACATCGCTTACAAATGCAAAATCATCACCTTCTTTAGACATTAAAGATACATATATGATATTACAAGTCGCACTGGGTACAAAATAACAATCATGCAAAACCAAAACATGTCCATCTGACAATCCCAAGTGATAGTCCCCCACGGACCTAGCATCCATGCCAGCTCCATTTGCAACTCTGAGGGTCATATCACCTGCCTTCAAAACCCTACGCTTTCTCAGTGCCTACAAAGAATTACAGATATGAGATCCTGATCCGGTATCCAATACCCAGGAAGTAGGGTTTACTGATAGACAGTTTTCAATAACATACACACCTGAAGCCGAAGCAACAACTTGCTTCGGGTCCTGGTTCTTGGCCTTCCAAGCCCTGCAATCTTTCTTCAAGTGTCCTTTCTTATGACAATAAAAGCACTCTTCTTTCTCCACAAGCTGTCCCGCTACCTTTGCCACCTTTTCCTTTCCCTTGGCTTCCACTTTACTAACACCGCCCCTTGGTTTGGTGGGGGTCTTCTTCTTCATTCCCTTGACTTTTGCCCTGGACCTAGAAGAGGAAGGTCCTCCAACAGACAAAGTGGATGTTTCCCTTACTTTCTGTAAGGTGCCCTCTGCACTCCTCAACATGTAGAGGAGTTCCGGAAGTTCAACTTCTTTTCCTTGCATGTTGAAGTTCAGGATAAACTGGGCATAAGTGGAAGGGAGGGACTGGAGAATCAAGTCAATGTAGAGCTCGTTCTCTAACGTGGTCCCTAGGTCCGCGAGCTCTTCAATAAAGCCAATCATCATAAGCACGTGTTCCGCTACCGATGATCCGACGGCCAATCTCGCCGAAAACAACTTTTTCGAGACTTCGTATCTGGCGATACGGGATTGCTCTCCATATAGTTCCTTAGTATGGAGAAATATGGATTCAAGGTCCATATTCTCGTGCCTCCTCTGATGTTCATTGTCCATAGAGGCAAGCATGAGGCACTTGGCCTTCGCGTAGTCAATCTCCCAGGTCTTACGGATTTCCTTATCCGCGACGCTGGATTTGGGACCTGGGACAGGGGGAGCTTTGGTGGTAAGGAGATACCCCAACTTGTTATAAGTGATTGCCATTTTGACATTCCTGAGCCAATTTTTGTAGTTTGGCCCTGTCAGTATGTTTTTATCTAGTAGTTGTTGGATATATGTATGCCCTAGAGGCCATTATATGATAGTGGATGTATTTATACATGTATATATATATATATATATATATATATATATATATATATATATTCAGTGTACATTCTTTCTCGACATGATAGTATGTTATCTGGTTCTTCTTTATCTGACATGTTGATTTGATCATGCTTTTATTCATTCACACATGTTGATAAAGCCCTGAGGATATAGGCTTGATTACTGTGATTATGATGGAGATCATACTAGTGGAACATCTGTAGTTTATAAGCATATCCTGAAATGTCCCTAGTCGTAGGTATATCGAGACGGGTTATCGATATACCAGAGTAGACTAGCGTATATGATACTAGACCCATATGATGGGCGATGGATGTTCCCACATTCATCGATGTTTGACATCGAGATCGTATACGGGTGCTCAGTGGTGACTGGGTACACTGGACGGACTCACCGAGAACTCCTATATGGAATTATATCTATCGTCGGATAGCAGTTCTCAGGTGACACTGGTGCAGGTTAGTCTGTAGACCCGAGATCGTCATAGAGTCTTGTGTGTTCCACTGTACTTTGATTACCACCCTACCACGACTCTACTGAGTTGTGCAAACAGGTGGCCGTTGGGTACAGTCCCGAGACACACGAAGGCGATGAGCGATAGGAGGGGTTTCGTCTTTCCCGGTATTGGGAGTTGATGCTGTGCTATGCTCGACTGGTTATATCAGTAAGTCCCTGGCCAGGGCTGTTGAGATTTACTGATAAGTGTTATCAGTAGTTTCTCGATCTGTTATAGACCATTCATCGGCACGACTTATTGAGTTATTAGGGTCGATGTTACCATCCCTAGACTTGATATGGAGCATATCTGACGAAGAGACCGGACTGTACGGTAGTGTTGCCGGTTGGCTCGACGGGAGTTGTAACAGGTTCGCCTGTTTTCTTCTGATCGCTCAATACCCGGATGGCCATTACGTTTAGCTGACCGCTTGCGGCTTGGGGGTGCTTGATATGATCATCACCCACTGCCGGCGTATTGACGAGTCTTAGTGTCCCACAATGGAGTTACCTAGTCCAGGCGAAACGTTGTGGTGCGCATATGCGATATTTGCATGGACCCGGTTAAAATGCGCGTATGAGATACCGCATATTAATCGGGCGGTTTGCTTTTGGTCGGGTCGTATGTGATATAACCGGGTTGCTAAATCAAGTGTTGATTTATCATTTGACCATTAGTTTCTCACTTGAAATCCTTTCTTGTCTTTTTTGTTGTATGCATGCATGTATGCATTCATTCTTATTCATACACATATGGATGTGGATGCACACATACATGCATACATCATTCTATCATGGTTGTTGATATAGTGGATGGTGGCAATATAAGACTCACACCCTTTATAAAATATATGGATATTACTTTTGGAAAAGAAAAATGAAAATGGAAATTGTTTCATGGTTGAATATTTTATTCTTTCATTAACCCTTTTGTTTAACCATGATTTAATTTCTATGGTCATTTTTGTTCCAAACTAAAATATCTAGATATTTTATAACCTTGGTTAAGAATGAGAGATAGAAAATATATATATTCTCTTTTCTCATTTTTATTTTACAAGCTTATCATTATCTTGAGTTTTAGAAAGCCATCATCTTCCTCCTCCTTTCTCTCTTGCTCTCTAGTTTTCTCTAGTGAGCAAAAGAGTTACCAAGTTAGCATTTTGAAGTGAGAAAACCAACCACAACACCATTCTACACTAGTCTTGCCCATTATTGTAGAGTGTTAGCTTCCATTTCTTCTCTTGATCTTGTGAAGCTTCAAGCTTGGACAAAGAAGACTCCTGGTGGATCGTCGTGGACCTAGAGGATCTCAAGCGGACCTTTTTCCAACCCTCAAGTTGCCAAGGAGTCTAGCGTAGGGAGCTACAAAGGTTGTACTCTCAAAACCCTAGCTTTTTCTACTTGTGTTTGTCTTATAGTTTAGTTGCCCTAATTTTTCTAGCATGATCCTTGTGATTGTTTCTTTAGCACCATCAAAAATTAAAATATGGCATGTGTGTTGCATCCAAACCCTAGTAGTGGTGCTGTTGGAAACCCTTCATAGTATCAGAGCCAAACTAGAACCTTAGGCGACTCTTTAGCGAAGTTAAAACTCCGATCGAACCAAAAAATACGCCATTTTAACCTTTCTCTGTACAATTTTTTAAAACTGTGTTTTTTCAGAATTAAAAATACTTAAAAAATTCAGCAGGGAAATCTAAGCAAAACTGTAAAATACGAAGCCATAATCCATACATACCGCCGCGGAACCGCGGCCAGACCTTGCTTGGGCCGCAGATCCGCGGCCGTACAGGGATATTATTGCCTCGTTTTTATACAGTAATGTTCTTGTCTGCTTGTAAATATTTTTGGGTATTTTTAATTTGACTCCAGAGTTGAGTGTTCTGGGGATAGTTTTGGATTCGTTGATTCGATCGGAATATTTAATTTCGTGCTGTTTTCGGGTAATTTAGAAAGTATTAAAAAGTTCGAACGGATATCATTAACTCACTTTTTCCCGGGCACGAAAAACTTTCAAGTATTGAATTTTTTCTCTAGTTTAAATCTTTCGGAAATACGTGGAAGTAACGTGGTGGACCGTCTAGAAGAACACAAACCTTAACTCGATTATGTGACCGTCTGAACTGCCTCTAAACCTTAGAGCTTTGGGCAGTACGGCGTGCCACATGTGAGGCGTTGGCTTGACCCTTCTACGGCTGGACCGCTGCTACTGTGACATGTTTCAGGATTTTTGAACTCCGCTCAAGTGTTGAGCTATTAAGGAAATCTTGGGTATTTGATTATTTGATCGGAAAGTTTAATACTGTCTATTTATCTGGAATGTGATACAATATGTGGAATTCATATAGTTAGGCATGAAATGCGAAGTATGTGATATTTCGGATTTGCGATGTCTAAAGTGATTGTGGATTCCAAATGTTGTAGTTTTACACTTTCTTTTCTGTGACCGTAAGTGTAGTATGTCGCATATCGCCGGTTTCGTTGCTATACATCAACGACAATCGGGGTACGCATACTTACTTACGTTGATGATATATGATATTATGTGTTGCTGAGATATGATGTGCAGGATTGTCGCGATTGAATAGCCGGGTTTTTTTTATGAGATGAGAGTTTTCTTTTCATTCATGTAAAATTCAAATGTAATGTAATATTCTTTTATTTGGGGCACTTCCGGGTTGAGGTTGATTCCACCAGTGTTGTATATTATTTACTTTTCCGCATTAGGATAGACCCAAGGAGGGGAGCACAAGTGACCGGGTTCTGGGGTTCAGTGGGAGGCCATCTCGAGGAGTCGAGACCGGGTCTCCTAAACTCCAGAATTGGTAGGGTCGCTTGCCGCTCTCGTAGGGGTCTAGGGGAGTGGGCTTGGCTATTCATCGCGACTGTGGAATCTGTATTTTCTATTGATTGGCTAAATACTAAATACGGACGTCCTAGTATATCGTACATTATATTTGTGTTTCTGCTGCCTGTATACTGTGATGTGATGTCTGAGACGAATGATATATTATATATGAGATATATAGTAGAAGTTGCTTATGTTTTACACCCGCGCTTGTCCCGTCCCGGTATGTCGTTGGCTATGTAACCTAACGGTGCATAACGGAACATTGCGGCGAATGCGGATGGTATAAGCGTACGTTGTATTTTCGTTTCTTTTCTGTGGTTGGCTTGAGGACTTAAATGATGGGGCTACATTAATATGATTAATGTAAAGAAAATAAACCTAAAAAAATGTTGTAGAATCAGATTTGAAAACCACTCGGCTCTTTATGAAAAAGCTATATTTCAAAACTGCGGAGCTCAAGCCACTCCTTTTGAAAACCATTCGATTCTACGACGATATCAAGTTCAAAGCGTTAAAGATTTTCTTAAAAATCATCCGCAACCCTCCGTCATTTTAGGAAGTAGAGTACTTAGTTTTCGTGCTACGTTTGTTGACTATAGTTAAGGCGTAGTGTACGGTAGCTAAGTGATGTCTTCCTACACTGCATATGATGCAGATTAATTAGGACATTCATGCGACTTTGTTGACCATAGTTAAGGGTCATATGAGTGGGTCTAATTAATCAAGAAATGACGGGTAGAACTTGACTAGTACTTATGATTTGTTGACCATAGTTAAGGTCATAGGTACTAGGGGTAAAAACCACATCGGGAATTTCAATAGTTGAAATTTGCAATGAGATTGCATACTTTCCATATGATGGTTGGATCCCGATCCCACTGTAGGCAATAGTTGCTCCCAGGAGAGTTTTGCAGTTTACAATTAGCTAACACATTAGGTGTCTAGAAAGGTGTTAACGGGGCTACGCCTATGGGAAGACGAGGTTTACTTTAATTAGGTCCGTGCGAAAGCACGGGGAACCTCCCTCAAGTACCGACACTGGCCTGGCTGAACGGTTTGCGACGTTGTAGACTGTAATTAATCCTGGCTAGTTTTCTTTTTAAGGTTTGAAAGAAAAACTTCATTAAAGCAGTAGGAGACATCAATTAGACAAGATAATAACCAATCTGATCTTTGCAAGAGCTTTCGCTGAGTGTATTCTTTTCTCTCTCTTAATGGCAGATACCAATGACAGGACTCAAGCTTCTACTAGATAAAAATAAACTGAATGAGACCAATTATAAAGACTGGCTGAGGAATCTGAACATTGTCTTGACTTATGATAAAGTATCATATGTCCTCATGGCTTCAGCCCCGCCCGTCCGATGTCCAAAATCCTCAGTTGCGGATATTGAAGTCCGCAAGACATGGGACGCTGACTGTGCCACGGCCAAATGCCTCGCGCTTGCATCGATGGATAACACACATCAAAAGCAGCACGAGAATATGGACATTCACGCCATATTCCTCCATACAAAGGAGTTGTATGGAGAGCAATCCCGCGTATTACGATACAAAGCATCAAAGAAATTGTTTCAGATGCGAATGGCCCCTGGCACACCAGTAGGAGACCATGTTCTGAAAATGATAGCTCTCATAGAAGAGCTTGAGGACCTTGGATGGACGATGGACAATGAACAATATACAGATATTATTATGCAGTCCCTCCCCTCCACCTTTGCTCAATTTATAGTTAACTTCAACATACACAACATGGAGAAGGAACTACCTGAACTCCTTAATATGTTAAGGAGTGCAGAGAGCACACTGAAATCAGTGAAAACTCCCATTTTGAGTGTTGGGAAATCTTCCTCTTCTCGCCCAAAGGCTAAGGCCAAGGGAAAGATGAAGAAGAAGCCCACCAAGCCTAGGGGTGGAGTTAAAAAGGTTAAGTGGAAGGACAAGTCCAAAGCTAGAGAATCGGAGAAAGGGGAATGTTATCACTGCCACAAAACAGGACATTGGAAGCGCAACTGCACGGAGTACTTAAATCTCAAGAAGAAGCATGGGGATGCTTCCGCTTCAGGTGTGTTTGTGACATAAAATTGTTTTTCAATAAACTCTGCTTCCTGGGTATTAGATACCAGTTCAGGTTCTCACATTTGTAATTCTTTGCAGGGGCTGAGAAATAGAAAGGTTTTGAAGACAGGTGACCATACTCTCCGCGTTGGAAATGGTTCCAATGTACATACAGTCGCAGTGGGAGAATATCATTTGGGGTTGCCGTCTGGGTGTATATTGGTTTTGAACCCATGTTATTTTGTACCAAGTATGCTTTGTAATATAATATCTGTTTCTTTGTTAGACAATGAAGGATATAATTTTGTATTGTAGAACAATGTTATGAACATTCACCTGAATCAAATGTTGGTTGGGTATGGTACACTTAATAACGGGATATACGTCCTAAATCAACACACAGTTTTCAGCATACAACACACTAATAAAAGAAAACTTTCAGAAATAAATGAAGCTTTTCTTTGGAACTGTAGACTTGGTCATATTAACGAAACAAGACTAAACAAGTTACACAAAGATGAATATTTAAACTCTTTTGAATATAAATCTTATGCGACTTGCCAGTCTTGTATCAAGGGTAAAATGACCAAAACTCCGTTTACCGGACACGGTGAAAGAGCTACCGAGCTCCTAGGCCTCATACATAGTGATGTATGTGGGCCAATGTCTACATATGCTAGAGGCGGTTTTTCATACTTCATTACTTTCACTGACGATTTCTCAAGATTCGGTCATGTATTTTTATTAAAGCACAAATCCGAAGCTTTTGAGAAATTCACTGAATATAAACTCGAAGTAGAAAAACAAACCAGCTTGAGTATTAAAATGCTTCAATCAGATCGAGGTGGGGAGTACCTCAGTACAGAGTTTGCAAACTTCTTAAAAGAGAATGGGATTCTCTATCAGCTCATTCCTCCTTACACACCACAACACAACGGTGTGTCTGAACGACGGAATCGGACCCTATTAGATATGGTCCGTTCCATGCTGAGTGATGCTGAGTTACCTGTCTCATTTTGGGGGCATGCATTGGAGACTGCAGCGTTTCTACTGAACAGGGTTCCAACCAAAACCGTGTCTACCACGCCATATGAGATATGGCATGGGAAGAGACCATCTCTTAAGAGAATTAAGATTTGCGGTTGCCCGGCCTATGTTAAAAAGCAGAATCCGGACAAGCTCGAGACACGGTCGTTCATGTGTAACTTTGTGGGATATCCAAGGAATTCTTATGGATATCTATTCTACCACAAGGAGGAACAAAAGGTGTTTGTTTCTCAGTATGCCACATTCTTAGAAAAAGAGTTTTTCACAGATAAAGATGATGGCAATGTGGTGGATCTAGAAGAGCTTCTAGAGACACAAACTACAAATGACGACTTGGTTGAACCGGCTGTTGCAATAGAAACTGAGGAACCTCGGCCACTCCGTAGGTCTGGTAGGACTTCTCGCCCACCGGAGAGGTACTACGATTTCCTCATTGATGGTGACAGAGAAGACTGCATCATGGAGGATGATGATCCTACCAGTTTTCAGCAAGCTATTACGAGTGGAGACTCTGTGAAGTGGCTGGATGCCATGAGATCCGAAATGGAGTCTATGTACACCAACAAAGTATGGACTTTGGACGTTGTACCCCCTGGGGTAAAACCTGTGGGTTGCAAATGGATCTTTAAAAGAAAGATTGGTGTAGATGGGCAGGTAGAGACCTATAAGGCAAGACTTGTGGCGAAGGGTTTTCGTCAAAGACCAGGTTTGGACTATGACGAGACTTTTTCGCCCGTAGCCATGCTCAAATCCATTCGGATCCTACTTTCTATTGCTTCTCACTACGACTATGAAATCTGGCAGATGGACGTTAAAACGACATTTCTAAATGGAGATTTAGAAGAATGCGTTTATATGGATCAGCCAGAGGGCTTCATTGACAGTGGAAGCACCGGGAAAGCATGTAGATTGCTTAAATCCATATATGGGTTAAAGCAGGAATCACGGAGTTGGAACATCTGTTTCGATGATGTTATCAAAGAGTTTGATTTCATCAAAAATCTAGATGAACCTTGTGTTTATAAGAAGGCTGTAGGGAGAGCTGTCGCATTCCTCGTATTGTACGTGGATGACATTCTTCTGATAGAAAATGATATTCCTATGCTACAGTCGGTCAAATCTTTCTTATTACTAAGGTTCTCCATGAAGGACCTGGGTGATGCCACATACATTCTGGGCATTAGGATCTATAGGGATAGATCCAAGAGGTTATTGGGATTGTCCCAAACCAGGTACATCAACACCATCCTAAAAGGGTTTAGTATGGAAGACTCCAAGCGGGGTGCCTTACCCGCTTGCCATGGGGTCACTCTCTCCAAGGACTCTTGCCCAAAGACCGATGAAGAGAGAGCTCGCATGAGCATTATACCCTATGCTTCGGCAGTAGGATCTATAATGTATGCGATGTTATGTACACGCCCAGTTGTAGCTTATGCACTTAGTGTTGTAAGCAGGTATCAATCCAACCCAGGGAAGAATCACTGGATAGCTGTGAAGAACATTCTTAAGTACTTGCGAAGGACTATAGAATTGTTCTTGGTGTATGGTTATGGAGATCTCCAAATGGAGGCCTTTACCGATTCGAGCTTCCAGAGCGATAAGGACGACAACAAATCTATCTCCGGGTTTGTATTTACCCTCAATGGTGGGGTGGTAAGTTGGAAGAGTTCCAAACAGGATACCGTTGCAGACTCTATGATGGAGGCTGAGTACATTGCTGCGAATGATGCCGCCAAGGAAGCCGTCTGGATGAGGAAGTTTGTCTTGGAGCTAGGAGTAGTTCCAACCATTATTGATCCAATACCCTTATATTGTGATAATAATAGGGCTATGGCGTTAGCCAAGGAGCCCAGGTCCCATCAGCGGTCCAGACACATCCTAAGGCACTTTCATTTGATCCGAGAGATTATAGATCGCCGCGAGATCGAGATTAGGAGAGTAGACACAAAGAATAACACCGTGGATCCACTCACTAAGGCCCTCCCTCAGCCCCAGCATGAGCGACTTTTTGAGATGTTGGGTATGAGATACGCCAATAACTGACCTTAGTGCAAGTGGGAGATTGTTGGATATATGTATGCCCTAGAGGCCATTATATGATAGTGGATGTATTTATACATGTATATATATATATATATATATTCAGTGTACATTCTTGCTCGACATGATAGTATGCTATCTGGTTCTTCTTTATCTGACATGTTGATTTGATCATGCTTTTATTCATTCACACATGTTGATAAAGCCGTGAGGATATATGCTTGACTACTGTGATTATGATGGAGATCATACTAGTGGGACATCTGTAGTTTATAAGCATATCCTGAAATGTCCCTAGTCGTAGGTATATCGAGACCGGGCATCGATATACCAGAGTAGACTAGCGTATATGATACTAGACCCATATGATGGGCGATGGATGTTCCCACATTCATCGATGTTTGACATCGAGATCGTATACGGGTGCTCAGTGGTGACTGGGTACACTGGACGGACTCACCGAGAACTCCTATATGGAATTATATCTATCGTCGGATAGCAGTTCTCAGGTGACACTGGTGCAGGTTAATCTGTAGACCTGAGATCGTCATAGAGTCTTGTGTGTTCTCCCACTGTACTTTGATTACCACCCTACCACGGCTCTACTGAGTCGTGCAAACAGGTGGCCGTTGGGTACAGTCCCGAGACACACGAAGGCGATGAGCGATAGGAGGGGTTTCGTCTCTCCCGGTATTGGGAGTTGATGCTGTGCTGTGCTCGACTGGCTATATCAGTAAGTCCCTGGCCAGGGCTGTTGGGATTTGCTGATAAGTGTTATCAGTAGTTTCTCGATCTGTTATAGACCATTCATAGGCACGACTTATTGAGTTATTGGTGTCGACGTTATCATCCCTAGACTCGATATGCAGCATATCTGACGAAGAGACCAGACTGTACGGTAGTGTTGCCGGTTGGCTCGACGGGAGTTGTAACAGGTTCGCTTGTTTTCTTCTGATCGCTCAATACCCGGGTGGCCGTTATGTTTAGCTGACCGCTTACGTCTTGGGGGTGCTTGATATGATCATCACCCACTACCGGCGTATTGACGAGTCTTAGAGTCCCACAATGGAGTTACCTAGTCCAGGCGAAACGTTGTGGTGCGCATATGCGAGATGCGCATGGACCCGGTTAAAATGCGCGTATGAGATACCGCATATTAATCAGGCGGTTTGCTTTTGGTCGGGTCGTATGTGATATGACCGGGTTGCTAAATCAAGTGTTGATTTATCATTTAACCATTAGTTCTCACTTGAAATCCTTTCTTGTCTTTTTTGTTGTGTGCATGCATGTATGCATTCATTTTTATTCATGCACATATGGATGTGGATGCACACATACATGCATACATCATTCTATCATGGTTGTTGATATAGTGGATGGTGGCAATATAAGACTCACACCCTTTATAAAATATATGGATATTATTTTTGGAAAAGAAAAATGAAAATGGAAATTGTTTCATGGTTGAATATTTTATTCTTTCATTAACCCTTTTGTTTAACCATGATTTAATTTCTATGGTCATTTTTGTTCCAAACTAAAATATCTAGATATTTTATAACCTTGGTTAAGAATGAGAGATAGAAAATATATATATTCTCTTTTCTCATTTTTATTTTACAAGCTTATCATTATCTTGAGTTTTAGAAAGCCATCATCTTCTTCCTCCTTTCTCTCTTGCTCTCTAGTTTTCTCAAGTGAGCAAAAGAGTTACCAAGTTAGGATTTTGAAGTGAGAAAACCAACCACAACACCATTCTACACTACTCTTGTCCATTAGTGTAGAGTGTTAGCTTCCATTTCTTCTCTTGATCTTGTGAAGCTTCAAGCTTGGACAAAGAGGACTCCGAGTTGATCGTCGTGGACCTAGAGGATCTCAAGCGGACCTTTTTCCAACCTTCAAGTAACCAAGGAGTCTAGCGTAGGGAGCTACAAAGGTTGTACTCTCAAAACCCTAGCTTTTTCTACTTGTGTTTGTGTTATAGTTTAGTTGCCCTAATTTTTCTAGCATGATCCTTGTGATTGTTTCTTTAGCACCATGAAAAATTAAAATATGGCATGTGTGTTGCATCCAAACCCTAGTAGTGGTGCTGTTGGAAACCCTTCAGTAGTAACTTAAGTCTAGTCATGATGTTTGGTCGCTGCAATTAGGAGAGAGAGATGAAACACTTTAGCATGATGCTCTTGCAAGTTTAGAGTGGTTTTTAGTTTGTCTAAACAGGATGGCTCCACTGTTTCTCGAATCCTTCCTCAAACCAAAAAATAAGAATTAGTCGGGATCAATCTCACTGTACAATTCTTGCTTAACCGTTCAGCCAGGCCAGTGTTGGTACTTCGAGGGAGGTTTTCCAACGCTTTCGCGAAGTTCCTTAATTAAATAACCTCTTTTCCCTGCGGGCGTCGCCCCGCTAACACCTTTCTAGACACCTACTTGGTTTATTGCATTGATCGTTAAGTGAGAAAGTTCCCAAGAAGTAGCATATACACACAGTAGGATCGGGATCCAAATATCATCGTGTGATAAAACTGAAAGAATCCTACCAGAATCATCACACTCCAAATGGTATGCAGCACCAGCAAGTTTCAGTTTCTTTAGAAACTCCCGATGTGGATTTTTGCCCCATGCTCTTATGACCTTGACTTTGGCCAATAAATCATAAGTCACATGTCAAGTTCTACCCGTCATTTTCCAGGTTAATTTGAACCCACCTGTACCTACCCTTGACTTTGGCCAACAAGGCAGTACGACTGTCCCAAACCAACGCATCTATCTATGCTATATATGAATATTCAATAGCTACCAATCACTATGCCTTGACTTTGGCCAACAAACACAGCTTGAATACTATTGACTATCCATATGAAATGACGGAGGGCTACGAATGGTTTTGGCGAAACCGTGAACGTAGTGAACTTGATATAATCGAAGGAACGTGATAGCTTTTAAAAGGAGTGGTTGAAGCTCCGCGTTTTAAAAGTATTTCTGTTTTGAAAAGAAACCGAGTGGTTTTGAAATTGTTCCAACGAATTTAACTTTGGTTTATTTTCTTGCATTAATTTAATGCGTCCCATCAATTAATCCTACCATTGCAGAAAACAACGAAAATATGACGTACGCTTATGCCATCCGCATTCGCCACGGGGCCCCGTCATTACCCGTTAGGTTACTTAACTAACGACAGAGCGGGGGCTGGACTAGCGCGGATGCAAAACATAAGCAACGCCTACTAAATATCATATATAGATATATACATTCGTCAGATGTAAAGATAGCCATTCCAGATCACAGATGAAAACATTGGATATGCTAGGAATCCGCGTTTCGTTCGAGCCTGCAATGAAAGACGGATTACACGGTTGCGATGAATAGCCAAACCCCACCGTAGACCACTACGGGTGCGGCAAACTACCCGCCAGTACCCAAAGTGAAGCAACCTCCCTCAACAACGTGAGTAGGCCACTCGGCATTTCGAGGTACCCGGTAGTTTGTGCACCCCACCTTGGGTCTATCCTAGGAGCAAAAACTGTAAAAGAAATAATATACAATGGCGGCTACAACCTTATCCCGGATGTGCGGCCATAAAATAATATTACATCAATTTACATATTACATCAAATGAAAGATAAAGAAAACTCTCATCTCACAACCCCTGGCTATTCATTCGTGATAATCCAACGAGTTCATATACACAATCCAAAAACATTACAGATCACAGATATGCACAACCCCCACTAATCGACGTATAGCAATTAGTTGACGTTCAGTGCATATATCACATCACAGATATAACCCATTAGCTAAAGTCTACAGAATTTCAATCAAAAATACGGATTTGTAACTACCCCAGACACAACTTTGTTTTCTGGAAAATCTGGGCAGAAACAAAATATCCTAAAAATCCCAAAACAGAACACTGAGCAAACTTCAGCAAAGACGAGTCGCGGCCGAGTCAACTCGGCCGCGGATCCGCGGCGAGACGCATGTTCTCGCAGCGGTTCCGCGGTGCTTTGACCGAGTAATGGGCTCGTTTTTGCTGCGTGTTCTTAGAAAACCCTGAGCCGATTTTTAAGGTATGTGGAATTATTTTTGGAGCAATTTTAAAATCGGCAGAAAGTTCAGTTTTCGGATGTGTTTTGCGATTCTTTCTCGGATCGAAATTCAAAATACTCTGCTAACATGCTAGTTGTTGTTTAGCTAGGCTCTGATACCACTGTAAGTCCACGTTGCCCACCCCGGCTCTTACAGGAAGGCAGAAACGGTAAAAAATGATTTTTTTGACACAAGGCAATATGGACTATAAAAGAAGGATCTTTGCTAAACAAAAACCTAGCAAACTAACTACAAGTTTAACTACTCTGTTAGAGGGTTATACCTAGGTCTTGAACTCCTTCTCTTCTTGCTTCTTGGAGTGGTTCGAACGACTCCACCTCGTAGTCTTCTCTTTGTCGAAGAAGGATCCGCCCGAAAGCCTCTACCTTGAGCTCCAACCTCAACCTAGAGGTAACTAAAATGCTTGGCTTGCTAAACCTAGAACTCTAGAGTGAGTAGAGAGGAGTTTTGAAGGTTTTATCCCAATAGCTCATGCTTCTCAACACATGAGACATGAGAGCTTTGAGAGAGAGGAAGAAGATGAGCTTTTGGATGAGAGAGAGTGATCAAGTGAGAATGAGATAATAATTTACAACCATGCTCACAAAAGCAAGAATAATGATGATAATAATAATAATTAAGAATTGTGATGGTTAGTTTCAATGACCATTATCATTTCATGCATTTAATGCATTTTGCAAAGAACAAGAAGCATCATTGAAATGAAAAGATGATGGTCAACAAGTCCACAATGATCAACCGGTCAACAAAATGAAAAAGTCAACAAAAGTCAAATGTTCAACTCAACCATGGCAAAATAATCCTTAATTAATATTATTAATCATATTTCTTATTCTCATTAGGGTTTGGAAGAAGTCAACGGTCAACAACCCTAATGAGAATCCTCTGCCTCTGCCTCTGTCAACTGTGCATACACACCCGCATCCGTATTCCGAGGAAAAAGAATACAATGAGATAAAACTAATCCCAAAACATATACTAGGATCTGGCTTAAACAAAAGCCCGCTAGTAATAACTGCCCGGACACCAAACGTGCACAAGTGCGCGGAGGTGAACGAACCCCGTCGCAAAACCATGCGACCTTTACTCTGTTTTGCCCAAAGGCGAATAGCCCTCTGTGCGGGACTCTAAAGACTCGACACTACGCTGGCAGTGGGTTTAACCATAGGCCGCAAGCGGTCCTAGCTGTACGTAACGGTCCCCAGGTAGAAGACGATAAGAAGACTGATGAGGTGAACCCATCCGATCTCCTACTGAGCCTGAATGTGACAATCTCTGTACAGTCCGGTCTGTTCGTATGAGAATATCGCATGGCGGGCCTAGGAGGGCGGTAAACGTCAGTTTCTTAATAGCGGTAAAAGTCGTGTCAGAGTGTACCCCAGAACACCCTGAGACAACGCTGGAAAACCTACCAGTATATCTCGCTTGCCCTGGCCAGGGACGACTATGTGTAATGGCTCTCCTAGACACAACGTGATATCAACCCCCAATACCGGGAGAGACGAATCCTGTCTAACCGTCACTGCCTCCAAGTGCTTCGAGACTGCACCCAACTGCTACCTGTTTGCATGACTCATTTGAGCCGTGGTAGGGTAGAAATCTAAGAACAGTGGGAACACACTCGAGGCGAAGTGACAATGTCAAGTCAGCGGACTAAGCTGTACTCATGTCACCTGGGAACTGATAACTGATGATAGGTATAGTACCAACCAACAGTTCCCGACGAGTCCTGTCCAGTGTACTCGTAACCTAACGAGCACCCACATTCTATCTCAAGTACGACGTACTGACGGCTGTGGGACAGACCATCTCCCCTGCTGGGATGAGAAGCGCATATGCTAGGCTACTCCGGAGTATCGATGCCCCATCTCGATAATCCTACGACTAGGGACCTGTATAAGGATGTGTTTGTAGATTACCCAGCCCCCACTAGTGTGACTGCAATCACAACGCTGGTAATCAAGCAAAGATCCTAAGGGCTCCACTAATGTGTATAGGCGATATGCTAAAAGAAACACATGCACACATTAAAGTAGAAACAAACCAAGTAGCATACTACCATTTTGAGCAAGATTGTCTGTACAACTGTGAATATCCCAAGCTTCCCTTAAGTAATATACAAACCAGTATGATACAATAATGGGCTCTAGGGCATATACACTAACATATATATATATATATACATATATATATATATATACATATATATATATATATATATGAGGAATTAAACTCCTAAGATGTTTTGAAGCTGATGATGGGCTTCTCCCCTTGAGCCCCAGTTCTTCCCCAAAGTGGGGTTTCTGGAGATGGGTCTCCTTCTTCTTTCTTTGTTGGCCGGATCTTGAAGATCAAGAGATGTGAGATCTAAAAATCTCTCCTTTCTGAGATCTGATGGCAGATCTGAGTTCCCCTTTGTGGGTTTTGTGATGAAAAATTATTTAGTTTTGGAAAAGAAAGAGTAAAACTCTTAATTTAATTCAAAAGAAATGAGAAGGTTTAGAACCTTGGAGAAGGAGCAGGAGGCACAAAGAACCCAATTTTTTGGGGGAATGAAAATTTTATTAGATATTTTCATCATGTTTCCTTTTATAGGCCTACATATTTGCATATAGCCCCTTGGGCATTACAAAATGGCATTTTGCCCATCCCATGACTCATGTGCCATTTCCTTTTGCACATAAGCCATGAGCTTACAAAAATTTGGCTTTATGCCCATAAAAAAAATACATCAAAATTTATTTTTTCCATGATTTGCATGGGGAGGCCGACTGCTTCCTGTTCCGGCTCGACTCGGGCATGGGCCCACTTGATCTGGGCTTGGGCCTACCTGGCTTGGGCCTACCTGGCTTGGGGTTGACCTTGACTTTGACTTGGTCAACCGGGGTGCAATTTTCGACCCCAACAGTGTAATTTTCATTTTTAGAATTAGCTTTCTTCCTCTTCCTCTTTGGTTAGCTTGTTCATAGCTGTCAATGGAAGTTGCAGTGTAGGTTAGTTGATTTTCTCTTTTCCACAGCTAAATCCATAAAAAATGTAGTTAGATTAGAAATCAAAGCTTGAATTGAATATAAATTGAAGATTATTGGTGTTCTTCCCACTTTCTCTATATTGCATTTAAATACCTTATGCTTTTGTGATGATCTCTTTCTTGATTTATTCTTGTTTCTTTGTGATAATGGATATGATGAATTGTGAGTAGTTGATTTCTTTTGAGAAAATGAGGGGAGTTTGTGGTGATTAAGTAATCTATTTCACACTCTCTCTATTATATAATTGTAATAAAACACTAGTTTGATTGTTTTAATTAATTTCAAGTAGACGCATCTTCCTCTCTAGTCCTTGCCGAGAGTGGCGAGGCTAGATGATTATGCAATCTATGTAGGGATTAATTAATCTTAATGAAGTTAAAGATTAGATTCAGTCTTGTGAATGTTGTTAAGGGTTCTAAGGTGACGCACTTGAACATGGAAGGTTTGCCTCCTCATCGAGCAATTCCACCAAAGTCCGTTAACATCATCCTCCAGCATTGATTTAGCATCATCCATCTCAAGAAGGACTTAATTCTAAATGTATAATTTGACATTCCATATTCTATCACCTTTTGTGGTGCATGATTGATGGTTTATATTCATAACGTTTAAATAAGACTAGATTGAGTTTAAACTTCACCAAAGACAAACAGTAAGCCATTTGATAGTTCAAACTCTACGACTTTCATGGTGAGTGTTTGATGATCTATACTCTTGAAGATTATTTGTTTTTGTTAAAGAATTTAAGAGAGGGAGAGTTGAATAGATTAATTAGAGATCATTCACTCAAATCAATTCCTTAACAAACACCCTCCCATTTGCATTCTCATTTCTTCTAAAAACGTTCACAAGACTCTTTCAAAACAAAACCTTAATAACTCGCGTTGAAAACATGGTCTTAGCTCTTGACCTCCGATGGAACGACTCGTTATTCACCACTTTGTTTAAACGCAAAGTTATTAATTGCGAAATAAACTATACTAAATGATTCTGTTCATTTCTTATCTTTCTTACACTTATCTTTACCACCAAAATACGGGAACACAATTTGGCGCCGACGCCGAGGATCGAAGCTCATAGAACGTGTTATCAATTCTTGTTATTCTTCTCTCTCTAAAAAAACCTTATGAATAGTAAAACTCTTTGAAAAACTCTTAAAAATCTGAATTTTTTTCATTTTTGATGAATTTGGTGGCTGTATAGTGAATAAATCGTGCTAGGATGCTGCTAAAATTTTTCAGATAAGCTTAAGGAACTCTATACAAGGAGTAGATTCCTGTGCCAAAGACAGGGGTAGATTGCCATTCGATCCACCGAGGTTGAGCTAGTGCTTCACCACCGCGGAATCGCAGTCCAATGTGGGTTGCTTAACCCAGTCTTTTCTGAGCACATTTCTCCTCTCTTCTCTCTCCCTTATCTCCAATAAAACTGTATTTTGTGCAGGATTCTTTGCTCTCAAAGCTGCAGCAAAACAATTAAGTTGCGTGATTGATTTTAATTGTTTTGGATTTTAAAAGTTTGTGCATCTATTCTAATACAGACTATCTAAGGGACAAAGACCAAACCAAGATTAGGTGGGGAGTTCATTACTCAAAAATCACAACCAAGCATCAAGCCACCTTGCTAATTAATAAAAAAAATATAGAAAAAAATCTAAGGACCGTTGCACTCATTAAGGACAAGAGAAGTGTAACATTTTGAAAATTATAAATATTATTTTATAATTTAAATATGGATATTATGATTTTACGAAAATAATATCATGCATGGATTTTGGGTTTTCTAATTGGTATGGATTGGTATACGTAAAAATATAATTATTTTAGGAAAAATGAAATTATGAGATATTCTAAAAATGATAAGTATTTTGTTTTGAGAATGATATGGGATTTTGGTGTAAAGTTAATGTTTTATTTGTAAAAAAGAGTTGTTCGGCACGATTAATTACATTTTAACACCGCTCATTTCCTATCATTTTGTCAATAAACAATGTTATTTAATCCGTGTCTGCTCATTAGTACATGTTACAGGTATCAGGAAAAATCACTGAAATACATGCACAACATACACATAAACGACGGTTTTTAGCCGAAACTGCAAATAGAACTGAAAAACGATCAAGTTCTAAAGAGTTTTGCAACAAATGGAGTTGTGTACAAAAATTACCCATTTTGGTCCAACATGATACAAGTTATAATTGTGTGAACACATATTTTCACAATTGGGACAGCCATGGTGCAAGTGGGTGCACAAGTGGCTTGGGCAAGTGGGCATGGTCATGAGTTTTTGATAAAGAAATGATTTGAAGTGTGAACACATTGCCCACTTGATCCCCTTCTCTATTCTTTAACTCCAGATTGCACCCAAATATGAATTAAAAGAAAAGAAGATACAAGAGAGATGGTATTGAGCTTAGAATACCACAATACAAATATGGACCCCATTTTCCAATATCTGGCCGCAGATTTATTCAAAATGGGCGTAAATTGCAGCCCAATCTTGGCCATTTTGGCTTATGCACTTTCTGTGAGTCCCTTGTTGTCTTGTCAATCCATTTTTATTGTCTGTTTTTTTAATTTTGAGTTACCTATATATAGTAGATCACAGATTAAGTTCCGGGTTGGTTTTTGGAGTGAGAAATTGTGTGTAACATCTCATAGTTTCTTCTTCTTCCCTCTCTGAGCTCTCATTTGAAAGCTCCATTAAGGAGGTTGAAGTTTCTATCTATCTTGTAGCTTTAAGCCTTCCGTGTGAATAAAGAACTTGCACTCTTTTTTTAACTTGTTTTCTTTATGTGTTCTTTCTCTTGTGTTTTCATTTTCACTTTTATGATGTTTGAGTAGTTTCTTTGCTTGTGGTGATGGTGAAGATGGAGATGAATGGCTTAGCTTTCCTCTTTCTCTTATAAATGTTTAATGTGCTTAAAATAGATTGTAACTTTAAGTTTGCTTAATGGATATGTTTGATATGGTATTTTGATTTTGATGGTTACCTGTAACCTTTATCACATACCCTATTCTCTCATTATCACCATTTTGCAATGTTAAACTTAGAATCAAATTTGTGTTAAACTTGCTAGGTAGTTTAGATATGTTATTTTGCTTATGTTACTTGACACCCTTCATCAAGCATATACCCTATACCCACCTACATACATAGCAAGATTAATGCAAACTTTTACTTCTTATGTGCTAATTTGTTTAGTTGTGATGTTGTATGCTTGCCGACCCTTGTGCTTAGTTTTGATACATCATACTCGGACATACAAAAGATAAGTGAAAACGTAACGGATAGTTTCATGCCTCGGGTTGAGATATCGTATTGTTTTGATGGTTTATACTTCTCAACCGCTTTGATAAGCCATACTTCATGATCGGATCCAACAAGAGGAGGGAACACTCATGATCAAGAGAGCTTTGAAGAATTCGCCACGATTCACCATCCGAACTGGAGCCATGACCGCTTTTATTTTCTTATACTTCGTTTTCTATTTTTTTGTGACAAACCAAACCAAAGCTCATTCTTTTCTCTTTGAACTTGACGTAAAAACTCTTAATCATCAATTACCTGTGGATCAACCCATACTTGTCGGCTTGCTACAACGAGCCGTGCACTTGCGGTTAATATTTTAAAACGAGAACGAACCCGCGTGCGCCGTATTTCTAAAAACCTTTTCTTTTCAAAATGCTTAGGCATGCGTGCGTGAGGTCCCAACAAGAGTGAGGAGTATATATGAGTTTAGAATTTTTCAATGTCGGTTTGTTTGAACTTTTGATGATCAAATAGAATCTGGGATAACTAGGGTTCTCTGAAATTTATTTAGAGTATACAGAGAGATGTGTGAACCAGTAGAAGACCACCGTAGAAGGCCGAGCCTCCAATTCCCTAACCTGGCCGCAAATAAATCCATTTTGACCACAATTGTCTGGTCAATTTTGGAATTAGGGTCTGGGGTTTGTTCTGTAGTCCACTCACTAGATAACTAAGCCTACCCTATATGCTAAAAAGTCCCAGATCACCTGAAGAAAAATATAGGAGAATTTTACTTAGTTTTGGCGATATTTTACGATATCTGAAAACTTGGTTTTTGGGTTTTCATGTTGTGACTTGGTCGTTCGACGTTCGTACATCGACGCCGAGGAGTATTTTGTCGTTTTAGCACACGTTGACCATAGATTCTAACTTATTTGCGCTTCACTCGTGATTCCAAATTTGATTCGGGTTTTTATGCGATTTTGGTTATGGTTTCTATTGTAGGTACAATCACGTGGATTTTCCGAGACGACGAAAAAGAGCAATGCGTCCGTCGACTTCGACTAGAGCGAGGCGTTTTTCGGTGAGTAGATGTATATCTACGGGGAAAGTGGGGTGGATGGCGTATAACACCCCTACAACCATATAATTGATATATATATTGTAACATTTCAGAAAAATAAAATATTATTTTTTGGGAATTTTTATAATTTAATATTAATTTTAATGAATATTTTAATATTTCGGTATAATTAAATACCGATAAATGGGGAAAATTTGGGAAATTATAGAAATTAGTAGAAAGAGGGTGTTTTATGTGAATTATGCAAATTTTAAGTTTTTATGATTAATTATATGCTAATTTAGTGCTAATCGCGATTAAAAATCGCTAATCGTGTTTAAACTTGTTTTGTGCAAAACATGCACCATATCTTTTCCTTAACACTTGTTGCATTTTCCTACTTGTTTTGGGTGCATGGTTTGTTATTTGGGGTTACTATTGATGTGAGAAGAGATTTAGAAAAGAAAACGAAAAGGAATAAAATATATGGGTATGGGCATGAGAGAGAGTGAGGTGAGGGGTTCTCTTGACTTGGTCTCCCTTCATCATCTCCTTCATTTCTCTTCTCCTCTCCCTCTCAAGCTGCTGCCCTCTCTCCCTCCTCCTATACACCCTCACAAACACCCTCATTCCTTCATCAAAACCTTACCCCCATTTCACAAAAAAGATGCACAAGCTCAAGGGAATCGCATTGGACCAAGAAAGGAAAGGTTTTGACTACTTGGGGCAACTCAAGAATTTTCTTGAGTTGCCAAATGAGGTATTTTTTGAACCATTAGCTTAGTGTTTCCATTACTTATACCCCCATATTAGATTTGAGCCGATATCGAATGGTTTTGTGGACTTAGGAAAAACCTAGTTAGGGTTTAGGGTATGAATTGATTACAAAGGTGAATTGAGGTGTAATTGGGGACTAGAACCCCTGTTGTGATGTTACATGGGACTAAACCAGAGACTACGACCCAGAATACGGATTTATAAACCCAATATCGGAAGAAGTTTGGATTCTGTGAGTGTTTTATGAAATCTGCCATCACCCGGGTCACCTGAAAATATTTTTGCATAGACAGTGATACATGCAGACACCTAGGAGGCACCATCCAAAACCCTAGACCCTAATTCCCAACTTTGGACACAATTAAATCCATTCTGGCCGCAAATTGCGGCCAGACCAGGGTGGATTTGGCTTGTATTTGTTCTGTGGATTTTTCATCAGTAAACTAGACTCTTGGCATGTGCAAAATTGTCCAATTTGACCTAGGGTAGAATCTGGAGCCTTTTTCCTGAGTTGCTGTTTTGATTCGTGTTTTTGTTTCTCGTTTTTTGAATTCTGGATTTGCGTATTTGTGTTTTACCTCGATCGCTTGACGTTTGCACGACGACATTGAGGGTTGTTTGATGGTTTAGAAAGCGTAGTCTATAGGTTCTAACCTATAGGCATTAGCGTGTCGTTTTGGGTATTCCCGATGTGATTTTAATACGCGTTCCGATTATGTCATCTGTGTAGGTACCATCATGTGGATTCCATACGATGAAGAAGATGAAGGCGACATCGACACCGACATCTACGGGGGAAGTCGGGTGGATGGCGTATAGCACCCCCGCAGTTCGAGGTTTAGTATACTATATTTATACTATATATGTGTTTGAAAGCATTATATGCGATATGGATAATTGAGATGAGATTAGGTGTACTATGGATAGAATAGGGTTTAGATGTAAACTAGTATAGTTCCTAGTTGCGAACCCTAGAATAGGTTTACACCCACACGCACACACATGCATATTTGTTATACATATACCTAGATGACGAGGATAGTGGATGATATTTGGAGATGAGTCGATGAGATTGGGCATAGTGCCATGAGATCGGTGATATATTGTGATTTGTATTTGGGATACTACATGAGATTCTAGCGGGCCTTTGGACGTGTGTTTACACACGCATTTATATAGATGGTATCGGTTGTACTAGACTTAGATCAGTACCCCAGATCATGAGATATGACGGTAAGGATACCAGATCATTGATGAGATGAATATGATATTGACCCGTACCCAGCTTTTGGGATGCCGTACGATGATTTACCATACGAGCTTTATATTGATGATAGATCCGCACTCATGACTCGAGGATGTCATATGATATTGTATCGTACGTGGTACCTTTGAGGCGGGATCACCGACTATTATACTTTTATATATATATATCGACTCAGATTTAGGTGATTTCCATACCCCTCCCGAATGACTTGTTAGTTAGAGCTGTAGTTTTGCTAGTAGATGTTAGGCTAGGTCGATATCATACCTATTTCAAAACTAACGAATCAGGAGTATTTAAAGACAGGCAAAGGGATTCTACGGATATTTTCAAAGGACACACCTTTTCTTAAAAACACCGTAGCCCTTATTTTACAAAAAACCCCGATTCGTATTATTTCAAAAGGCAAACTGTAGGACATTTTTATATTGATGCAGATACGCCACTGTTGCATTTATTAGTCAATTTCTGCATATTCTTGTTATTCACATCACATTGCATGTGCAAACGGTTATTGCTATATTAAAGACATGCTGTTAGGACACCAGCACCATTATCGATGATGCATATGTTCCACGTACACCTGCTTGCTGGCTCACACACTTCATCATCGATAATTGCCATGTCACTACACTGTAGTACTGTTGTATTCAGGATATGATCTCTTGCATGGCATACTTGTGTACATACCCATTGTACACCCATATTTACATACATAAGTATTTGCACATACATAGATGATTCTCGCTGGATTTGGAGATTTGGGAACCGCAAGATACTCTTTAAAACTGATTCATTTTAAGAGAGCGGTTTCCCTCAATACGTGCATATTACTATTCTATATTGCATGATATACTGATATGCTTATATTTCTTTTACATGTCGCATACATCATGATTTTGATTATACGCATTGAGATATGTTGTTTCCATGATATTTCTGGATTTGGGAACCATGGTTATTTCAAAAGAGAGTATGTATTGTTTTAAAAACCCGATTACCCTTGATATGATATTTCAGTGCGTCTACCATGCGTTTTCTCGGTTCTTAGACGTGTGCTTGAAACCCGATTCGAGGAGTTGGATGATCCGTTTGCGGGTTCATGGTGGACCCGGTATGGTTTCCCGGGACGAGAAATGTTTTTCGTGGAGCAGATGATGAGCTTGGCAGGGTGGAGAGTACCAACCGGTGATATTATTTGGGCTCGACGGATATCCGGAGGGTACCGACCGGAGTCGAGAGATGAGATGGGCCGATCCAGACTGACGGAGCCCGATATATGAGGATTTACGTGCCGATGCAAGGCACAGGTTTCATGATGTTTTTGAGTGTCGATGCTTGACACTTAGGTTCCATGATTTTGATATGTCGCGAGCGACACATGTTGATTTACATCCTCATACTTCCATGCATATGTTTATGATATTTACATGCATGATGCTTGTTTTCATTGGGTGACACGTGGACGATTTCCACATTCATATATTGACATTGATGACATTGATTACATAGTTGGATGATATCCACTTTTTCATAGACTTCATGATATAGTCGACATTGATCATACCTCATATTTATGATATGTTATTACCTAAGGCACTGGCACGAGCACTTGGCACTACACTCTTGTATAGATGTTACATTGCCACCTTATCATGCTTCAGACTTATTCATTTGAGGTTTATATATATATTGATCGTATTGACCTAGGATTGTGTCATGCATACGATTTCTACTCTGCGATGTTTTATATTCACGAGTTGGCAACTCACCCCCGTTGTGCCACAGTTTCTTGCAGGTTTTGCCGTACAGGTTTCATTGCGGCTTTTCTGGCACACTGCTCCCTTTTTGGGTGATTGCATTGGTAGGTGGGTTCACTCGCAACGTGACCACCCTTGTATTATTTTATTCAGTTGTATCTAGTAATTCCATCAACCAAAATTTGTATATTTTTTCAGACTTAGAAACCAGTTATGTATTATTTTGACCTTAGAGTCGCGCGTTGTAGTATTATGGTTCTCATGCTGATTTTGAGTTTCCTTTTGAGTTTTGTTCCTCGCCCTTTGGCGTTGTATATTATATTGCTTGCGTGGTTGTGACCGTCGATTGACGAAGAGCTAGCTCCCGCTTGGGGATGCCTTTTATCATTGCATATATATTATCCTTGTTGTACCCCGTTCGGGGTCAGTATTTACAAAGGAAACTCTGCTGAAATTTTCAGAAAAGACTATAGATTTTAAAAATGCATATTCGGCTTACTTATTTAAAAACCTTGTTTTTAAAACATGTTTTCATTACTTTTTAAAAACTAGTTTCTTATTTACTCCTTAAAATGGTTTTAGATTTCTGTGCTTTTGGCTTACTTGAATTAGATGGGGTCCTATAGGCTTCATATGATTCAAGTGCCAGTCACGGGCTATTTCGGGTCGTGACATATATATGTATGTATGTATGTATGTATGTGTGTGTTAGTAATGTATACCTCGCTTATAGGGTTTTAGAATACCATATGCGATAGTAGTATACCTTATAGAAGATATATCCCTAGTTCTATTTTTTAGTCGTTGAGCTATATATATACACGCATATATATAAGTACTTTTTATGATATAAGTTACTAATGATATATGAATACTTATGATATGTGAATGGATATGATATGAGATGATGTACGCGACTATAGATTCATACCATATTGATGGATGATGTCGTACGATGGATATTTCGTACGTGATATGATGAGGATGGATCACGACATTTATTTCGACTCAAGGAGTCTTGTTTAATATTATTAAAGTAGATATTATAAGATGTTTAGAGCCATACCTACTTTCAAACTAACGAATCGTTACGTATTTTTAAGTGATAACTTCAAGGGTACGCTACGAGTTTTCAAACGGTATCTATTTCAAAAACATCGTAGCCCCATATTTCTAAAACAACGTTTCGTACTATTTTAAATTATAACTGTATGGCTCATACGTAGTTAGATATTTTATACTTGTTCTTGTTATGATTTTTTATTCCGCTTATGCTTGTATTTCGATTTCTGCATACGTTTGCGCTTCGATCATTTACGATACATAATACATTTATACTCTTAGCTTACGTGACTTTGTTACTAGGACACGCGCACCATTACCGATGACTTGCATGTTTCACGTACACATACTCGTATGCTCATACACACATCATCGGTAATTGTCATTCCACGTACACATGTAGATTACTGTTTAGTACCCAGCACCACGTACTATTTCAGATATTGCACTTTCTTTACATTGCTATACGACACACTTATATGAATACACTTGTTATACATTACAGTATTGTTCTGTGCCTGTACATATTATTTTATTATTACCATATTCTTATGAGATTCTGTTTCTATGAGATTTCTGGATTTGAAAAACCACAAATATGATTTAAGAACTTGTGAATGTTGTAAAAACACGGTTTTCTCTTGATATGATATTTCGACGTCTACCAAGAGATTTCTTTATTCTGAGTTATGATTACTACCCGATTCGAAGAGTGAGGATTCAATGTCTGCGGGTACATGGTGGACCCGGTACGGTACCCAGATGCAAGAAGATCGTATAGAAAGGCGTTGAGCATGGCTAGGAACACTACCTACCGTTGACAGTATTGGACTTGGCGGATATCCGGTGGATACCGACCAGAGTGATATGAGACAGATGGATATGAGGACAGATCTGATGAGACGGTGCCTGAGATATGAGGGCTGATCCGATGAGACGACGCCTGAGATATGAGGATTTACGTGTCGATGCTGAACACGGGATTTATGATAATTTCGAGTGTCGATGCTGAACACTCATGATTTTATGATTATTTCGAGTATCGTTGATGAACACTCAGTGGACGATATGTGTTAGTGTATATGACCTAGGGGCCATTATTGTATCATACTAGCTTGTATATTACTTAATGGAAGCTTAGGATATTCACAGTTATATTAACAGTCTTGCTAAACATGGTAGTATGCTACTTGGTTTATATCTATCTTAATATGTGTGTACGTATTGATAGAGCCCTTAGGATCTTGCTTGACTACCAGCGTTGTGATGGCAGTCACACTAGTGGGGGCTGGGTAGTCTACAAGCACATCCTTTTTCAGGTCCCTAGTCATAGGATTATCGAGACAGGGCATCGATACTCCGGAGTAGACTAGTGTGTACGCTTCTCATCCTAGTTGGGGAGATGGTCTGTCCCACAGCCATCAGTACGTTGTACTGGAGATAGTATATAGGTGCTCGTTGGGTTACGGGTACACCAGACAGGACTCGCAGGGAACTTTTGGTTGGTATTATACCCGTCCTCAGTTAACAGTTCCTAGGTGACATGAGTAAAATTAGCCACTATATACTATCTCCAGTATATAAATATAATTAGCATCTTTTTATTAAAAACCCTTTATATAAATATAATTATCCACTAAACACATCGTAAGGTGTTACATCTCGGGTGGATCTTTTATCACAAAGAGGTGGCCGACGAGGAGGTGGTCAACGAGAACAAGAAGGACTTGGTTCATTAGGTATAATATTCTTTCATAGTAGCTAATCCCTCCTATGTTGTTGTTAGTTAGGGTTTGACAAATATCCGTAAGTTAGTCGATATTAGTTTTAAACAAAATGATTGTTTTACCTATTCCGCCTCCCCGCATCATGTGGGGTGTCTAACGTCGACTTACAATATGTACAAATACGCTATGGATGACATGTTACCACATATTGACATGCATGATATTATATATATACACAAGTTCATTTCATTATCACACGATACAATATTATTATATTTACAGTTTGACCTAGGTAGATCGTTATGCATTCGATTTCTATCTGTTGATATCTTCTACTCACGAGTTGGAAACTCACCCGTTGTGCCATAGTTTTCTTGCAGGACCGACCGCTCGGATCAGTAGCGGCTTGCTGGAACATTTTTTCTTCGGGTGATTGCTTGGTGGGTTGGATACACTACGGATCGTAACCACCGCTTATACATTTTTTATTTCATTTGTATCTAGTTAAAAGCTCCATCAACAAGACTATGTATATTTGATAGATTTTGAAACCAGAGACTTGTATATTCTTTTGACTTAGAGGTGAGACTTGTATTATTCTTTTATATGCCGAGTTTGAACATTGTTGAGTTGATATTTTGGTTCTTCTTTACTTTCTTTCTGAGTCGATCTTCGCCTTGGGCGTCATATGTACTTTTTGTGCGGTTTTGATTCCGCCGATTGGTGATGAGTTAGCTCCCGATTAAGGATGGTTATATTATTATTTCTTATGTACTGGTTTTCAAAATTTACAAAGGAGGTGCTACCTAAATTTCAAATGACGAAAATATTTTCAAACTATAGTATATAATCCACTTGTATTTTAAACGAATTTTACTTATACTTTGAAAAGAAAGAACTTGATTTCATAAATAACCACTTTTTCAAAACTTCACCTCCACTATTTTCTTAAAAAGGTTTATATTCTTGGTTTTCGGTTTACTTTGGTTACAGTGGGTCCTATAGAATTCACATGATTCGAGTGCCAGTCACGTGCCATTTCCGGGTCGTGATATTTTTCCTTACTTTCGGAGTGTGGCTGGCCTTGGTTGCCTTCCATATTTCCGTATTTTGAGAAGCGAGGCTTGAAATTAATTGTGCATGGACCTATATGGATAGAACATTCTTGCTTGAGATGATTGTATACTAACTGGTTTGCTTTATCATTCATGTGTATATATTTTACTTACTATTACGTATCGCTAATACATGTTGATAAAACTCTTAGGATCTTTTCTTGACTACCAGAATTATGATGTGATCATACTAGTGGGGCCTGGGTAGTCCATAGGCACATCCTTAAATGTTCCTAGTCATGAGAGTATCGAGACGGGGCATCGGTACTCTAGAGTAGACCAGTGTATATGTTTTTTGACCTGGTTGGAGGGAGATGGCTGGTCCCACAGCCAGTGGTGTTTGACACCGAAAATTGTATACACGTTCTCATTGGAGAATGACTACACCGAACGGACTCACTGAGAACTTCTAGATGGTATTATACCTATTATCATATAACAGTTCTCTAGTGACAATGGTACATGGTGGTCTTTGGACCTAAGATCGCCATAGTGTCTTGTGTGTGTTCCCACTATACTTTGACTTCCACCCAACCACGGTTTTAAGAGACGTGCATACAGGTTTTTGTTGGGTATAGTCCTGAAGCACATGTAAGCAGTGAGCAGTCAAGAGGGATTCGTCTCTCTCGGTATATGGAGTCAATGTCATGATGTGCATGATATGACTATAACATGAAATCCCTGGCCAGGGTGGTTGAGGTAAACTGATAAGAGTTATCAGTTGTATCTCGGGCGGTTATGAGTTCAATATCTGCATTACTTATTATGTTATTGGGGGTCTGACAGTTTCCACCCCAAGGCCCGATATGTGATACTCTTTGATGAAGAGACCAGACTGTACGATAATTTTCACTGATAGGATTTGTTGGGTTCAGATGAGTTTTCTTGTCGACCTACCTTTTGATACATACCTGGGTGGCCATTATGTAGAGCTAGTGCCACTGACATACTTGTGGGTTAACCCGTTAGGGTATTGATCTAAAATTGTTTCAGATTCAATTGGATAAGATCCTATTAACCCACTGCCAGCGTATTGTCAAGTCTTTAGAGTCCCACACTGAAAGTACCCACTCAGGAGAAACGATGATGTGGATTTGTATTGTACGTATATCGCAGGAGTTTGATTGAACACATGTATATTAATTGAACGTTTGATAATACTAGCCTGCCTATTTATAAGCCGGATTATTAAGTCAAGTGTTGACTTAATATCAATATATGTGATATGGTTACCAGTATTGTGTATATGATACTCTTTCTCTCTCTCTCACACACACATTTGTATATGATACAAATAAACTAGTATAGTGTATTTGATACAAACTCTCTCTCTCTCTCTTACATATGTATATGATACATATGTATATGATACATATACTTGTTTTTCATTTAGTGGCAGGCATGCATGTGTGTGGTAGGGACCACTTGAGAAGATAAGCCCCATCCCCTCTCCTTTATATGATAGAAGAGATAGAAAAGGGAGGTGATCCTCTCATTCTACACTATTTCATCTCTCACATGAGTTGAGATTAAAGAGAAGAACTAGAGAGAAAAAGATAGATCTTTTCCACTTCATCTTCTACCTCTTGCTTACTAGCAATTTGTAAGAGCTAGTAGCTTCACAAAGAAGTGTTCTTTTATGGAGTTGGAGGTTTTGTCGGTTGCTTTCAAGGTGGATCATTTTCGGCGAGGAGATCATAGATCAAGCTCGAACCTGCAACATTGGAGAGAAACTTAGGTCTTTCACTAGAGAGTGGACACGTTACAAAGATTGTAGCCCCCTCAAACCCTTAGTATAGTTTGTGTTTGCTTTCTTGCTTTGTTACAATTGCTGGTATTTGGATGAACATTGTTTTAGGCTATGGCGCTATTGTTTAGAAAATTTGGTTCTATATTTCCGCTGTGGTCCACAAGTGTTGCAACCCTAGCACCGTAGACTAACTGTGTCGTCGCAAGAGAATGATCAGCTCTTCTTTTACACAAGGTTCCAAGGCCGCGCTAATCAGAATGATTTTTGGATCTTCCGCTCTACCTATGTTAACTTCCTCTGTCTTCTCAGCTGCCACCTTGGTTCGTTCATCGAACTTACATAAGGCTTGTGAGAATTTGTTGGGAATTGAAGCACACTAGCAAGCTAATTTTAGAAGATAGCAACATGGATTTTAAAAATTTCTAGTTTACTAAAGTTCCAAAACCATGAATCAAAACTAAAGAGCTAGAAGCTGAAAACAAAAACCTAGTGAGCTAAACTAATCTACTATGTGTAGAATACTCACATCCTCAATCTTTTTTCAAGAGCTACGGATCGTGCTTGCAAGCCGGTCTTCCTTTACCAAAGATGATCCACCCAAAGGCACCTATACAAGCTCTAGCTTCACCTAGTAAAGCAACCGGTGCTCCAAGCTCGCTAGGAATGGAGAGTGGGGATGTAGGAATTTTCCACTATAATTTTCTCTCAAATCTAAAACTCAAGAGAGCAAGTAAAGAAGAAGGACGAGGAGATGAAGAAGTGGACATAACAAAAAATGAGCAAGTGTTGAAAGAATGAGAAGCCAAGAATGTAGCAAGAATGGCTTCATAATATGTCTAACCATTTAAAAATGAACCTCAACATTTTTCAAATAAACAAATGAAAGTTCATTCCTCTCTACATGTCTACAACCATGCTCAATGCCATCTCACCCTCCACCTCATTTCATGAATATTCATAAATGAATATTCACAAATGAGGTGGCCTTCTTCTAGAATAAATTCCATATAAATACGGAATACAACCCGGTATATGTATCAAAATACATATACACGTATCCGTATAAAAATATGAATAGCCAAGTGTAACAATTTGAAATATTTTAGACAATTAATTTATTTATTTAATTAATTAAAAATGTTAATTTAAATCTTGTTGTAACATAAGATCTTTTAATATGTAGTAGGTTAAATTAGTAAAGAAAATAGTTTGTTTATATAATAAATGTCATGAGGGGTTTTGTGAAAAGTTTAATTAATCTTGGAAATTGGAAATGTTGTGAGGGTTTATGTGTAAAAGGGCTAGGGTCATGGTTAAAGTTAAATTAAACCATTGGAATATCATAACTGTTTGTGTATATGCCCTAGGGGCCATTATTGTATCATACTAGCTTGTATATTACTTGATGAAAGCTTGGGATATTCACAGTTATATTAACAGTCTTGCTCAACATAGTATTATGCTACTTGGTTTATATCTATCTTAATATGTGTATATGTTAGCATATCGCGATTACATATTGATAGAGCCCATAGGATCTTGCTTGACTACCAGCGTTGTGATGACAGTCACACTAGTGGGGGCTGGGTAGTCTTAAAGCACATCCTTTTTCAGGTCCCTAGTCGTAGGATTATCGAGACAGGGCATCAATACTCCTGACTAGACTAGTGTGTACGCTTCTCATCCCAGCAGGAGAAATGGTCCCACAGCCATTAGTACGTTGTACTGGAGATAGTATACAGGTGCTCGTTGGGTTACGGGTACACCGGACAGGACTCGTAGGGAACAGTTGGTTGGTATTTTACCCGTCATCAGTTAACAATTCCCACGTGACATGAGTACAGCATAGTCCGCAGACTTGACACTGCTGCTTAGTCTCGAGTGTGTTCCCACTGTTCTTAGATTGCTACCCTACCACGGCTCATAGGAGTCGTGCAAACAGGTAGCAGTTGGGTGCAGTCCCGAAGCACTTGGAGGTAGTGGCAGTTAGAAAGGATTCGTCTCTCCCGGTATTGGGAGTTGATATCGCACTGTGTATGGAGAGCCATTACGCAAAGTCCCTGGCCAGGGCAAACGAGATTTACTGGTAGGATTTCCAGTAACTTCTCAAGGTGTAATGGGCTTCACTCCGACACGACTTATATCGCTTTTAGGGGACTGACGCTTGCCGCCCCCTAGGCCCAATATGCGATAGTATTAGACGAACAGACCGGACTGTACGGAGATTGTCACATCAGGCTCAATAGGAGTTCGGATGGGTTTCCTCATCGTCCTTCTTATCGACATCTACCTGGGGACCGTTACGTACAGCTAGTACCGCTTGCGGCCTGTGGTTAAACCCACTGCCAGCGTAGTGTCGAGTCTTTAGAGTCCCACACAGAGAGTTTCCCTGCTTCAGGCGAAACGATATAGAGGTCGTATGGTTTTACGACAGGGTTTGGACACATACGTGCATTTATGCACGTACGATGTTCGGACAAATTTTACTAGCGGGCTTTAGTTTAAGCCAGATTCTAGTATTGGATTATTGGATTTATACAGTCTCAGTATTTCCGTATTTTACGGATAGGAGTGGCATTCTCGTAATTAGTCGAGAAGCTTCTAGAAGGAAGGCGACTCATTTAGTTTTAATTCATTTGTGAATTAAAACTTAATGAGGTGGAGAGCTTATGTGTTATTATCATTAATTGCACCATGACTCATGAGGTGATCCATCTCAAGAATTAAATGAAGCATTAATGATATTTGTGCAAGATATTTTGTTATGCTTCATATTATTCAAAGTGAGAAGGGTTCAATTCATTATTACAAACACATTCTCTCTCCACAAGCTCTCTCTCTTCAAAAACCTAACCCTAATCCTCTCATGTGTTGAGATCCCAAGGGTTAGCAAGACTAATAGATCCTTAATCCACTTCTATATCTTCTAGGTCACTTGGATTAGCAATCCTAGCCACTTAGTTACCTCAAGTGAGAGGATAAAGCTTGGAGAAGGAACTCTCGGGTGGATCTTCTATCACATCGAGGAGGCCGACGAGGAGGTGAACAATAAGAACAAGAAGGACTAGTATCTTGAGGTATAATCATCTATCATAGTAGTTTAGAACTTCTAGATAGTTTGTTAGTTAGGGTTTAGCAAAGATCCGTAAAGTTAGTCGATGTTAACTAAAACAAAATGATTGTTTTTCCTATTCCGCCTCCCCGCATCATCTGAGGTGTCTAACGTTGACTTACATTGGTATTAGAGCCTAGCTAAACCATAACTAACATGTTAGCAAAGTCTTTAGAAATTCGATCGCAAAACGTACCCGAAAAAATGACATTTTCACATAGTTTCTGCCGATTTTAAATCGGGGTCTAAAATTTTTTCAGGGACCCTTAAAAATACAAGCAGGGTTTTTTAAGAATTGTGAAGAAATTTGGGATCGTGACTCGACCAAGACACTGTGGAACCGCCGCCAATCCATGCGATCCGCCACGGATCTGCGGCCGAGTTGACACTGAGTCAACCCAAATTTGCTCAGTTATTCTTTTGTGTTGATGTTGTGTTTTCTGGGATGTTTTGTTTCTACTCAGGTTTTATGTGCACAGAGAATTGTTTGGAGTAGATTCATATGTGTTGCTTGATCGAAATTCTAAGATGTTTGGCTAACTTGATTATATCTGTATTGTGTTTAATGAGTTCGTAAACCTCCCCTAACTGCTAGTATGTCGGTTAGCAGGGGGTTGCACATATCTGTAATGGTTTTTACTGGTTTGTGATTGTGAACTTGTTGGATTGTCGTGAATGGATAGCCGGGGATGTGAGACGAGTGTTTCTTTCATTCAAATGTAATTTGTAATTTTTTGTAATATTCTTTTGCGGGGCACATCCGGGTTGAGGTTGTAGCCACCGTTGTATTATTTCATTTACTGTTTTCTGCTCCTAGGATAGACCCAAGGTGGGGTGCATAAACTACTGGGTACTTTGAAGTGCTTAGTGGCCTACTCACGTTGTTGAGGGAGACCGCTTCACTTCGGGTACTTGACGGGTAGTTTGTCGTACCCGTAGGGGTCTAGGGTGGGGTTTTGGCTATTCATCACAACTATGTAATCCGTCTTTTTTGCAGGCTAAAAAGGAATGAGAATTCTTAGAAAATCCAATATGTTCATCTGTGATCTGGAATGCCTATTATTGCGTCTGACGAATGTACAATATCTATATATGATATCTAGTAGGCGTCACTTATGTTTTGCACCCGCGCTAGCCCAACCCCCGCTCTGTCGTTAGTTAAGTAACCTAACGGGTGAATGACGGGGCCCAGTGGCAAATGCGGATGGCATAAGAGGACGTTGTATTTTCATTTTTTTCTGCAATGATAGGTTAATTGATGGGGCACATTATTTTAATGCAAAGAAAATAAACCAAAGTTGAATCGTTGGAACAGTTTAAAAGAAACCACTCGGTTATTTTAAAACAGAAGATATTTTTTTAATTGCGGAGCTTAAACGACTCCTTTTAAAAGCTATCGGGTTCCTTCGATCATATCAAGTTCACCATGTTCACGGTTTTGCCAAAACCATTTGTAGCCCTCCGTCATTTCATTTGGGTATTCAGTAGTATTCAAGCTATGTATTTTGACCAACGCCAAGGCATAGTGTTTGATAGCTGCTGGGTATTCATTTGTTGCATAGATAGATGAGTTAGTTTGGGACGGTCGTACTGCCATTTGGCCAACGTCAGGGGTATGTACGGATGGGTTCAAATTAACAAGATAATGATGGGTAGAACTTGACATGTGGCTTATGACATTTTGACCAACGCCAAGGTCATAAGAGCATAGGGCAGAAATCCACATCGGGAATTTCTAAAGAAACTAAAATTTGCTAAGAGTTGCATACCATTTGGAGTGTGATAATTTTGGTAGGATTCCTTCAGCTTTATCACATGATGATATTTGGATCCCGATCCTACTGTGAGTATATGCTACTCATCAGGAGATTCTTTCACTAAACGATCAATGCTATAAACCAAGTAGGTGTCGAGAAAGGTGTCAGCAGGGCTACGCCCCCAAAGAAAAGAGGTTATTTAATTATGGAACTTCGCGAAAGCATCGAAAAACCTCCCTCGAAGTACCGACACCGGCCTGGCTGAACGATTAAGAAAGTATTGTATGGTGAGAATAATCCTGACTAGTTCTTCCTTTTTTGTTTGAGGAGGGATTCGAGAAACAGTGGGAGCCATCCTGTTTAGATAAACTAAACACCACTCTAAACTTGCAAGAGCATCATGCTAAAGTGTTTCCTCTCTCTCTCCTAATTGCAGCGACCCAGAACATGACAGGCTTTAAGTTACTATTAGATAAAAATATTTTGACAGGGCCAAACTATAAAGATTGGTTCCGGAATGTCAAGATGGCTATAACTTATGACAAATTGGGGTATGTCCTTACTACTAAGGCACCTGCACTACTAAAATATGGGGTTTCCCCTACGGTTATTGAAATCCATAGGGGCAGATTTATGTTGGCCCTACAGATTAATCCGTAGGGATATAAGGTTGCCCTACGGGCCAAGACGTTCAAGAATAAAAATATTAATTCTTAATTTGGTGTTTGCCCCTATGGAGCCGCAAACCAAGGACCTACGGACAAATCCGTAGGGGCAACTAAATAGAGATTTAATAAAGGGCACAGATCGATCGCCTACGCCCGTTATCTCTTTCTCCCTCTCTCGATCGCGCGTGAAACAAAATCCCTAAATCATTCCCGCCGTTCTCGTCGTCGCCACCGCCGTTCTCGTCATCGCCGCCGTTCTCGTCGTCGCCGCCGTTCTCGTCATCGCCACCACCGTTCTCGTCGTCACCACCGCCGTTCAGGTTAGTAAATCTTCAACTAAATTAAAGAAATTTTTGATTATTTTGGGCTAGGGTTCATGGCTGGGGCTGGGGTTGCAGTTGGAGTTGGGGTTCGGCAGGGGTTGCGGTCGGGGTTGGGGTTGGGGTTAGGGTTAGGGTTGGGGTTCGGCTGCTGCTGGGGCTGGAGCTGGGATTAGGGTTTGGCTTAGGGTTGGGGTTGGGGTTTAGCTGGTGCTGGGGTTAGGGTTAGGTTGGGGCGGGGCTGGGCTGGGGCTGGGGCTGGGCTAGGGTTAGGTTTGGGTTGGGGCTGGGCTGGGACTGGGTCTAGGGTTAGGGTTTGGCTTAGGGTTGGGGTTAGGGTTAGGTTGGGGCTGGGCTGGGCTGGGGCTGGGGCTGGTGCTGGGCTGGGGCTAGGGTTAAGTTGGGGTTGGGGTTAGGGTGGGGCTGGGCTGGGGCTAGGTCTGGGGTTAGGGTTAGGTTGGGGTTGGGGTTTGCTGAATTTGGCAAACCTGAGAGGAATTTCCAGCAATTATTGCCAAGTTTGATTACTAAAATTATTGTTGATCGAGAAAATCTTGGGTCCCTTTTATATATTCCAGTGTACTTGGTACAATACGCGAACCGATACGGACAGGTGGAGAAGCAACCTTGGGACTTGGAAAGGTGAATATGGATTGACCAGTGTGAACACACTTCGATTTTACGGTCAGGAAGATCCGTTTATCTTTCCGAACTAAGCGTTTCAAGTATACTACTCACAGTGTTTGAAGCATCCGGGGTGGAGTGTTGTATACCGATGGAAACCCAGAGATGTCTACAATGTCCCAGAATACGAGGACAGCGATGAGGACGAAGAAGAGAGAAGGCTTAAAGTGCTCCGACCGTCTGTTTCGAAGGACGGGTTGTCTTCGACCGATCATGAAGTTACGTGGGTTAGAAATGACATTGACGATGAAATCTAAGTAGCTATGTATAATGCGCCCACGAAACGAAAAAGGTTATCAGTAATGTTATATTATTACTTCACATTTTACGCTCTATACATATATAGTCAATACTTTTAATGATTGTTTAATGCGTCCACGAACCGTTTATCTAGATTTGATGACGATGTCGGGAGCAGCGAGGGGCGGCAGGAGCTCCAGCCGCGGCAGAGGCAGGGGCAGAGCGGTTCTGCCGCCCGGAGAGCTTCGTAGGGAGCTTCAGTGGGCCGGTCTTGCACCCAGATCGGAGACCCCTTCGGATGCCTCCTTCCGTGTGGATTTTTCCACACCTCCAGGTATACTGCACGCATATCCATTTTGAATGTAATATTACAGATATTCATGCATGTTTATGTCAAAATTACTTATATTGTCAATGTTTGATTGTTTAGTTGTTGGTGATGCGTCCACATCTGGGACAGAGGCCACTCCCGCTCCTCCAGGTATGTTTATATATCATATAGTGCATGTATATTGATTTAGAATGATATATCATAAATATACACACATTCCTTTTGCTCTTACTTAGCAATTTTTATTATTGTCTAGCTGTAGGTGGTGACACCACCGCACCTGCGGGTATGTTTATATATCCTATAGTGCATGCATATTGATTTAGAATATTATATTATTGATCTACACATTATTTTTGCAATTACTTATATAATCTATTTTTAATTGTCTAATTATAGGTGGTGCGTCCACATCTTCCGTAGGGGCCACTCCTGCCGCTTCCATACCATCCGCATCGTCTGCAGGTTAGTATGAATAAATATAAAATATTTATTCATTTTACATATGCTATATAGAATAAATATGAACTTCATGTAAATTTAGCGTCAATGTTTATTTTCTAGTTGCAGGGGATGCGTCCGCATCCGGGACCCCGGTTGTTCCTCACCGGAGGAACTATCGTCCCGCTCGTGCTGCTGTCCGGGCCCAGGCTCGTGCGATAGTCACCGGAGGTATATATCACACTTCAATTTTCGCTTAAGCTTGATTTCTTAATACAACTTTGTCTTAATATTGATTGTCTTGATATTTCGTGCAGACGCAGGGCCTCCCCATACCCAGAGGGGGACTCGAGGCCTGAATCAGTCCCATAGGCTGAGGCCTGACAGAGCTAGGGGGAGGCAGCATTCCCTCTCTTTTTTACCCTTGACTATCGCTATACCGGTCCTCATGCCGAGAGGTTCGGCCGGTATATGGGGGATGAGAGCCGGCTGGTGAAGAACTATCCACTTCACGTTGAGTGGGGCGAGCAGCACCGGCGCTCATTCGCCCTCTTCTTTGATCAGGCTCGGGTACGTATTAACGGCCTATTTTCATTTGATTTATCCAATATATTTATTATTAACACTTGCAATCTAATAATAATGTTTTTTTTGTATTTTCAGTCGGATTACGATATTCAGCCTGTACCTGACCCTGATCACCCTGGGAGGGTGCTCGACCTTCATGCTCTGTACAATGGCCTGATGAAGAACATGCAGACCAAGGTCCGATACAACAGGAATGAGCTGAAGGCCGACTGCTACTCTTTGTGGATGGCGACCCCTGAGGCAGAGAGAGCGGCCCTCCTATCTACTCCGGCGTTTGCGAGAGTCGACGTAGAGACATGGCTTCTATTGTGTGATTATTTCGACTCCCAACGCAAACATGTATGTATTTTAAATGTAATTCATTGTTTATGATATAATTTATTTCTTTGTGTTCCTTAATTAGAAAACTAAATGTTAATGCGTTGTGCAGAAACAGGCCGCTCAGAATACAGAGAACAGGAAGTCGGCGAAAAGGGGTCGCCCCACTTACACAGGTGGCTCGAGGAATATTACTCGAGCCATGGAGTTATCGGTAAATTACAATAGACCGACCTTTCTGATATTCTGCAATATTAAGAGTTATTTTCTAATATTTCTAATATTAAGAGTTATTTTCTAATATTGCAGACAGCTCAGACCGTGGCGCAAGCTGGTACACCGAGCGTGCTGTCCGCATATCTTGTCGTCCACGGCACCTCGACAGATCCCGCCAAGGGCGAGCTTCGATATCCCGACGTCGCTACCCAGGAGTATTGCGTAAGTGTTAAATATTTATTCTACCCATATTTGAAATTTTAGTTTTGGAAGCTTCAAGTTTAAATTTTATACTTATACTTTACTGCTTAATATGGGTGTAGGAGCGGGTGGTTGAGCAGGCCGAGGCCTCGGGGATCGATTTTACCGGACAGAGCGATCCGAGGCTGCTGACCCCAGTTCTGGACGCCGCACACGGAGGGCACCACGTAGGTTGGGAGAGAGGCCGGGGACTTGGCCCTAGCAGGGCCCATATGAGGTTGGACTCCACCCCGGCGGTTACTTCCCCCGTCTCCAGTGAGCGACGTGTCCAGCAGGAACTGGAGAGCTTGAGGGCCACCGTTGAGGAGTTGAAGGAGATGCTGGTATGTATACTACTTTATAGTAAAATATCATGTCATATTATAGATATCAACATATCCATAATTAGTACGTAGCTTGAGCTTATTTGGTTTTAGACTTAGGTTTGATTAATCATACATACATATGTAATTAAAATAAACAACGGTTTTCCAAACTAGATATCCAAATGGGATTTCGAAATAACATGATAATGATACGAATTCGAATAATACACAGTTCTTACACGCTTCTTACACACGTTTGGTCCAGATGCGACAGGGTACATGGGATGCATCTCCTTCGGCTGCGGCTCCGCAAGCCACTACATCGGCTGCGGTTCCGCAGACAGCTCCTATAGTTCCAACGCCCGCTCAGACTCCCGCAGCCACGGCTCTGCAAGCGACTCCCTCGACGGCGGCTGCGCAGACCACATCGCCAGCTCCACAGGACGCTCAGACTCCCGCTCGCGCCGAATTGCAAGGTTTATTGACCGAGGAGCAGGCGCGCGTTATTCTATCATTATTCAGAGGTGGAGCTGGACCGAGCTAGGGTAGCTTTTTGGTTCTTATTTTTGGAAACATGTATTTATTTATATCATACATATTGTACTACATTTTGAAACGATATTGATATTGATATTGGTTTATATTTATATCATATTCAGTATTTGGGTTTCTTTTGTATATTATATGCGTGAGATGCGATTATGAATACTGCGATATATGTTGTGTGATGATTAATTTTATATTTTATTAATATATATATTGTTGTGCACAGGGCGAGAAAAAATAAGGCAGCCCTTTTTTTAAAAAAAAAACAGATAATGTGTACCTACGGATTAATCCGTAGGTACACATGTTGCCCCTACGGATTAAGCCGTAGGGGCAAAATATCAGCAGCAACTGATATTTTCCCCCTGATCTCAGTGTCAGGGGGTTGGTCTTGCCCCTACGGATTTATCTGTAGGGGCAAAAAAAGACCCCTACGGATATATCCGTAGGGGCAAAATATCAGGATTCTTGATATTTTGCCCCTACGGATAAGTACCTACGCATATATCCGTAGGGGATACTACTTAGCCCTATGGATATATCCGTAGGTACAGCTAATATAATTAAAATAACCGTAAATAAAATAACTTTTTTCCCCTACGCTCTAATCCGTAGGTGCAAATGTACCTACATAGAACTCCGTAGGAGCAAGTTTTTGACCGTAGGGGCAAGTTCAGGGCTTCAACTTGCACCTACGGCGTTTTCACCTACAGATTAATTTTTTGCCCCTACGGAGATATCCGTAGGGGCAGTGAGTTTCCCCTACGGGTAAATCCGTAGGGGCAACCCTTATTTCTAGTAGTGCTGCCGTTCCAAGTCCTGAATCCAATGTCGCGGATAAGGAAATCCGCAAGACCTGAGAGTTAGACTGCGCGAAGGCCAAATGCATCGTGCTTGCCTCTATGAATAATGAACATCAGAGGAGGCACGAGAATATGGATCTTGAATCCATATTTCTCCATACCAAGGAACTGTATAGCTAGATACGAGACCTCGAAGAACTTGTTTCAGTCGAGGCTGGCCGTCGGATCATCTGTAGGAAAACATGTCCTTAAGATGATTGGCTATATTGAAGAGCTCGCAGACCTCGGGACAACATTAGAGAACGAGCTATATACAGACTTGGTTCTTCAGTCCCTTCCTTCCACCTACGCCCAATTTATCTTGAATTTCAACATTCAAGGTAAGGAAGTTGAGCTTTCAGAACTCCTTAACATGTTGAGGAGTGCAGAGGGCACCTTGCAGAAAGCAAGGGAAACACCCACTATGTTTGTTCGTGGTGCTTCCTCTTTCAGGTCCAAGGCAAGGGCCAAAGGAAGGAAGAAGAAGGCCGCTACCAAACCAAGAGGTGGTGTTGGTAAGGTGGGAGTTAAGGGAAAGGCAAAGGTTGCAGTGCCAGTAGTGGCAAAGGACGAGTGCTTCCACTGTCATAGGAAAGAACATTAGAAGAAAGATTGCAAAGCTTGGATTGCCAAGAACCCAGACCCGAAGCAAGTTGTGGCTTCGACTTCAGGTGTGTTTGTAATTGAAAATTGTCTGTCAATCAACTCTACTTCTTGGGTATTGGATACCGGATCAGGATATCATATATGCAATTCATTACAGGCACTGAGAAACCGTAGAGTGCTGAAGGTTGGTGATATGACCCTCCAGGTTGCTAACGGAGCTAGCGTGAATGCTGTGTCCGTAGGGGATTATCACCTTGGATTAACGAGTGGACATATTTTGGTTTTGCGCAACTGTTTGTGTGTACCCAGTTTAACGTGTAATATCATATCAGTATCGTTGTTATCAAAAGAAGGTTATGATTTCACGTTTGTAAGCGATGTTAACAACCACCTTAATCATGGTTTGATTGGGTTTGGTACACTAGATAACGGTATATACGTGTTAAACCAAATGCAGATTTTCAATGTCCAGAACACACTAAAAAGAAAGTCTCCAGATATAAATCAGGCTTTCTTATGGCATTGTAGACTAGGTCACATCAATGAGACAAGGTTAACTAAGTTACATAGAGAAAGATATTTGGATCCGTTCGAATATCAATCTTGTCACGCCCCGCTTCCCAGAGTACGCTAAATTGGGCACATGACATAGCTAACCATGCTACCTATGGGTAGGAAGTATCCATCCACAGTCACATTACGGCTGTAGAGATATCAAGAACAGAATATAACTATCTAAAACATGTCCATAAGCCACGATAACATGAGTCAAGAATGATAAAAGTGCGGAAGCAAAAGATCCAATACAAAATAACTGGAATGTATGTCCCATAATACAGGCTCACATCAGGAATAAAATGCAGAAAAATAAAAGAACTAACTACTGTTAACGCCTCACAGCTCAGCCTGCTGGCTGAAGTACTCCTGCTCGGACTGCAGCAAAGGTACGGAATCTGGGCCATGCAAAACCCAGACGTCAGCGCGTCATGTCATCAAGTAATAAAAATATGAACAGGGTAACATGCAATGCCAATATAAACATGAATGAAAAGAAGAGGTAACAGTAATATAAATCAGGCAGTGCAGGGTAGTGTGCAGTGAGTAAACAAAACTGTTCTATTAGGTTTTCTGTTCTAAAGTCTTTGAAATCAATTTGATTAATCATCGATGTAACTCAATAGTATCCCGTGCATACCCGGGACCACGGTCCAGATTCTCGGGCTGAATCCGAGACATGCCGCTAGGCACTAAAATAGGAAATATGTACAGATGAATGATGTCAGCATCATCATCCCAAGGCTGGCATAGCCTCTAAAACTGATCAGAAAAAGTATCGAACTGTTGAGTTACAAGTCAGGTTTCACCATTGATTTCCCCATACCCCCAAGTTATATGTGTATGTCAACTCAGGTATTCAGTAATCAAGAACTAATGCCAACACAGGATCAGGTAAGAGCAGGTTTGTCTGGATAGACAACAGGAACGGTTCGTGAGGTCTACACGTCAGGTTTGTTGGCATTAGGCATAAGATCAAGTAACGGGTCAAGCCATGGTACATCAGGTCAAGTCAAGTAGTGCACGGTACCATGCTGAGTCAGGTAATACGTGTAGCAAGTTATATCAAGGTATAAAAGATAACATGTGGGTGCTCATAGACAGCTGGCATAATCATGGTTATAAGTAATCAAGCATGGTTATCAATAACATAATCTAAGCAATGAATTAAAAAATAAAGTAGATTCAATTAATTAGCAGTACAGTTATCAGTTGTGGTTCAGAGACGGTTTCAACATTATATGAATACAGGGTGACATTCATGGCCGTTAAATCATGTTAACCAATATTAAGAATTTCCAAGGGTGCAATAATCTATAAATAGGTTCACTGGATGAAGTCACAGCTACATCTGGTTTAAATGCGCACAAGTGTCAGATGGATTAAACTATAGAAAGATATCATAGGCTATGTCAAAATGTGATTAAACATATGATTGTGGTCATGAGATATAACATTTAAATGTGATCATGTATGCAATGGTTACCTTTCACGTACTAGATCTAAAATAATATAAACCGATGCAAACGGAACATCGAAATGATATAAAACGATGCATGAGGTACTATACTTAAACCACAGGTATTAGAATATGTATAAAATGATTTAAATAGCATGTAGCAAGGTTAACTTGCCTCGACGGGTCACGAAACAGAAAACGGAACGTTATGCGTCGGCGGGGAAAATCACGATGCGCGCACGGTTCACGGAAAGAACTCAAACGACGAACAGTGGAGCCAAACGGGTCAGGGTTCCTCGCTTGATCGTCGGGAAACGTCGCCGGCCCACCGGATTCCGGCAAGACAGAAACAGTGAGAATAAGAAAGCAACAAATTTAACAAGAAGGAAAGGCCAGCAATAACAGAATGGATGAGGAATGCGAGTACAATGGCGTACAGGGTTTGCAGAGGAGTGCTGTGGTGGTGTCGAGACCGACCGTGATGAGGTCGACGGAACTCCGACGATCACCAGAGGCTATTCTATGGAACAACCAAGAAAAACTTTTAACAGAAGAAGAAAAAACATCATGGGAAGAAGAAGAGGAGAATGAAAGGGAGAAGGAGCGCTTACCGGAGTTGTGCACGACGCCAGGGACCCGGGGACGAGTCGCCGACAGCCCAGTTCCGGCGATGCCAAAAAGTGCAGGGGGTGCTCGGCGTGAGTGCAGGTGATCGGGGAAGAGGAAAGAAGAAGACTAGGATGGAGAGGAGGAGGAGATGGTCGATGAGGAGACGACGACGAGTCACCGGCGAAGTTGGGCTTGCGGGTGGTGTCAGCAAACGGCCTCGTCGGGTGTAGTGGGTCCTCGGGAATGCTGGAAGGAAGAGAGGAGAGCAAGGAGGTGGAGAGGGCTATCACGAGGGTGAGACGGAGGTGGCGATGACGTGGTAGGGTTAGTGGAGACAGGGTGACGAAGGTTGGTTTAAGGTTTGCGTATGGGTTTTAGAGGAAGGAAATGGGGACGAAGAAGAAAATATAAGGAGGGAGAGAGAGAGAGAGAGACGAGAGAGAGAGAGAGAGACGCGGTAAAGAGAGAGAGAGATCGAGAGGACAGAGATAGAGAGGAAGAGAGAGATCGAGAGGAGAGAGAAAGATTTGAGGAGAAAGAAAATCGTTGTTACGCGAGGAGAGAGGAAAAGAGAAGAGAGAGAAAGAGAAGGAGAAAAGAGAGAGATAGAGAGAGACGTGTGGGGCCCAGGGGGGTTTAAGTGAATGGTGATTGGCTCGTGGCCAAAAAAGGAAAAGAAAGAGAAAGATTTGTGGGGTTGAACAGTTAGGGAAAAACTTTGAAAACATTTTTAAAGAAAATGGGAAAAATATTTCCTGGGGTTATGAATTAAATTTTCGTTGGTTTTAAAAAATATTAGAAAATAGGATTTGGCGCAAATGAAAAATATTTCAGAATTGCGCCCGGATCGGGTCCAAAAATTTGAATTCGAAAAACGAAAATTATTGGCGGGTTCCAAAAATTAAAATGAAGGATTTTGTAATTAAAAAGCATACCCCCAAGAACGGACGCACGTACGTGTGCGTAGCCGTCCAAACACGTACGTTTCACTGAACGGGACGAGAACACGATGCAAGGATGCTACCACAGGGTTAGGGGTGCCGAGCAGGCCATGACAAGTATTTTTAATTTAATTTTAGATGACTTAAATTGTTATATGCAGAAAATGAATTGTCGGGGTAGATTACAACTAGCAACAGTCAAGCAAGACAAATGAAATAAATACCACACACTACACATACGGTAACTGAAATTTGTAGCACTGGACTGTACGGAGATTGTCACATCAGGCTCAGTAGGAGTTCGGATGGGTTTCCTCATCGTCCTTCTTATCGATATCTACCTGGGGACCGTTACGTACAGCTAGTACCGCTTACGGCCTGTGGTTAAACCCACTGCCAGCGTAGTGTCGAGTCTTCAGAGTCCCACACAGAGAGTTTCCCTGCTTCAGGAGAAACGATATAGAGGTCGTATGGTTTTATGACAGGGTTCGGACACATACGTGCATTTATGCACGTACAATGTTCGGACAGATTTTACTAGCGGGTTTTAGTTTAAACCAGATTCTAGTATTGGATTATTGGATTTATACAGTCTCAGTATTTACGTATTTTACGGATAGGAGGGGCATTCTCGTTATTAGTCGAGAAGCTTCTAGAAGGAAGGTGACTCATTTAGTTTTAATTCATTTGTGAATTAAAACTTAATGAGGTGGAGAGCTTATGTGTTATTATCATTAATTGCACCATGACTCATGAGGTGATTCATCTCAAGAATTAAATGAAGCATTAATGATATTTGTGAAAGATATTTGTGCAAGATATTTTGTTATGCTTCATATTATTTAAAGTGAGAAGGGTTCAATTCATTATTACAAACACATTCTCTCTCCTCAAGCTCTCTCTCTTCAAAAACCTAACCCTAATCCTCTCATGTGTTGAGATCCCAAGGGTTAGCAAGACTAATAGATCCTTAATCCACTTCTATATCTTCTAGGTCACTTGGATTAGCAATCCTAACCACTTAGTTACCTCAAGTGAGAGGTTAAAGCTTGGAGAAGGAACTCTCGGGTGGATCTTCTATCACATCGAGGAGGCCGACGAGGAGGTGAACAACAAGAACAAGAAGGACTAGTATCTTGAGGTATAATCATCTATCATAGTAGTTCAGCACTTCTAGATAGTTTGTTAGTTAGGGTTTAGCAAATATCCGTAAAGTTAGTCCATGTTAACTTAAACAAAATAATTGTTTTTCCTATTCCGCCTCCCCGCATCATGTGGGGTGTCTAACGTCGACTTACAATAACCTAGTTGACACTTCATGCTTGCATGAGATTTTCATGTTGACACTTCATACTTGCATAAACCTTGCATACTTACACCTCCTCCTTGCATGGATATACCACACTTCTTCTTGATGACACTTCCTCCTAAACCTCATCCTTTATTATCCTTATCTCTTCACTAAGCTCAATTCATATAACAATTAGAAACAATTTGGCCAAGTTAGAAAATAAAGAAAATCCTAGAACACCAAAGAAAAAAAAAAGAGAAGAGAAACTAAGTGCTAAGGATCACTACCACCATCCTCAAGTTAGGATCTTTTGAGGTTGTGCATCTTGGAAGAAGTCTTTCAGTGATCTTTCAATAGGTATAAGTTCCAACTCTGCAGATTTTTAGTTAATTCTGTTTTAGTTTAGAAGCATGATATCAGAAATATCGTATTTTGATAAATTTAGGTTCTGTTTTGAATCTGCTATAGTCTAGGTAATCTTTAACAAAATCAAACAGTACCTTCATATTCTAAATTGGACCTAGAATAACCACTAGAAAGACGGACCTATTCCTTTGATTTTTGGTCGGCGACATTCAATGAATGTCCGAGCTCGCCGGTTTGGTGTAGGAGTTGGGTGTTGAAAATTTTAGGGTAGCATTCTGTATATGTGTTAAGATGTCTGGTATTGCTAGTTTATGTTATAATTTCAGTATATAAAATCTGGTAACAAATATCTGTTTTTAGTGTGCAGTGTTAGAAAACAAGGAAAAGTGTGATGTTTAACATACTGAACTTGAATTTGGAACCATTAGGTATAACTACTAGAAAAACTAACAAGACCAAATCTATAATGATACCACTAGAAAACTTTACTCAAAGCCCAAGACCCCAACCTAATGTTTTGGCCGGCGATAACACCATAATTCTCGAGGTCGCCGGACTTTTGGTGGGTTTTGATGTTGAATTTTCTTATGTAGCTTAGGTTTGGTATTTTATAGGTTTCTGTATTGTTTGATTTGTCTAAATAATTATACAGAGAAATCTGGGAGTAAATAGTTATGGTTTTATCAAATTTCTGATATTTACGATACAGATTTTTCGTATTTTAAACTGCAACTGAACCGTTAACGTTTGTACGTTAACAACAGGATTGTATTGTTGTTTTCGATTAAGTACGCTGTAGGTTCTAACCTATGGATGCCTATCTCGTTGTTTTGAATTTTGATATGATATTTACGTCGATATGATATAACGACGATTATAGATACGATTGCGAAGATTTCCAAGATGGAGTTGACGGACATAGCGAATCGTAGAATCTACGGCCTCGACAAGTGGTGAGTAAATTTACATCTACGGGGGAAGTCGGATGGATGGCGTATAGTACCCCCGCAACCTTATAAATAGTAGTATGGTATATAATAGTTTTGGTAATTATTTAAGATATGGATATTGAAGTTAAATTGCATATAGCATGATACTTATTTGCATGTAGTTTACTTATGGTTAGAATAAATTGTTACGAAAGACCATGCGGTACTAGAGGTGAATTTGATATAGTAATAATATGAGGTATTGTACTAGATATTATACTGTATTAATGATTATGAGATTCGTATGCCGAATAACTGCCCAGTTCCCTTTTGACTCGTAATTAATGATTTTATTTACTTTACTTGTTTACGTTATAATTATTAATGTTATACTTTTCCATAATACGAACACTCTGATAGAACACTTGCACAAATACTAATGATTGCCATGCTGCACAAGTACGTACATACATGTTACACTATACCTCATTGGTACTTCCATGTCACTGAGAATCGTTATGTTATGTATTGCGTATATAGATGTTGATATGAGTAGATTATTACACCTTTAGAACACTTGCACAAATACTAATGATTACCATGCTGCACGAGCACAGACGCGTATGCTACACTACACATAATTAGTAGTGCCATGACACAGTAGAATTGATATCATTATGCCTATATGATTTAATTACACAGTCTTTATTTATTTCCTGTTACGTATTGCAAATGTCAGTATTATAAATGTTGTATTTGATTCTTATGGATTTTCTGGATATTCTACTCCTGATGATATATATCAGTGGTATGGGACGCTGTTGTATATGTATATATATAATATATTATCAGAATAATCTATGCAAGTATTCTCCTTCTTTACTTGATATTCCTGGATATAATGAGTTGACGTCCACCATAAGCTTGCTGTTTTCTGATTATTTTATTCTGAACCAAGTGGGGGGGCTTCACGGTTTCGGACTTGTTACTTATCCAGACTAGGTAGGGGGCTATACAGTCGGATACATGGTGGACCCGGATCGAGACCGAGGGGAAGGATAGCTGCAGTTAAGACGGGGAGCCTAGCGAGGATACTCGATACCGGAGATAGAGATGAGCACGGCAGATATCCAGGGGATACTGACCGGGGTTCGAATTGGGCACGGCGGATATCCCGGGGATACCGATCGGGGCCAGGGATATCTGGTGGCGATCAACTGTTGAGATGGTGTTGACGATATCTGCATTTACGTGTCGGTGATGGACACGAGAGATTTCTGATTTCGGGTGTCGATACTGGACATCCATATATATATATATATATTGATATGATTGCTATCATGAGGTACACAGTTAGATTATGGTTATTGTAGCCGACCAGGACTGATCCGGGGGACGGTACCTGTATATATTTGTACGGGCATTCATATACATAAAAAAGAATTCAAACACGAGCTATAGACTCATTATTTTGAAATGTCTGATATAACACTGAGATCTTTAAAATTGTAAACCTCTTAACTTTTTCCATCAAAACAGCAGGACGTATATCCTAATTAAAGATACTTATTATATTTCATACTATCACGTCTGCTTTATGCCATGACATATCTATTCCGCGGTTATTTTAAAGAAGAGGTTTTTATGCCATATATTTTCGGCCAGTTTGGGCTTATACCTAGATACGGGTCAATTGCATTGATATGTCCTACTTAGGATTGCATGACAGATAGTGTTGCATTATAATACATATGCATATCACATTATATTAGTACAGATTATGATAGTATTATACTTATGACCTAGGTATCGTCGTGCATTTTGATTTCTACCTGGTGATGTACTTTTATTCACTGAGTTGGCAACTCATCCCCGTTGTGCCACAGCTTCTTGTAGGTTTTTCCGCTTGGATTAACAGTGGCTTGGGCACACATTCCTTTCGGTGATTGATTGGTAAGTGGGTTACTATTGTATCGTACTCACACTTGATTATTCATTGGTATATTGTGGACTTAGAAGCGAGACTTAGAATTTGTGTGTTGTGATGTCACACTCATTAAAGTCGACATTGTATATCGTGTGCTTGGTTGCTCCGCCGTTTGGGCGTAGAAGCTAGCTCCCGTTGGGATGCTATTTTATTGTGGTTGTATTGGGTTTTTATGCAAAATTACAAAGGAGGTGCTGTCAAATTTCAAAACGTCATAAACTCTCTTTAAACATACTTTTTTAAAATCAAATGGTTATTTAAAATGATTATTGAAACTTCACCTCCAATGTTTTCAAAAGAAAAAGGTTTAAATTCCGGGTTTTGGCTTACTTGAACCACGTCGGCGTGTTTAGATGTCACATGATTTAAGTGCTGGTCACGTGCCACATTTAGGTCATGACACCAAGAGAGAAAATGAATAGTGAACAATAATACTAGAATACATATATATATATATATATATATATGTATATATATAAATTATTAAATCAAAACTTGATTTAATAATCCGGCTTAATCCTAAGCCGCTAGTATTATCAACCGTCCGATTAAAGTCCATGTAGCCTGTATACATATTTAATCAGACACCTGTGTATACTAACATATGTCATCTACATTATATCGCCTGAACTAGGAAAACCCTCTGTGCGGGACTCTATAGAGATTTCTGGATAAATTCATAACCATAAGCACGTTAGCGGTACTAGCTGCATGTAACGGCTATCCAGGTATTGAACGAAAGGAAGGATGACGAGCAAACTCACCCGTGTTCCTACTGAGCCTGTCTTTGACAATCTCCATACAGTCTGGTCTGTTCGTCTAAGAGTATCGCATATCGGGTCTAAGGGGTGGATAAAGTCAGACCCCTAATAACGCGATAAGTCGTGTCAATGTGAAGCCCATCACCCACTGATAAACTACTGATCCAAATCAGTGAATCTTGTCCACCATGGACAAGGATTTGTGGTGATGGCCACCCATACACAGCGCAACATTTACCCCCAATACTGAGAGATGAATCCCTGACGATCAGCTCACTGCCTCCATGTGGCTCGGGACTGTACCCAACTAAAACTTGTTTGCACGACTCCTTTGAGCCATGGTAGGGTAGTAATCAAAGCACAGTGGGAACTCACACAAGACAAATGACGATCTCAGGTCGACAGAATAACTTGTACTCGTGTCACCTGAGAACTGCTATCTGACAATAGGTATAATACAATTTAGCATATTCCCGACAAGTCCGTCCAGTGTAACTCATTAACTCAATGAGCACCTGTATACTATCTTTGGTGACTAACTGACACCAATGGCTATGAGACCGGACATCGCCCCTCGTCGGGATCAAGAAGTGTATAAACTAGTCTACTCTGGAATATCGATGCCCAGTCTCGATATTCCCACGACTGGGGACATTTAAGGATTTTCTTATAGACTACCCAATTCTCACAAGTGTGATCGCCACAATTGTTGGCTATAGTGCCCTCAAGGCAATTATTATAATCGCAAGCAGACGATTATGATGATTGCTGGAGGACCTATACGGGTAGAACAGTCTTACTCGAGATGATAGCATGCTATCTGGTTTGTCTTTATCATCATGTACATGCATTATGTGATATTACATATCACTATTACATGTTGATAAAGCCCATAGGATTCTTGGTTGACTACCAGCATTATGATGGCTATCATATACGTGGAAGCTGGGTGGTCTATAAGCACATCCTTAAATGTCCCCAGTCGAGGGAGTATCGAGACTGGGCATCGATACTCCGGAGTAGACTAGTGTATACTTTTCGAGACCCTGACGAGGGGCGGTGGCCGGTCTCACAAGCCATTGGTGTTAGTTAGTCACCTAAGATAGTATACAGATGCTCATTGGGTTATGAGTTACACTGGACGGACTCTCCGGGAATATGCTAAATGGTATTATACCTATTGTCAGATATCAGTTCTCAGGTGACATGAGTACAGGTTAGTCTGTCGACTTCAGATCATCATTTGTCTCGTGTGAGTTCCCACTGTGCTTTGATTACTATCCTACTACGGCTCAAAGGAGTCGTCCAAACAGGTTTTAGTTGGGTACAGTCCTGAGCCACATGGAGGCAGTAAGCGGATCGTCGGGGATTTGTCTCTCCCGGTATTGTGGTTTGATGTCGCGTTGTGCACGGGTGGCCATCACCAGAAATCCTTAGCCAAGATAGACGAGAATTACTGATTTGGATCAGTAGTTTCTCTGTGGGTGATGGGCTTCACACCGACACAAAATATCGCGTTCTTAGGGGTCTGACTTTTTCCACCTCCCTAGACTCTATATGTGATACTCTTAGACGAACAGACGAGACTGTATGGAGATTGTCACAGACAGGCTCAGTAGCGGTTCGGATGAGTTTGCTCGTCGGCCTTCCTTTCGCTCAATACCTGGGTAGCCGTTACGTACAGCTAGTGCCGCTGACGTGCTTGTGGTTAAACCCACTGCCAGTATATTGACGAGTCTTTAGAATCCCATACAGAGGGTTTTCCTGGTTTTGGCGAAACGATGTACAGGCCGTATGGTTTTACGTGCAGGGTTTCGATCATATACGTGTACTGGCTACACGTATTTTTGATCGGGCGGATAATACTAGCGGGTTTGGGATTAAGCCGCATTTTAGGATTATAATATTGGATTATTTTCGTCTCTTGGTATTCGTGGTACGAATACGGGTATGTATATACGGTGAGGGGTATTCTTGTAATTTCACAAGAGTGCTTCTAGAAAAAGACACCTCATTTGTATTTAATCCATTTATTTAAATAGATAATGAGGTGGAGAAATGAGGTGTCATTAGGACATGATTGAAGCATGGCTACTTGGGTGACTCATTCACTTTGGATGACTATTGAAGCATGGTTGAATTATTGTGATTATTATTATTGATATATGGTTCATAGTCATCAACACTTAGCCATTCTAGCAATCATTCTCACTTGAATACTCTCATCTCTCCTTGGCTCTCTTCTTCTTCCTCAAATCCTACACACTCTCATGAATTGAGAAACCTAGGGTAATTAAGACAAATTAGTCCAATAAATATTCTCTACATCTCCTAAGCTACCTAGATTAGCAAACTAGGTACTTTAGTGTTAGGAATATGTATGCCCTAGAGGCTATTATTGTTGATATAGTGGATGCTTGGACATATATATAGAGGGCTTTCTTGCTCGACATGATAGCATGCTATCAGGTTACCTTTATCTTAACATGTAGACTGGTATTTATACCGTCTGTCTCATACATTTGATAAAGCCCTTAGGATATGTACTTGAATACCAGGACTATGATGAGATCATCCTAGTAGGGCCAGGGTGGTCCAAAAGTACATCCTTTAACCAGTTCTTAGTCGAGAGAATATCGAGACTAGGGCATCGATATTCCAGAGTAGACTAGTATGTACGTTTCTTATCCCATAGAGGGCGATGGTTGATCCCACAACCATTGGTGTATGATATCAAAGATTGTATACAGGTGCACATTGGAGAATGGGTACACCGAACAGAACTCGTCGAGGACTCTTATGTGGTAGTACACCTATCGTTAGATAGCAGTCCTCTAGTGACACTGTTACATGTTAGTCTGTAGAGCCGAGATCGTCATAGATTCTTGTGCGGCTCCTACTGTGCTTTGATTTCCTCCCTACCACGTGCAAACAGGTGGATTTTGGGTACAGTCCTGAGTCGCATGGAGGCAATGAGCGATATGAGGGGTGTCTTCTCTCTCGGTATTGGGGGTTGATGTTGCGCTATACTCGATTGGCTATAACTGGAATTCCCTGGCCAGGGCTGCTGTTGAGATTTATTGATAAGTGTTATCAGTAGTTTATCGAGCCGTTATAGGCCAGACATCGGCATGACTTATCACGTTACTGGGGTCTGACGTTTACCACCCCAAGACATGATATGCGACATATCAGATGAAGAGACCGGACTGTACGGTAGTGTTACCGATAGGCTTCATGGAGACTATGGACAAGCTTGCTTGTTGATCTTCATATCGCTCAATACCCGGGTAGCCGTTACGTCCAGCTAGTACTGCTGACAGCTTTTAGGTGATTGATGTGATCATCACCTACTGCTGGCGTATTGGCGAGTCTTTAGAGTCCCACACAGAAGTTCCTTGGTTCAAGCGAAACGAAATAGGACACATATGTGATATGTGTGTGGGCCTGATTAAATACGTGTATGTGATACCGTATTGTAATATGGCAGTTATCTGTTATCGGTTTGGTTATATGGGATATAACCAGATTGTCGAATCAAGTGTTGATTTGATAATGTGATATACAGATAAATGATATTAGTCGGTCATATGTGATATAACCGGATTATTAAATCAAGTGTTGATTTAATAATGTGATATATATTATATCTTAACTAATATCATTAGCTAACTAAATATTTTATTATATGTATTAATATATATATATATAGCATGGCATGATTTCTATTTTTGAGAAAAATAGAAATGAGGTGGAAAATGAGAGCATGATTGCAAGCATGGGCTTTATATTTGGTTATTCATCTTGACTCACTATTTAAGCATGGTTGCAATTTTATATTGAAAAATTCCATGCTTGAATTAGTGGGGGTCAAGGGTTGCCATTCATTCTATGCTCATTCTCAACACTTAGCCATTTTTCTTGAGTTGCTCCCATGGTTGCTCTCTAGCTTCTTCTTCTTTCTCAATTGCTATAATTCAAGCTTCAACCCTCATATGTGATGTGAACCATGAAGCTTGAACAAAAACTTGTGAGCTTTTAACATCCCCTAATTCACCATCCTATACTTGACTAGCGATTGAGTGTAGCGTGTTTACTACGCTAAAGAGTTTAGTGTAGAGATAGCTTGAGTTGGAGGGACTTCGCGTGGATCATCTTCGGCACGAAGGTCATTGGAGGAAGTTCATCCATAACCTCAAGTGGAGCCTAGTGGAGTCGCGGGACTACTATACGGAGCATGTAAAGTGAAGGACTCGATCTACGAGGGTATAAACTTTTTCACTTCCTCTAGTTTACTAGATATCAAAACCATAACCCTAATATTCTAGCAATGATCTTGTATAGTCTACCTTAGCACCTAATAAAAATTAAAATTTGGCATGCTTGATGCCACTTGGACCTTATGATGGTGCTAGGGTCGATTTTCTTGGTATCAGAGCCAAGCTAGAACATTAGGGTAGACTATCATAGCTTGTAGCGACGTTAGAAATCCGCCGTTTTTGTCGCGCAAAAACTGCCGATAAAAACAGTTTCCAAAATGATGTTTTAAGTTGTTTGCACACCCCGCGGGCTCATGGTTTGAACTGAGAAGCTGCACGGTGGAGCGTGCGCACCCCTGGGACACCTCGGGGGGGACCAGAGGTCGGACCCACACTCCAAGACCACCATAAGGTGGCCTTAGGTGTGGGTGACCCGAGAGCACCCCAACTGGGTGCTCTCGGGTCTGCCTTCCCTTAGGGGCCACTTCGAGGTGGCCCCCAGGGGTGGGTACCCTCTGAGGCCCCTCATTCGATAGTTAATTTTGGGATCTTTGCCTCCGATAAGATTCGGGCGGGTTTCGAGTTCGTTTCGCCTCCCGGATTGGCTTAAAACGATCTGTTTTGGAACTTTATCTCACTGGATTTTTCATGTCTTGGAAAAATTGGTTTAGTTCGTTAATTGCGTGCGGAATTCTAATGTCGGGGTAACTTTATAAGCTTTGTGATGTGTGATACAATTATTAGAATCCGGATTGATTAGTTTACGAAAACTAGTTAGTATATTGTAAACCTAGCCGTTTAGTATCAATTGATCGATTGCCACGAAGTTCTGAATCGGATCAAAACTCCATCGCAATTGCATATTATACGCGATCACTAAGTCGGGAATCTTGTTGAATTATCCGTCAACCAATTGAAAAGAGTTTTCAATTTGAGACTAAAATGCAAGTTTTATAAGTTACGCATGAAATCCGGAATATGAGATATTCCGGGTTTATGATGTCTAAGGATATTTCGGATTCTAATTATTGCAGTTTTCTGTTTTCTTTTCTGTGACCGTAAGTGTAATATGTTGGATATAGTGCCCTCAAAGTCAATTATTGGATCGCAGGTACGTGATTGCAATGATTGAGGGAGGACCTATACCAGTAGGACAGTCTTACTCGAGATGATAGTATGCTATCTGGTTTGCCTTTATTAGTCGTGTACAGGTTCAGGTGACTGATCACTATTACACGTTGATAGAGCCCTTAGGATCCTTCTTGACTACCAACAGTATGATGGCGATCATATACGTGAGAGTTGGGTAGTCCATAAGCACATCCTTAAAAGTGGTCCCTAGTCGTGGGAGTTTCGAGACAGGGCATCGATACTCCGGAGTAGACTAGTGTATACAGTCGAGACCTCGACGAGGGGAGGTGGCCGGTCTCACAAGCCACTGGTGTCAGTTGGATCACCTAAGATGTATACAGGTGCTCATTGGGTTATGAGTACACCGAACAGGACTCGTCGGGAACCTGCTAGTTGGTATTTATACCTAGCGTCAGATAGCAGTTCCCAGGTGACATGAGTACAGGTTAGTTCATCAACCTGAGGTCGTCATTTGTCTCGTGTGAATTCCCACTTTGCTTTGATTTCTACCCTACCACGGCTCAAAGGAGTCGTGCAAACAGGTCTTTTTTGGGTACAGTCCTGAGCCACATGGAGGAAAGTGAGCGGATCGACAGAGGATTCGTCTCTCCTGGTATTGGGGGAGAGATCGCGCTGTGTCTAGAAGAGCCATTACACAAAGCCCTCGGCTGAGGTAGGAGATTTACTGGTAGGTACTCCAGTAGTATCTCAGGGTGTTCTGGGCTACACTCCGACACGACTTATACCGCTATTGGGGGTCTGACGTTACCAGCCCCCTAGGCCCGATATGCGATACTCATAGACGAATGGACCGGACTGTATGTATATTGTCACTGTTAGGCTCAGTAGGGTTCCAGGATGAGTTCGCTCATCAGGCTTCCCTTTCGGTCAGTACATGGGCAGCCGTTACGCACAGCTAGTGCCACTGACGTGCTTGTGGTTAAACCCACTGCCAGGGTACTGATGAGTCATTAGAGTCCCCCACAGATAGTTTCCCAAATTCGGGCGAAACGCTGTAGAGGCCGTATGGTTTTATGGCAGGGTTCGGAAAATGCACGTGCGTTTACGCACGTGTCATGTTTCGGGCAGATAATACCGGTGGGCTTTGGTTTAAGCCGGATCCATGTATTATATTGTGTAGATATAATATCTTTGTCTCAATTGCATTTTTATTCGGTCGTAATACAAATGCGGGTATTTTATACAGTTACGGGGTTATCCTGAAATTCGTTTCGGGATCGCTTTTCGAAGTTGCCAGTTTTCTATCACCCGTCTTAAACATTCGGTTTAATGCGGAATTATCTTTTTCCTTTGGGTGAGTCATGAGGGTGAGTCATGAGTGGAAGCTTCTAGATGGATGACTAGGTTTAGTGACTCATTGTTTGCATTAATGGTTTGATGAGGTGTTTAAGTGAGTCACCTTTTGCATTAATGTGTTTTGGTTTTGAACTTGGATATTTCTTCTTGATCTTTTCCATTATGGTCACCCCCCTTGCTCCTACACTCACCCCCTCCTTTTATATGTGGCCGGCCATTATTATGGAGGCAATATGGTTGATTCAATAGAAAAGATGATAGATTTGGTTCATGGAAATTTGATAGCTCATTTCTCATCACTTCCAAAAGGTAACTTCATTAACCGTTCATCCATGGTTTTGGATGTAACGAGACAAAGTATTCTACTCATTCTCTACATCAATCTTGGACATGTTGGCTAGCAAACATCATGTCCGAGTTGCCTCGGTATAGAGGCGGGAGCCCGTTTAAAGATTCGTTGACGTGGTGCTACCTCGAGGAGGAGAGCGGAGATCGAGCGAGATCGCAGATGCCGCAAAGGAGCGTGGGATGATGGTTAAAGACCGAAGGACTCAGATCGTTCGGTATAGCCTTTCTACCCACTTTGTAGTTTGTTAGTTTAGCGTTAATGGCAAGATCTGGGTTATAGTATGCGATAGCGCTAGTTATAAAAGTTTTTGTTCCGCGTTTGGCGTCAGATTGACGGCCGGGGCGCTACCGTAGACTTACATGGTATCAGAGCCACGCCATTAAGCTTTACTAATTTGTTCTAACGTGTTTCAAATATCGATCGAACGAAATTTCGAAAACCGCATTTTTCAGTGTAAAGTTTCTGTCGATTTTAAAAACTGGTCTAAAAATCATTTTGAGCATCTCAGAAAATCGAGCAGACTTTTCTAAGAATTCTGGTGAAATTTGGTCAACTGAAGCTACAGTACGGCCGCTGAACCGCCGCACAAAACAGGGTTTGGCCGCGGATCCGCGGCCAATTAGTGGCTAAAGTGCACCAAAATTCTACAGTATGGTCTTCTTGTAAAATTGTGGTTTCTGGAATATTTCTTTTGGGCCCAGATTTTGTTTGTGTACTGCAGATGTACGTGGCTCCCACTTCGGGAAGTTTTGTCGATCGAAATTTTAAACTTGTTAGTTTATAGTACTTACATTATATCTCCGACCGTGAATGTCATTCGAGCGGTAAATTGCGTCTGATTGCTATAGTCCTTTTAGACGGGTTTGCGAACGTGACATTCGCGTTAATGTTCTGTATTGTGCTGTGATGTTGCGGATTTGTCGTGGTGGATAGCAGTGTGCAATGGTAGTGCAGTTTGGAATTATTTTTACATTTGATATTGCGGGGCGAGCGTCCAACATGTGGACTGTCGTCACTGCCTGTTTGTATAATATTCTTTTGGGGCACGACCGGGCTGAGGTCAATATACCCGTTGTACATATTTTTCATTTCTGTACTAGGTTTTACCCCGCGACGGAGTGCACGGATAACCGGGTTCTGGAGGGAAACGGGTCCGCATCTCATGGCTTTTAGAGGCAGAGGGGCCTCACTCTAGAATTGGCAGACTATTCGCCGCACTCGTATGGGGTACAAGTTGACCCAAGGAGGGGTGCTCAAGTTATCGGATTCCGTGAAATGCAGGGTGGTCCATTCATTGTGCTGTAGGGGGCTGCCTCGCTTCAGGTTTTGGCGGGTAACTTGCCGCACCCATAGGGGTCTAGGTTTCATTGCACAGGCTATCCACACGACCAGGGGAACGTCGAGTTTTAGAAGGGCTCTATGAAACCCGGGGATCCCAGATTATCTGTATTGTTCTGTGATGCTTATTACTTTTCTGTAATGTTGCATATTATCACGCCTGGAGCGATTATTGTATATTGGTATATATACTAGTAGATATTGTATATGTTTTCCACCCGCGCTAGTCCATTCCCCGCTCTGTCGTTAGTTAAGTAATCTAACGGGTAATGACGGGACCCAGTGACGAATGCGGATGGCATATACGTACATTTTATTTTCGATCTTTTCTGGTGTGATTGATTGATGGGACTGCGTTGATTCGGATCAATGCAAAGGAAAACAAACCTGTTTGGATGTTGTTGGAACAGTTTTAAAAAGGTGTTATTACAAAGACGTTTTCTTTTGTTTTGCATAGTGGTATTCAATTGGAATATCCTGCACCTCATTCGACGAGGCAAGGGCCGAGATTTCTTCACCGGGAGTGACCTCTTGGGCAGAAGTTTGCATCAGGGTAATAACTTCACTATAGTCGATTACATGTTGCTTTGCATCGCGGTATTCAGTTGGAATATCCTGCACCTCATTCCACGAGGAAAGAGCCGAGATCCCTTCACCGGGAGTGACCTCTTTAGCAAAGGTTTTCGCCACTATATTTTTTATAAAGCTATCAGGTTCCTTCAGCGATATCAAGTTCGTTACGTTAAAGGGTTTTCGCCAAAAACCAGTCGTAGCCCTCCGTCATTTCATATGAATGGTCAGTAGTATTCAAGCTATGTTGGTTTGGCCCTTAGCCAAGACATAGTGATTGGTAGCTGCTGGGGTGTTCACATGTTGCATAGATAGATGCGTTGGTTTGGGATAGTCGTATTACTTTGTTGGCCCTTAGTCAAGAGTATGTACGGGTGGGTTCAAATTAACAAGATAATGATGGGAAGAACTTGACATGTGACTTATGATTGGTTTGGCCCTTGGCTAAGGTCATAAGAACATGGGGCAAAAATCACATCGGGGGTTTCTAAAGAAACTGTAACTTTCCAGGCATGCGCATACCTTCTGGAGTGTGATAACATGGGTGGATTCCGTCACGTTATCATGCGATGAGAGTTGGATCCCGATTCCCACTGATGAGTTAGTTTACTCTTCGGGTGATCCCGATTGATTCTTCTTTCAGGTTTGGAGGAGAATTTGACAGTACAGTGGGAGGTTTCCTGATTAGATAAAGTGATAACCATTCTGATCTAGGTTAGAGTGCACACAGAGTGTTTCTTTTCTCTCTCTCTTTGGCAGCGATCTTTGACCGACCCTAGACCATGACTCAGAGACCAAGTTGACCGAACCTTCTTAAAATACTGGCTTTTGGATTGTCCTAGTTGCATAAGTCATTGCCACTCCTTCTTTTACCCTTTGCATTTCTCAGAACACCCCGTATAACTACGGACATCCACTTGCATTGGATAGATCCATCGTATAGTTATATACGAACTCGAAGGGACTTCTTCGAGGATGGATCCAAGTTCAGGAGAAATTGAATTGGTTTATTCGGTTGTATTTTATTATCACCTTCTCTCAGGTTGCGAGAGCTTCTTGGTTTAGAAGAGTACACCTATTATGCTTATTGGATAGTCTTCTTCCAAACCATAGGCAGGTGCCGAAAGGTAGGGAATGAAGAAAACCAATTAGCCTAAGTAGGGTGTGCAGAAGGTAATAAGTAAAGACAAATAAAGGGATTAGAAAGAGGGCAAAGTAAATTGTGACTGCTATCATTCACGACCAAACCGCATAGTTCATCGCCACTCCTATTTCACCTTTGCTTTTTTCCCCAATTCGGGAGAAATAGAATAAGGTATTATTCAGTTGTCTTTTATCATCAACTTCTCTCAGGTTACGAGTACTCCTTGGTTTAGGAGGGTACACCTATTATGCTTACTGGATAGTCTTCTTACAAATCATAGGCTGGTGCCGAACGGTAGGGAAGGAAGAAAACCATTTAGCCTAACGATGGTGTACAGAAGGTAACGACTAAAGACAAATAAAGGGATTTGGAGAGATGACAAAGAAATATACGGTTACAGTCATGAATTGGATTATGGAAGAGGCATTACTAGGAATACCAGGATATCCCTACGAAACATTTTCATGTTTCAGTTTCACTGTGCGTTGTTAAAGGAAAACTGATTTCCCGATTAGATACTTACTCCAGGGTATGTATTTACCAGGTATGATTCTCACATCTGTATGGTTTTACAGATGATGAGTGGGAGTAAGTGTAACACCTTAGGATGTGTTTAGTGGCTTATTATATTTTAATATATGGTTTTTAGTAAAAAGTTTACCAAATTGATTTTCAATTATTTTATCCTATTTAATGAATATTTTATTATATTTTTCCTAGGCTTGCACACACTTGTGCATGTTAACTAGGGTTGTAATTTGGGGTTTAGCCATGATTAGCAAACATGGTGAGTTAACCATTTCCCTAATCTAGTTTTATAATTTGTTTTAAGTGTTTTGGGTTTTATGTTGTATGGTTGTTTTAAAAGAAAAAAATGAAATGAAAAGGATTTTTAAATGGGGTTGAATTGTTGACCATAAGAGAGACAGAGAGAGAGAGATGAGCATGGTGCTACATGGTGTGAATCATGCCTCATTTAATAAGGAAAGAGAAAGAGAAGGGGGGTCTTTGTTGTTTGCTCTCATTTCTCCTCATATTTTCTTTTCACTCATTCTCTCACACTCTCAAACACACACACACACACAAGCAAGAGCAGCAGCAGCAGAGAAGCAGCAGCACCAGAGCAACAGCATCAGCAGCAAGCAGCTTCAGTAGCAGCAACAGTATCAGCAGCAGCTTCTGGTAGCAGCAGCAGGAGCCCCAGCAACAGTAGCAACCCCTCATTTTCTCCTTCCACTCTTTCTCCTGCTTCCTAGGGTCCATTAGGGTATAATTTCTGAACTCAATTCCCTGTCTTGTTAAGCTTATGCGTTAATTAGCTTCAGTTTGTGTTAAATAGTGAGTTTAGTGCTATATATGGTGATTGGTGAGAAGTTGTGGCAAATTGATGATTGTGTTGGTTAACCCTGCCTATTTTAGTGTTATTAGGGTCACCTTAACCGAGATTAACCCAGATTTCACTAAAATACCATAGGGTTTCCATTTTGTGCAAAAATGGTCTTTTTAAGCGACATTGTGGATGTCTGTGATCTGCTTTTGACCCGGACCCTTCAGGATAAAATTGAGAAGACTGGAGCATGCTCACTAGGTATAGACCACACCACCTGAGCACGAGCCCTTAATTCCCAGACCAGGCCGCAAATTAAAGCAATCTGGCCGCAAATTGCGTCCAGGAAGGAGAGTTGGGTGTTGGGGTCTTGGCTAGGGTAGTCTACAGTGTTATCTAGTGTTTTGGTATGAGTAGTTTTGTAAGATTTTACCTGTAGGAAAATCTGGGATCAAATATCGTATTTCTAGTTCATTTCGTTTGCACAAAACGCATGATACGTGAGTGGGTTCTGTGATCCAGTGTCTCGCGGCATATCGGATAGTTTTAGACGCGTATACACATGTTTCAGCGTACCGTGCACACGCGCGTTTAGTTCGCGACGCGAGTTTCTCGTTTAGTGTCGATATCGCGTTTTGCGAGATATTTTGCTTATATATGGACTTCTTGTCTCATTTTTCAGGTTTGTAGGCGAGTACATCGGACGCGACAACGAAAGGGAACAGGTGGTAGGATTCACCTAGTTTGGAGCGTTGGTGAGTAGATTTAATATCTACAGGGGAATCGCCTGCATGGCGTTATGCATCTGGGCTAGAAACTTTAATACATGTCTCGTATTCTACGTCATTGTTAGAATTGTGCCTTTACCCTATTACTTAGATATAGTTGTACTGTGACTAGTAGACGTAGGAAACTGCACATATTATTGACGGTTCATGTTGCACGAGCACGGATTGTATGCTACACACACACCGTCAATAATTGCCATGCCACACACAAACCACTTATAGATATTATATTGCTTGGTTAGGGACCTTGCGACATCGATTCCCATTACTCATCACATATGACATTTAGCTACAGATGTACATTGCTCACATATTCCACTTATACCCAGGGGGTATACTACATCAGTTCTTATAGGTAGATACCTATACCTTGATACACCTGTATGTTACACATATATCAGTTTCAGTTACATACTTACCTTTACTGATGTTACTCAGCGGTTTCTTCCTTTTATATGCTTACATTTCAGTTATGTCGCACAAATTGTATTCATGGATTTGCGCATTCTTATATGGATTTTTCATGATGTTTTCTAGATTGTGAACCGCTGGAGTTCATGAAATTATGCATACATCGAAAAACCCGGTTTCCTTGATATGATATTTGCGCATCCACCATGAGTTTTATCGGTGCTGATTTATATATATACCCTTACCAGGAGGCGTCGAGGCCGTGGAGGGTACATGGTGGGGCCCGGAAGTACCTCGGGGCAACAAAAGAATGTCGATGTACCACGCCGATGAGCCCGACAGGGAAACCATACCATCCGGTGACAGTACCAATGACTCGGCGGTGATCATGGGGATACCGTTGGGAGTCATGTACGTATGGATACGTGGAAAGACGAGGGTCAGAGCTAGGCACTCGTGCTTTTCGTGATAGCGTATGATACGTACCTATCAGGATGCTAGTCTTGATGACGGCATCTGATATATCAGTATTTCTGTGTCGATGCTTGGCACATTGGTTTCATGATATTTCTAATTACTCTTTTTATATATAACAGGGGTTTTAGCCGTTGTTATATATACCCCTACACCAATATTAGTGGAGTGGGACGCTAATATATGTGTATTGACCCCATCATATTTATTTCTACAAATATATATTTAGGATGTTAGAAATTTTACTTGAGATTTGATTTGGGATATAGGTGATTCATTGAGATTGGATACTGGATATATATGAGATTGCTGATTTGTATATTCGGTATATAGGAGAATTATTCGATATTGTACATTGAGGAGATATGAGACTTATATGATATGGAAGCCGATTGGGGGCTGATTTGAGGAATTGAGATTTTGAGTGCCTTGATGGATTGCGGTCCTACCACAATGTCAGGATTCCGTGGAAATGACTTATTTCTCTCCATACCTCACACCTATTTGTTATGCACTATTTCATGTGTTAGTAGTACCTGTTAGTGTACCCTTCATGATTTTTGCATATCTACATTCTCATATCACTATTGCATGATTATTGTATACTATTTTCATATCATTATTGCTTCATATATTGGTTGTACCTGTTAGTGTACTTTCGATTATTCTGCATTCATATGACCTGTCATTACTGAAATTGCATATCTTAGATTCATGCTGTACGTACATACTCGCAATTACCTGCATATGTTATCTACTATTCACGAGTTGGCAACTCACCCCCGTTGTGCCACAGTTGTTTTGCAGGGTGTTTCCCCAGAGTAGTCGAGGCAGGCTACTCATCTATCATCTTTTGCTACAGATACCGCATCGGCTCACAGTGTGCTATTTTGATTAGGTGGGTTTTGGTGGTTATCTGTATTTTATATTGTATATTGATGTATCCTTGTACTCTCTATCTACTATTATGTTGTTGACTTAGAGACTTGGTAAGGACGATATTGTATATTAATTGTGGATTTGTTGTCTTTTATACAGTTTCCTTTCTATTGTCTTTATTTCTTCGCTACGACGTCGTATATTTGTTGTGGTTGGTGTTTTCCGCCGTTGGGCGTGTATTTGCTCCCGTTTGGGGATGCTTCATTTATATTTATGTTGTACCCATTTTTGGGGCTAGTTTTTACAAAGGGGTGCTGCCAAAATTTTAATGAAAGAAAATTGGACTTTTAAAGAATTTGGGTTGTGATTTCAAATTGTTTCAAAACTGCTATTATCTTTTCTTGTCTTTTAATGGTTTAGATTTCTGGGTTTTGTCTTTCTTTTACTGCGTTACGTCTTTAGGTGTTGCGTAGTATTAGGGCCGTCACGTGCCAATTTCGGGTCGTGACAAAGTTGGTATCAGAGCGCTAGGTTTTACCTTTCGGAGTGTAGGATGACCTTAGTATGATGGAGTAGGTAGCTTAAGCAAAGTAACGTAGTGTGTGTATGTCTGCAGCATGCCCACGATGCGGTACTACGCCTAAAGTGACCTAAGTACAAATTGCTTGAAATTCCTTCATTGATGATTTATATCCTTGTAATTCGATTTCCGTGTTCTTATCGAATCTTATCTCTATTTATAGACTTGCCGCCGATGACTATGGGGACTCAGAGTGATGCAGCGAGGGTCGAGGTCAGAGTTGGTTCGGGTGAGACGAACACTGACCAGGATGGCACTCTAGTTGCACCGGTGCAGACAGATCATCCTTCGACAGATCAGCTCGCTAGGCTTGTGGTCGAGATGCAGGACTTGCGCCAGACGATGAGTTCATTTGTTGAGACCGTGTGAGCGCTATGACAGGAGGTTTTCACCCCTGTTACTCAGTTGTTCCTTAGGATCAGCATGCAGCAGTCAGTCACCTACATAGCACCAGTGGATGCAGCTCCAGTTGACGAGGCACATATTCCAGAGACTCGGAGGGCTCCAGGACAGAGGAGGACTCATACCAGTGTACCAGCCCAGAGACAGAGGTTTAGTCATCGAGATAGATTTCATGGCCGTCGTGGGAGTGGCAGAGGCTTAGGACGAGGACAGCCGTCCAGCTCTCATCCCCAGGAGGGCCAGCAGTCACTACTTGGATGTTTTCGATGCGGAAGCCTTCATCACCTCGTAAAACATTGTTCCTTAGTACCACGTCAGGCTTATATTCAGAGAGGTCATGGACATGGAAGGTTCGCTCAGAGGGGTCAGTATACCAGAGGAGTTCAGCCAGTTGCGGGTAGGGGGCAGACACAGGAGTTTGCTTCTACTCATCGGGATGCGCAGGCGTCCAATTCAGAGTTTTCAGGTATCCTTAATTCGTTTGTTCTTTGATGTATTTGTTTGTTTATCCACACCTTATGCCATGGTTGGGACGAGAGTCGTGTTGGGTAGATTAGCCGTTTGTTGTGTTAACTTCTGTCAGCGATTCTTTTGTTGCGCGACACGTATTTCAGTTGTGTGCCAATCAGATAGGAGATAGAGATTCTTCCGTCGTTTTGGTCCTTCTAGAAATGTTGGATTGGACGTTCTCCTGGGCACGGACTGGTTAGCTACGTGCTAGGCGTCTGTGGACTACCGTGAGAAAACAGTCAGGTCTTGTTTTTCCCGGTGAGTCAATTCTTGTTGTGCAGGTGGATAGTTGTGCCGCCTCTCACAGCTTGAATTCAGCCTTTTTCGCTAGTCGGCATTTGAGGAGATGTCGTGGATTCTTGGCGTTCATTTGTGATACCGAGGCCACAGTGGGTTTGTAGGACCGGGTTCCTTTCATGCGAGAGTTTTCCGACGTTGTTCCAGATGAGCCGGCGAAGCTTAGGAAGCTAAAAGGATCAGCTACAGAGTTATTTGTTATGGAGTTTTGTGCGTCTGAGTGTTTCACTTATGGAAGCTCCTATTTCTGTTCGTCAAGGAGAAAGACGACAGATTGCGGTTGTGTATCGACGGATCGTCAATTGAACAGGCTTACGGTGCGGATGGGTATCCTTTACCTCGCATTGACGATTTCTTCGATCAGATCCAGAGTGCGAGACATTTTCTAAGTTTTTTTGGGATCGGGTCATCATTGTTGCGGGTTCGGAGTGATGGCATTCCGAAGACTGCCTTATGCATGCTACGGGCTTATGTGTTTTGGTGTGTCATTGGACTCACCAATGCCCTAGCAGCATTCGTAGATATGATGAACCGGATTTCTTCAGGCCGTTCCTCGACCAGTTATTGTTGTGTGATTTATGACATTCTGGTCTAATTAATGTGTCTTGAGGGACAGGAGTAGCACTTGAGGATTTGTTATGCAGATACTGGGAGAGCCCCAACGGTCTGCTAGATTCTCGGAGTGTTTATTCAGGCTTGATTGTGTTGACTCCTAGGTCTTGTAGTCACGGGAGACGGTTTCGTATGGTTCCGAGGAAGATCGTGGCCGTACAGCTTAGGCCCAGACTTGTGAGCAGGACGGAGGTCCGCAGATTTTTGGGCTTAGCGGGTTTATACCGCCGTTTCGTGTAGGATTGCTAGTGTAGTGTTGCACCATTGACTGAATTGATCGGAATAGAGGTTTCTTTTCTTTGGAGTGAGGCACGTGTGCTGAGTTTCCGGCAGTTGAAGATTCGGTTAACAACTGCATCAGTTCTTTCTTTGCTTCCTGGTTCGGGCGACCTTGTTGTTTAACTGTAATGTTTCTTGAGTGGGGCTCGAGTGTGTACTGAGGTGACACTATGGAGTTATCGCTTTTGCTTCCCTATATTGAAGGAAGTACGAGAAGGATATTCCACTCATGATCTGGAGATGGCCGCGGTGGTTTTGCGTTGGGGATTTGGGAGACACTATTTGTTCGAGAGCCGTGTCAGATTTTCACGGACCACCAGGGCTTAAAGTACATCTTCCTGCAGTGGATTTAATTGTTGTGATAGTCCTCCGCAGATTTACAGTTCTTGTGCGATCGTTGAGTACAGCTTAAGTTCGTCTCTACGGAGGGGACAGCTTGCTCATGTCCGCGCCCGACCATTTTTCTTTAATCGCTTTCGCGAGACACTGCCTGCCGATGCTCGTTCGTCAGAGATACTTGAGCATACTCGGCTGGGTAATGATTCAGAGTCCTTGATTTGTGACAATGGTGTGCTAAGTTAGGGATGCGTTTGTGTACCTGATATTATCGGGTATAGACGTGAAATCCTAGAGCAAGCACATCAGTCAACTCTCTGTATTCATTCAAGTTCCACCAGCATTGACGTGACTTGTAAGATAGTTACGGATGGGCAGAGATGTAAAGAGAAGCTTTGGGTTTCGTTTCAAGGTGTCTGTCTTTTCGTGTGTTGTGGTTGAGCATCTGAGACCGACTGGAGAGTTGCAACCTATAACCGTTCCGAAAAGGGAGTGGGAGCAGATCTCCACGAATTTCGTTATGGTGTCTACCCAGGTTTAGTCAAGGTGTGACTCCATTCAGATGCTTATCGTCTGGTTATACTCAGTTTGCTCAGTTGTTCTTTGTTAAGTTTGTGCGTATGTGTTAATTGTTTTCGGCAGTTGGGATCATCACTTACCATCGTTAGGATACTTCTTTGATAGCAGTTATCAGGGAGCGTTCCAATTGGCAACCTTTAGGTTTAGGGGTTAGGTCGTGTCGATCACCAGTCTGTTGTTTTTCTGACTCTGTGTAAGTAGGATTTTGGACCCCAGCTAGTCTAGAGACTTCGGAGATGATCCGGTTGTTTCAGGTCAGGATGAGAGTAGCCCTGCGCAAACAGAGGTCTTATGCCGACTGTGTTGGTCGTAGACTTAACTGCGCAGTGGCAAATCATGTATTCCTGCGGATTTTTCCGATAAATGACGTGTTGAGTTTTGGGAAGCTTATCCCAGGATTGTAGGTCCTTTCGAGATCCCATAAGCGAGTTAGTTTCGTTGCCTTTAATTTGGCACTTCCGCCCAGATTATTGAGTTTTCACCCCGTATTCCTTGTGATGATACTTTACAATTACCTTCATTACCTTTCTCACATGATTTGGCACCAGACCATTTGGCTTGGACGCGATCGTTTCGCTCACCGGCAGCCATTTGTGTTAATGGCCCAGCAGGTGGAGAAACGTCGGTCAAGGGTCTTGCCATCTGTGAAGGGCTTTCTTGGACGTAGCCGTATAGTGAGGTAATCACTTAGGAGGCTGCGAGCGAGATTTGAGAGTTTATAATCTTCTCTTTGAAGGTACGCTTAGTATATTTTTAAATTCGGGGACGAATTTCTTTTAAGGGGGGAAGATTGTAACACCTTAGGATGTGTTTAGTGGCTTATTATATTTTAATATATGGTTTTTAGTAAAAAGTTTACCAAATTGATTTTCAATTATTTTATCCTATTTAATGAATATTTTATTATATTTTTCCTAGGCTTGCACACACTTGTGCATGTTAACTAGGGTTGTAATTTGGGTTTAGCCATGATTAGCAAACATGGTGAGCTAACCATTTCCCTAATCTAGTTTTTTAATTTGTTTTAAGTGTTTTGGGTTTTATGTGTAAGGTTGTTTTAAAAGAAAAAAATGAAATGAAAAGGATTTTTAAATGGGGTTGAATTGTTGACCATGAGAGAGAGAGATAGATGAGCATGGTGCTACATGGTGTGAACCATGCCTCATTTAATGAGGAAAGAGAAAGAGAAGGGGGGTCTTTGTTGTTTGCTCTCATTTCTCCTCTCATTTTCTTTTCACTCATTCTCTCACACTCTCAAACACACACACACAAGCAAGTGCAGCAGCAGCAGAGAAGCAGCAGCACCAGAGCAACAACAGCAGCAGCAAGCAGCTTCAGCAGCAGCAGCAGCTTCAATAGCAGCTTCTGGCAGCAGCAGCAGTAGCAACCCCTCATTTTCTCCTTCCACTCTTTCTCCTGCTTCCTAGGGTCCATTAGGGTATAATTTCTGAACTCAATTCCCTGTCTTGTTAAGCTTATGCGTTAATTTGCTTCGGTTTATGTTAAATAGTGAGTTTAGTGCTATATATGGTGATTTGTGAGAAGTTGTGGCAAATTGTTGATTGTGTTGGTTAACCCTGCCTATTTTAGTGTTATTAGGGTCACCTTAACTGAGATAAACCTAGATTTCACTAAAATACCATAGGGTTTCCATTTTGTGCAAACTTAGTGTTTTTAGGCGACATTGTGGATGTCTGTGATCTGCTTTTGATCCGGACCCTTCAGGATAAAATTGAGAAGACTGGAGCATGCTCACTAGGTATAGACCACACCACCTGAGCACGAGCCCCTAATTCCCAGACCAGGCCACAAATTAAAGCAATCTGGCCGCAAATTGCGGCCAGGAAGGAGAGTTGGGTGTTGGGGTCTTGGCTAGGGTAGTCTGCAGTGTTATCTAGTGTTTTGGCATCAGTAGTTTTGTGAGATTTTACCTGTAGGAAAATCTGGGATCAAATATCATATTTCTAGTTCATTTCGTTTGCGCGATACGCGCGATACGTGAGTGGGTTCTGTGATCCAGTGTGTCGCGGCGTATCAGATAGTTTTAGACGCGTATACACACGTTTCAGCGTACTATGCACACGCGCGTTTAGTTCGCGACGCGAGTTTCTCGTTTAGCGTCGATATCGCGTTTTGTGAGATATTTTGCTTATATATGGACTCCTTGTCTCATTTTCAGGTTTGCAGGCAAGTACATCGGACGCAGCAACGAAAGGGAACAGGTGGTAGGATTCACCTAGCTTGGAGCGTTGGTGGAGAATCGCCCGCATGGCGTTATGCGTCTGGGCTAGAAACTTTAATACTTGTCTCTTATTCTACGTCATTATTAGAATTGCGCCTTTACCCTATTACTTAGATATAGTTGTACTGTAACTAGTAGCCGTAGGACACTGCACATATTATTGACGATTCATGTCGCACGAGCACGGATTGTATGCTACACACACACCGTCAATAATTGCCATGTCACACACAAACCACTTATAGATATTATATTGCTTGGTTAGGGACCTTGCGACATCGATTCCCATTACTCATCACATATGACATTTAGCTACAGATGTACCTTGCTCACATATTCCACTTATACCCAGGGGGTATACTACATCAGTTCTTATAGGTAGATACCTATACCTTGATACACCTGTATGTTACACATATATCCGTTTCAGTTACATACTTACCTTTACTGATGTTACTCAGCGGTTTCTTCCTTTTATATGCTTACATTTCAGTTATGTCGCACATATTGTATTCATGGATTTGCGCATTCTTATATGGATTTTTCATGATGTTTTCTGGATTTGGGAACCACGGGAGTTCATGAAATTATGCATACATCGAAAAACCCGGTTTTCTTGATATGATATTTGTGCATCCACCATGAGTTTTATCGGTGCTGATTTATATATATACCTCTACGAGGAGGTGTCGAGGCCATGCAGGGTACATAGTGGGGCCCGGAAGTACCCCGGGGCAAGAAAGGGATGTCGGTGTACCACGCCGATGAGCCTGGCAGGGGAACCATACCATCCGGTGACAGTACCAATGACTCGGCGGTGATCATGGGGATACCATTGGAAGTCATGTACGTATGGATACGTGGGAAGACGAGGGTCAGAGCTAGGTACTCGTGCTTTTCGGGATAGCGTATGATACGTACCTATCAGGATGCTAATCTTGGTGACGGCATCTGATAGATCAGTATTTCTGTGTCGATGCTTGGCACATTGGTTTCATGATATTTCTAATTACTCTTTGTATATATAACATGGGTTTTAGACGTTGTTATATATACCCCTACACTAATATTAGTGGAGTGGGACGCTAATATATGTGTATTGACCCAATCATATTTATTTCTGCAAATATATATTTAGGATGTTAGAAATTTTACTTGAGATTTGATTTGGGATATAGGTGATTCATTGAGATTGGATACTGGATATATATGAGATTGCTGATTTGTACATTCGGGATATAGGAGAATTATTCGATATTGTACATTGAGAAGATATGAGACTTATATGATATGGAAGCCGATTGGGGGCTGATTTGAGGAATTGGGATTTTGAGTGTCTTGATGGATTGTGATCCTACCACGATGTCAGGATTCCGTGGAAATGACTTATTTCTCTCCATACCTCACACCTATTTGTTATGCACTGTTTCATGTGTTTGTAGTACCTGTTAGAGTACCCTTCATGATTGTTGCATATCTACATTCTCATATCACTATTGCATGATTATTGCATACTATTGTCATATCATTATTTCTTTATATATTGGTTGTACCTGTTAGTGTACTTTCCATTATTCTGCATTCATATGACCTGTCATTACTGAAATTGCATATCTTAGATTCATGTTGTACGTACATACCCGCGATTGCCTGCATATGTTATCTACTATTCACGAGTTGGCAACTCACCCCCGTTGTGCCACAGTTGTTTTGCAGGGTGTTTCCCCAGAGTAGTCGAGGCATGCTACTCGTCTATCATCTTTTGCTACAGATACCGCATCTGCTCACAGTGTGCTATTTTTCTTAGGTTGGTTTTGGTGGTTATCTGTATTTTATATTATATACTGATGTATCATTGTACTCTCCATCTACTATTATGTTGTTGACTTAGAGACTTGGTGAGGACGATATTGTATATTAATTGTGGATTTGTTGTCTTTTATACAGTTTCTTTTCTATTGTCTTTATTTCTTCGCTACGGCGTCGTATATTTGTTGTGGTTGATATTTTCCGCCGTTGGGCGTGTATTTTCTCCCGTTTGGGGATGCTTCATTTATATTTATGTTGTACCCATTTTTGTGGCTAGTTTTTACAAAGGGGGTGCTGCCAAAATTTTAAAGAAAGAAAATTGGACTTTTAAAGAATTTGGGTTGTGATTTCAAATTGTTTGAAAACTGCTATTATCTTTTCTTGTCTTTTAATGGTTTAGATTTCTGGGTTTTGGCTTTCTTTTACTGCATTACGTCTTTAGGCATTGCATAGTCTTAGGGGCCGTCACGTGCCAATTTCGGGTCGTGACAGTAAGTTATTGGGAATAAGGTGATCATCCTCATTATATCGGAATTCGTTGTAATTGGTGATATTTGAGGAAATTGCCTGGATTTTTTCTGGACGGCATGTATTTGGTTTTGAGTATCCGTTGTTGTGCACCAATTTCAAAATGATATATCTGTACGTTTATTTTTATAAAGTGAGATATAACTTTTTGAAATTATGTCCATGACATTTACCTGTATCAGTTGACGATTGGGTAATGAGCATTGAACAACGGAGTAGTTCTTAACCATAAGTACAGTTTTCAACCTACGATGCACAGGTTTTGAGTTATTCGACTCAGGGGACTCATACAGAGTATTGTATGCTATCCGGTATCCATCAGGACAAAGGGGTTGGTCCTCGTACTATGTTATGTTTACTTGTGACTTCTCTAGTTTTTAGACAAGTGTTTCGTAGAAATACAAGGTCTAAGTTTTGAGAAGTTATCGGTATAGGAATAAAGTAGAGAACCATGTATCACAAGTATCAGGATTCTTCAAAGAGATCGAAGATGTAGATACTTGTGATTGGTATTCAGTTGATAGTAATGGTTTTTGAGAAACTTATTTCTCTTTCAGGTTACTCATAATTGGATGCATTCCTATGTTGAGTAATGATGATCGGCCTCTCTCCATTTAAGTTGTATGCTCTGGAGACAGCTGCATGATTCGAATCTGGTTCCAATTGAATTGTAAGGTTAATATAGCACCCTATGAAGAGTTTTGAAGCATCACATGACCCAAAGTTTTAATTTTTATGGTGCTAAACTAACATGCAAAGGGAACGATCCTAGAAAATTAGGGTTACGATATAAAAGGCGAACTAATCCAGGGTTTTGAGACTACAACCTTTGTAGCTCCCTTTCGCTGGACTCCTTGGTCTCTAAGGTGTTGAACGAAGTTCCTTTTGATGTCCCCTTGTGTCCACGACGATCCACCGCGGAGATCTCCGTCCAAGCTCACAACTTCGACAAACCGAAGAGAACACTCTAAACAAAGCGGCTAAGCTTGTGTAGAATGATGTTGTGGTTAGGTTTCTCACTTCAAAAACCTATCTTTGAGTGGTATTTGATCACTAGAAAGAACTAGAGAGCAAAAGAGCAAGAGGAAGAAGATGGTGGCAATTTTTAACAAGAGATAAAAGGATAACCATTGAGTTAAGAAGAAAAAGAAATATATATCACTATATATATTTATTTCCTTCTTGACTTCAACCATGATTAAATGATGGATAGTTAGTTTAACTTGGGTTTTAAATGATAAAGAGAAGGATAACCATAGGTTAGTGGTAGTTGAGCATGGTTAGGTCAAAGGAAGAATGTGGAAGCATAAATGATTATCCTTTCTTTTTCATTTTCTTTTTAAACCCAAAATGAAATAATAATCCATTATATAATCCATGGTGTGAGTCTTATATTGCCACCATTTCCATATGCTAACAACCATGATGGATGGGTGTATGAATGTATGCATGTATGCACATTCACATGTGTATGAAACTAGCATGAAAGAAAGAAAGAAAAGCACACATGCATGCACACATCCATCATCCAAGAAAAGGTTTTAAGTGAGAAAACTAATGGTTAAATGATAAATCAACAATTGATTTATCAATCCGGTCATATCTCATACGACCCCAACAAAAGCAGTTCACCCGATCAGTGTTCGGTATCATATACGCACATTTCAATCGGGTGCATGCGCATATCGCATACGCGCACCACAACGTTTTGCCTGGACTGGGTAACTCCTTTGTGGGACTCTAAGACTCGTCAATACGCCGGCAGAGGGTAATGATCATATCAAGTACCCTCAAGCCGCAAGCGGTCAGCTAAACGTAACGGCCACCCGGGTATTGAGCGATCAGAAGACAACAAGCGAACCTGCTACAACTCCCGTCGAGCCATCCGGCAACACTACCGTACAGTCCGATTTCTTTGTCAGATATGCTGCATATCGAGCCTAGGGATGGTCACGTCGACCCCAATAACTCAATAAGTCATGCCGGTGAATGGTCTATAGCAGATCGAGAAACTACTGATAACACTTATCAGCAAATCTCAGCAGCCCTGGCCAGGGACTTACTGATATAACCAGTCGGGCACAGTACAACATCAACTCCCAATATCGGGAGAGACGAAACCCTTCCTATCGCTCATCGTCTTCGTGTGTCTCGGGACTGTACCCAACGGCCACCTGTTTGCACGACTCAGTAGAGCCGTGGTAGGGTAGCAATCAAAGTACAGTGGGAGAACACACAAGACTCCATGACGATCTCGGGTCTACAGACTAACCTGTACCAGTGTCACCTGAGAACTGCTATCCGACGATAGATATAATTCCATATAGGAGTTCTCGGTGAGTCCGTCCAGTGTACCCAGTCACCACTGAGCACCCGTATATGATCTTGATGTCAAACATCGATGAATGTGGGAACATCCATCGCCCATCGTATGGGTCTAGTATCATATACGCTAGTCTACTCTGGTATATCAATGCCCCGTCTCGATATACCTATGACTAGGGACGTTCCAGGATATGCTTATAGACTACAGATGTCCCACTAGTATGATCTCCATCATAATCAGAGTAGTCAAGCCGATATCCTCAGGGCTTTATCAGCATGTATGAATGAATAAAAGCATGATCAAATCAACATGTCAGATAAAGAAGAACCAGATAGCATACTATCATGTCGAGCAAGAATGCAAACTGAATATATATATACATGTATAGATACATCCACTATCACATAATGGCCTCTAGGGCATACATATATCCAACAATCTCCCACTTGCACTAAGGCCAGTTATTGGCGTATCTCATACCCAACATCTCAAAAAGTCGCTCATGCTGTGGCTGAGGGAGGGCCTTGGTGAGTGGATCCGCGGCGTTGTTCTTTGTGTCTACTCTCTTAATCTCGATCTCGCGGCGATCTACAATCTCCCGGATCAAATGAAAGCGCCTCAGGATATGTCTGGACCGCTGATGGGATCTGGGCTCCTTGGCTAACGCCATCGCCCCATTATTGTCACAATACAAAGGTATTGGATCAATAATGGTTGGAACTACTCCTATCTCCGAGACGAACTTCTTCATCCAGACGGCTTCCTTGGCGGCATCATTTGCAGCAATGTACTCAGCTTCCATCGTAGAGTCTGCAACGGTATCTTGTTTGGAACTCTTCCAACTTACCGCCCCTCCATTGAGGGTAAATACAAACCCTGAGATAGACTTGCTGTCATCCTTATCGCTCTGGAAGCTCGAATCGGTAAAAGCCTCCATTTGGAGATCTGTATTACCATACACCAAGAACAATTCTTTAGTCCTTCGTAAGTACTTAAGAATGTTCTTCACAGCTGTCCAATGGTTCTCCCCTGGGTTGGATTGATACCTGCTTACAACACTAAGTGCATAAGCTACATCTGGGCGTGTACATAACATCGCATACATTATAGATCCTACTGCCGAAGCATAAGGTATAATGCTCATGCGAGCTCTCTCTTCATCGGTCTTTGGACAAGAATCCTTGGAGAGAGTGACTCCATGGAAAGCGAGTAAGGCACCCCGCTTGGAGTCTTCCATACTAAACCTCTTTAGGATGGTGTTGATGTACCTGGTTTGGGACAGTCCCAATAACTTTTTGGATCTATCCCTATAGATCCTTATGCCCAGGATGTATGTGGCATCACCCAGGTCCTTCATGGAGAACCTTAGTGATAAGAATGATTTGACCGACTGTAGCATAGGAATATCATTTCCTATCAGAAGAATATCATCCACGTACAATACGAGGAATGTGACAGCTCTTCCTACAGCCTTCCTATAACCACAAGGTTCATCTGGATTTTTGATGAAATCAAACTCTTTGATAGCATCATCGAAACAGATGTTCCAACTCCGAGATGCCTGCTTTAACCCATATATGGATTTAAGCAATCTACATGCTTTCTCGCTGCTCCCACTGTCAATGAAGCCCTCTGGCTGATCCATATAAACGCATTCTTCTAAATCTCCATTTAGAAATGCTGTTTTAACGTCTATCTGCCAAATTTCATAGTCGTAGTGAGCAGCAATAGCAAGTAGGATCCGAATGGATTTAAGCATGGCTACGGGCGAAAAAGTTTCGTCATAGTCCAAACCTGGTCTTTGACGAAAACCTTTCGCCACAAGTCTTGCCTTATAGGTCTCTACCTGCCCATCCACACCAATCTTTCTTTTAAAGATCCATTTGCACCCTATAGGTTTTACCCCAGGGGGTACAACGTCCAAAGTCCATACTTTGTTGGTGTACATAGACTCCATTTCGGATCTCATGGCATCCAGCCACTTCACAGAGTCACCACTCGTGATAGCTTGCTGAAAACTGGTAGGATCATCATCTTCCATGATACAGTCTTCTCTGTCACCATCAATGAGGAAACCGTAGTACCTCTCCGGTGGGCGAGAAGTCCTACCAGACCTACGGAGTGGCCGAGGTTCTTCAGTTTCTGCTGCAATAGTCGGTTCAACCAAATCGTCATTTGTAGTTTGTGTCTCTAGAACCTCTTCTAGATCCACCACTTTGCCATCATCTTTATCTGTGAAAAACTCTTTTTCCAAGAATGTGGCATGTTGAGAAACAAACACTTTTTGTTCCTCTTTGTGGTAGAATAGATATCCATAAGAATTCTTTGGATATCCTACAAAGTTACACATGACTGACCGTGTCTCGAGTTTGTCCGGATTCTGCTTTTTAACATAGGCCGGGCAACCCCAAATCTTAATTCTCTTAAGAGATGGTCTCTTCCCATGCCATATCTCATATGGCGTGGTAGACACGGCTTTGGTTGGAACCCTGTTTAGCAGAAACGCTGCAGTCTCCAATGCATGTCCCCAAAACGAGACTGGTAACTCAGCGTCACTCATCATGGACCGGACCATATCTAATAGGGTCCTATTCCGTCGTTCTGACACACCGTTGTGCTGTGGTGTGTAAGGAGGAGTGAGCTGAGAGAGAATCCCATTCTCTTTTAGGAAGTTTGCAAATTCTGTACTGAGATACTCTCCACCTCGATCTGATCGAAGCATCTTAATACTCAAGCCGGTTTGTTTTTCTACTTCTTGTTTATATTCAATGAATTTCTCGAAAGCGTCGGACTTGTGCTTTAATAAAAATACATGACCGAATCTTGAGAAATCGTCAGTGAATGTAATGAAGTATGAAAAACCGCCTCTAGCCTGTGTAGACATAGGCCCACATACATCACTATGTATGAGGCCCAGGAGCTGAGCAGCTCTTTCTCCGTGTCCGGTAAATGGAGTTTTGGTCATTTTACCCTTGATACAAGACTGGCAAGTTGCATAAGATTTATATTCAAAAGAGTTTAAATATCCATCTTTGTGTAGCTTGTTTAGTCTTGTTTCGTTAATATGACCAAGTCTACAATGCCAAAGAAAAGCTTCATTTAATTCTGAAAGTTTTCTTTTATTAGTGTGTTGTACATTGAAAACTGTGTGTTGATTTAGGACATATATTCCGTTATTAAGTGTACCATACCCAACCAACATTTGATTTAGGTGAATGTTCATAACATTGTTCTGCAACACAAAATTATACCCTTCATTGTCCAACAAAGAAACGAATATTATATTATATAGCATACTTGGTACAAAATAACATGGATTCAAAATCAAAATACATCTAGATGGCAACCCCAAGTGATACTCTCCCACTGCGACTGTATGTACATTGGAACCATTTCCAACGCGGAGAGTATGGTCACCTGTCCTCAAAACCTTGCTATTTCTCAGCCCCTGCATAGAATTGCAAATGTGAGAACCTGAACCGGTATCCAATACCCAGGAAGCAGAGTTTATAGAAAAACAGTTTTCAGTCACAAACGCACCTGAAGCAGAAGCATCACCATGCTTCTTCTTGAGACTTAGGTACTCCGTGCGATTGCGCTTCCAGTGTCCTGTTTTGTGGCAATGAAAACACTCGCCTTTCCCCGGGTCTCCAGCTGTGGACTTTCCCTTTCCCTTCACCTTTTTGACTCCGCCCTTAGGATTAGTAGGTTTCTTCTTTTTCTTTCCCTTGGCCTTAGCTTTCGGGCGAGAAGAAGAAGACTGTCCAATAGTCATAACGGGAGTTTTTGCTGACTTCATAGTGCTCTCTGCACTCCTTAACATATTAAGGAGTTCAGGGAGTTCCTTTTCCATGCCATGCATGTTAAAGTTCACTATGAACTGAGCAAAGGTGGAGGGCAGGGACTGCAGAATAATATCTATATATTGTTTATTGTCCATCGTCCATCCAAGGTCCTCAAGCTCTTCAATAAGAGCTATCATCTTCAGAACGTGGTCTCCTACTTGTGTGCCAGGGGCCATTCGCATCTGAAACAATTTCTTTGATGCTTCGTATCGTAATACGCGGGATTGCTCCCCATACAATTCCTTTGTATGGAGCAATATACCGTGAATGTCCATGTCCTCGTGCTGCTTTTGATTTGTGTTGTCCATCGATGCAAGCGCGAGGCATTTTGCCATGGCACAGTCAGCGTCCCATGTCTTGCGGACTTCAATGTCCGCAACTGAGGATTTTTGGACCTGGGACGGGCGGGGCTGAAGCCGTGAGGACATATGATACTTTATCATAAGTCAAGGCGATCTTCAGATTCCTTAGCCAGTCTTTATAGTTGGTCCCATTCAGTTTTTTCTTATCCAGTAGAAGCTTAAGTCCAGTCATTGGTATCTGCCATTAAGAGAGAGAAAAGAATACACTCAGCGAAAGCTCTTGCACAGATTAGATTGGTTTATTATCTTATCTAATCGATGTTTCCCACTGCTTTTTATCAAGTTTTCTTTCAAACCTTAAAAAGAAAAACTAGCCAGGATTAATTACAGTCTACAACTTCTCTAACCGTTCAGCCAGGCCAGTGTCGGTACTTTGAGGGAGGTTCCCCGTGCTTTCGCACGGACCTAATTAGAGTAAACCTCGTTTTCCCAGAGGCGGAGCCCCGTTAACACCTTTCTAGACACCTAATGAGTTAGCTAATTGTAAACTGTAAAACTCTCCTAGGAGAAACTATTGCCCACAGTGGGATCGGGATCCAACCATCATATGGAAGGTATGCAATCTCATTGCAAATTTCAACACTTGAAATTCCCGATGTGGTTTTTACCCCTAATACTCGTGACCTTGGCTAAGGTCAACAAATCACGAGCACTAGTCAAGCTCAACCCGTCATTTCTTGATTAATTAGACCCGTTCACATGACCCTTGGCTAAGGTCAACAAAGTCATATGCCCGTCCTAATTAATCTGCATCATATGCGTTTGTAGGAAGACATCACTTAGCTACCGTACACTACGCCTTGGCTAAGGTCAACAAACGTAGCACGAATACTAAGTACTCTACTTCGTAAAATGACGGAGGGTTGCGGATGATTTTTAAGAAAATCTTTAACGCTTTGAGCTTGATATCGTTGTAGAATCAAAAGGTTTTCAAAAAGAGTGGCTTAAGCTCCGCAGTTTTGAAATATAGCTTTTTCATAAATAGCCGAGTAGTTTTCAAATCCGATTCTACAACATATTTTTAGGTTTATTTTCTTTACATTAATCACATTAATGTAATCCCATCATTTAAGTCCTTAAGCTAATCACAGAAAAGAAACGAAAATAACACGTACGCTTATGCCATCCGCATTCGCCGCAATGTTCCGTTATGCACCGTTAGGTTACTTAACTAACGGCATACCGGGACGGGACTAGCGCGGGTGTAAAACATAAGCAACGTCTACTATATATCATATATATAATATGTTATTCATCTCAGATATCACAGAACACAGGCAGCAGAAATATAAATATAACGTGGGATATACTAGGACGTCCGTATTTAGTATTTAGCCAGAATAGAAAATACGGATTCCACAGTCGCGATGAATAGCCAAGCCCACACCCTGGACCCCTACGAGAGCGGCAAGTGACCCTACCAATCCTGGGGTTTAGGAGACCCGGTCTCGACTCCTCGAGATGGCCTCCCACTGAACCCCAGAACCCGGTCACTTGTGCTCCCCTCCTTGGGTCCATCCTAATGCGGAAAAGTAAATAATATACAACACTGGTGACACAACCGCAACCTGGAAGTGCCCCAAATAAAAGAATATTACATTACATTTGAATTTACATGAATGAAAATATAAAACTCTCATCTCACAAAAACCCCCCGGCTATTCGATCGCGACAATCCTACACATCATACCTCAGCAACACATAACATCAACGTAAGTAAGTATGCGTACCCCGATTGTCGTTGATGTATAGCAACGAAACCAGCGATATCTAACATACTACACTTACGGTCACAGAAAAGAAAGTGTAAAACTACAATATTTGGAATCCAGATTCTCTTTAGACATCATAAATGCGAAATATCACATATTTCGTATTTCATGCCTAAACCATATGAATTCCATATATTGTATCACATTCCAGACAAACAGACACTATTAAAGTTTTCGAACAAACAATCAAGCACCCAAGATTCACTAAAGCTCAACACTTGAGCAGGGTTCAAAAGATCCGGAGTGTGACACAGTAGTGGCGGTCCAGCCGTAGAAGGGTCAAGCCAACGCCTCACATGTGGCACGCCGTACTGCCCCAAACCCTAGGGTTCAAAGGGCAGTTCGAGACGGTCACATAATCGAGTTAAGGTTTTTTGTCTTCTAGAGGGACCACCGCAAAAAGACTTGCACGTATCTCCAAACTATTTAAACCCCGAGAATATTGAGTAAATGATATTCGATCAAACACTTCAATACTTTCTAGTTTACCCGGAAAAGAAAACGAAATGAAAATTCCGATCGAAACCACGAGTTCAGAACCATCTCCAGATTTTTTCAACAGCAGATTCAGATTAAACATATTCAAAATACACTATAGCAGGTAAGGAAAAATACTGTGCAAAATGGAGTAAACGACCCCCTGTTATGGCCGTGGAACCGCGGCCTAAGCCTGCTTAGGCCGCGTTTCCGCGGTCAAATGTACTGTTCATGGCCACGAATTTTCCAGATTGTCTTATTTTTACCTGCTCTATTTTTTGAGAATTTTTAATTCTGAAAAAAGTCAGTTTTTAAAAAATTTCCAGAGAGTGTCCCGTAAATGCGTATTTTGGTTCGATCGGACTTTTTACTTCGCAAAAAGGTCACCTAATGTTCTAGGTCGGCTCTGATACCAATGTAAGGTTAGTATAGCACCCTATGAAGAGTTTTGAAGCATCACATGACCCAAAGTTTTAATTTTTATGGTGCTAAACTAACATGCAAAGGGATCGATCCTAGAAAATTAGGGTTACGATATAAAAGGCGAACTAATTTAGGGTATCGAGACTACAACCTTTGTAGCTCCCTTTCGCTGGACTCCTTGGTCTCTAAGGTGTTGAACGAAGTTCCTTTTGATGTCCCCTTGTGTCCACGACGATCCACCGCGGAGATCTCCGTCCAAGCTCACAACTTCGACAAACCGAAGAGAACACTCTAAACAAAGCGGCTAAGCTTGTGTAGAATGATGTTGTGGTTAGGTTTCTCACTTCAAAAACCTATCTTTGAGTGGTATTTGATCACTAGAAAGAACTAGAGAGCAAAAGAGCAAGAGGAAGAAGATGGTGGCAATTTTTAACAAGAGATAAAAGGATAACCCTTGAGTTAAGAAGAAAAAGAAATATATATCACTATATATATTTATTTCCTTCTTTACTTCAACCATGATTAAATGATGGATAGTTAGTTTAACTTCGGTTTTAAATGATAAAGAGAAGGATAACCATAGGTTAGTGGTAGTTGAGCATGGTTAGGTCAAAGGAAGAATGTGGAAGCATGAATGATTATCCTTTCTTTTTCATTTTCTTTTTAAACCCAAAATGAAATAATAATCCATTATATAATCCATGGTGTGAGTCTTATATTGCCACCATTTCCATATGCTAACAACCATGATGGATGGGTGTATGAATGTATGCATGTATGCACATTCACATGTGCATGAAACTAGCATGAAAGAAAGAAAGAAAAGCACGCATGCATGCACACATCCATCATCCAAGAAAAGGTTTTAAGTGAGAAAACTAATGGTTAAATGATAAATCAACACTTGATTTATCAATCCGGTCATATCTCATACGACCCCACCAAAAGGAGTTCACCCGATCAATGTTCGGTATCATATACGCATATTTCAATCGGGTGCATGCGCATATCGCATACGCGCACCACAACGTTTTGCCTGGACTGGGTAACTCCTTTGTGGGACTCTAAGACTCGTCAATACGCCGGCAGAGGGTAATGATCATATCAAGTACCCTCAAGCCGCAAGCGGTCAGCTAAACGTAACGGCCACCCGGGTATTGAGCGATCAGAAGACAACAAGAGAACCTGCTACAACTCCCGTCGAGCCATCCGGCAACACTACCGTACAGTCCGGTCTCTTCGTCAGATATGCTGCATATCGAGCCTAGGGATGGTCACGTCGACCCCAATAACTCAATAAGTCGTGCCGGTGAATGGTCTATAGCAGATCGAGAAACTACTGATAACACTTATCAGCAAATCTCAGCAGCCCTGGACAGGGACTTACTGATATAACCAGTCGGGCACAGTACATCATCAACTCCCAATATCGGGAGAGACGAAACCCCTCCTATCACTCATCGTCTTCGTGTGTCTCGGGACTGTACCCAACGGCCACCTGTTTGCACGACTCAGTAGAGCCGTGGTAGGGTAGCAATCAAAGTACAGTGGGAGAACACACAAGACTCCATGACGATCTCGGGTCTACAGACTAACCTGTACCAGTGTCACCTGAGAACTGCTATCCGACGATAGATATAATTCCATATAGGAGTTCTCGGTGAGTCCGTCCAGTGTACCCAGTCACCACTGAGCACCCGTATATGATCTTGATGTCAAACATCGATGAATGTGGGAACATCCATCGCCCATCGTATGGGTCTAGTATCATATACGCTAGTCTACTCTGGTATATCAATGCCCCGTCTCGATATACCTATGACTAGGGACGTTCCAGGATATGCTTATAGACTGCAGATGTCCCACTAGTATGATCTCCATCATAATCAGAGTAGTCAAGCCGATATCCTCAGGGCTTTATCAGCATGTATGAATGAATAAAAGCATGATCAAATCAACATGTCAGATAAAGAAGAACCAGATAGCATACTATCATGTCGAGCAAGAATGCAAACTGAATATATATATATACATGTATAGATACATCCACTATCACATAATGGCCTCTAGGGCATACATATATCCAACATGAATAAGTGCCAAAGTTTCTATATTGGATATAGAATGGTTCATATCTTAACGATGTTAAGGTACGGGGAGTTGTCCGGCTTATGCTTAAAACCAGACTCTGGATAACTCAGGGCACGTTTCTGTAATGGCAGTTTTGTGGGTTGACCCGGACTATGTCGAGGGTTGACTTTCTACAATCTGGAAGATCAATGGTGATATTGTTCTTGACTCACCACAGTTTTAGTAAAATGGATTTTTTTTTCAGAAAACAGTAGTGGGAGTATGGTAGAACTGGAAGTGATTCCAGAACCGCAAACGATTACGGAAAATTTAATAGGACCTAAAGATTCAATCAGGTTTGACATTCCATTAGCCACTCCGCAGATATGGTGGGTAACCTCAGACACCCGATAGGTACTCCGGTAGCCTTAAGGACGGTGACAGGGAGGTTATTGTTTACCCAGACTTGACACTACTGTTGTTCCGGGCTATGAGACCCGGCAGGAGGTTAAGTATACCGTCGTTCTAAACTAGATTTAGAAGTGCACGTATATATTATTCTGCCAGAGGGTTGTTGTGGTCAGTGGGAGCAGCGGAAGCATAGTAGGCAAGTAGCTTATGTTTATTTATAGACTTGAGCAGTTATAGCGGAGATAGATCATCTAATTTTGATGTGACAGTCATGGCTTTGACTTCATCAGAATAGGTGATGGATCTGTTAAGGAGGTAGTAGGGTGTGATGTCCTGGTATTTGGATGACATACACAGAGCAGGAAGTAAAATTCATAAACTACGATCAGTTATACTTTGGTCATCACACAGTTGTTTCTCCACAAAGGATATGGATATAATATCTGACATTCTGGTTTCTAGATCTATGGTTTTAGATCTAGATTTGGATAGTTTCCCAATATGGGTACTTTGACAATATTCTAAAGGTATTTAGAATAGATGACTCCTGGCATGGTGGTATACCTGCAGGTGATGGAGTCACCCGCTCTAAAGGTGTCTTGCAGACTAAAGGGGAGAGGAATGTGCATGATTGGCAGATCACTTGCTTAGGCAATTGAGTCAATCGTGAGATGTCAAGTACCACACCAGATGTTGTTTTTGCACTAGATGCGATAAGTTTATATTAATCCAATCCTGAAGAAATATAAGGAAGCAGTTTTAGAACATAAGTGCATGTTCTACGGATTTGATGACGGCAGCCTCCTTCGGGGGACAGTTATCATTCCAGGCTTCAAAGGTGACATGGATGACAGAGTGATTGTCAGAGTTATAGTTTTCCCTATGATGAAGGGGCAGTATTATGGACAGGTGGTCTAAGAGGATACTATGGGAGGCATGGTGCTGGACACTGATTAGTTTCGGTTGTCGATACAGTCTAAGAAGTTTTGATTTGGAGTTCATTTACGAACTAGGTCCCATCAGATATCCAGACATATTCTAAAACAGGTATTACTCGATTCGGGAGATGGCTTTCTCCGCGAACTTGAGATTAAGAGAGACATAGAAAGAAACATCGGGGTGGATCCACTCATTGAGGCTATTTCTCGAACACAAGAGTTTTACAAACGAGCTTTGTGAAACTGATTAGTAGAGGAGTTGGGTGTTCGGTATCACACGGGCTGTGAGTATGCGACATCGCAATAACTAGCCTTAAGTGCAAGTGGGAGATTGTTGGATATATTGCCCTCAAAGTCAATTATTGGAACGCAGGTACGTGATTGCAATGATTGAGAGAGGACCTATACCGGTAGGACAGTCTTACTCGAGATGATAGTATGCTATCTGGTTTGCCTTTATCAGTCATGTACAGGTTCAGGTGACTGATCACTATTACACGTTTATAGAGCCCTTAGGATCCTGCTTGACTACCAACAGTATGATGGTGATCATATACGTGGGAGTTGGGTAGTCCATAAGCACATCCTTAAAAGTTCTCCCTAGTCATGGGAGTTTCGAGACAGGGCATCGATACTCCGGAGTAGACTAGTGTATACAGTCGAGACCCCGACGAGGGGCGGTGGCTGATCTCACAAGCCACTGGTGTCAGTTGGATCACCTAAGATGTCTACAGGTGCTCATTGGGTTTTGAGTACACCGGACAGGACTCGCCGGGAACCTGCTAGTTGGTATTTATACCTAGCGTCAGATAGAAGTTCCCTGGTGACATGTGTACAGGTTAGTTCATCGACCTGAGGTCGTCATTTGTCTCGTGTGAGTTCCCACTGTGCTTTGATTTCTACCCTACCACGGCTCAAAGGAGTCGTGCAAACAGTTCTTTTTTGGGTACAGTCCCGAGCCACATGGAGGCAAGTGAGCGGATCGGCAGGGGATTCGTCTCTCCCGGTATTGGGGGTGAGATCGCGCTGTGTCTAGGAAATCCATTACACAAAGCCCTCGGCCGAGGCAGGAGATTTACTGGTAGGTACTCCAGTAGTATCTCAGGGTGTTCTGGGCTACACTCCGACATGACTTATACCGCTATTGGAGGTCTGACGTTACCAGCCCCGTAGGCCCGAAATGCGATATTCATAGACGAACGGACCGGACTGTATGTATATTGTCACTGTTAGGCTCAGTAGGGTTCTAGGATGAGTTCGCTCATCAGGCTTCCCTTTCGGTCAGTACATGGGTAGCCGTTACGCACAGCTAGTGCCGCTGACGTGCTTATGGTTAAACCCACTGCCAGGGTACTGATGAGTCATTAGAGTCCCCCACAGATAGTTTCCCAAGTTCGGGCGAAACGCTATAGCGGCCGTATGGTTTTATGGCAGGGTTCGGAAAATGCACGTGCGTTCACGCACGTGTCATGTTTCGGGCAGATAATACTGGTGGGCTTTGGTTTAAGCCGGATCCATGTATTATATTGTGTAGATATAATATCTTTGTCTCAGTTGCATTTGTATTCGGTCAGAATACAAATGCGGGTATGTTTATACAGTTACGGGGTTATCCTGAAATTCGTTTCGGGATCGCTTTTCGAAGTTGCCAGTTTTCTATCACCCGTCTTAAACATTCGGTTTAATGCGGAATTATCTTTTTTCTTTGGGTGAGTCATGAGGGTGAGTCATGAGTGGAAGCTTCTAGATGGATGACTAGGTTTAGTGACTCATTGTTTGCATTAATGGTTTGATGAGGTGTTTAAGTGAGTCACCTTTTGCATTAATGTGTTTTGGTTTTGAACTTGGATATTTCTTCTTGATCTTTTCCATTATGGTCACCCTCTTGCTCCTACACTCACCCCCTCCTCTTATATGTGGCCGGCCATTATTATGGAGGCAATATGGTCGAATCATTAGAAAAGTTGATAGATTTGGTTCATGGAAATTTGATAGCTCATTTCTCATCACTTCCAAAAGGCAACTTCATTAACCGTTCATCCATGGTTTTGGATGTAACGAGACAAAGTATTCTACTCATTAACGAGACAAAGTATTCTACTCATTCTCTAAATCAATCTTAGACATGTCGGCTAGCAAACTTCATGTCCGAGTTGCCTCGGTATAGAGGTGGGAGCCCGTTTAAAGATCCGTTGACGTGGTGCCACCTCGAGGAGGAGACCGGAGATCGAGCGAGATCGCAGATGCCGTAAAGGAGCTTGGGATGATGGTTAAAGACCGAAGGACTCGGATCGTTCGGTATAGCATTTCTACCCACTTTGTAGTTTGTTAGTTTAGCGTTAATAGCAAGATCCGGGTTATAGTATGCGATAGCGCCAGTTATAAAAGTTTTTGTTCCGCGTTTGGCGTCAGATTGACGGCCGGGACGCTACCGTAAACTTACATAATATGTGGGGTATCCCAATCTCGTTGCTACACGTCAACAAGTTTTAGGGATACGCATATTTGCTTACGTTGATGATATATGATATCATGTATTGCTGTTGATATGATTTATTGGATCGTCGTGAAAGAATAGCCGAGGGGTTCTATGTGAGATGATAGTTTTTATTTTCATTCATGTAAAATCTGTATGTAATATTCTTTTATTGGGGCACTTCCGGGTTGAGGATGATGTCACCATTGTTGTATATTATTTACTTTTTTGCATTAGGATAGACCCAAGGCGGGAGCATAAGTAACCGGGTTCTAGAGTCGAGTGGGAGACCATCTCAAGGAGTTGATGTCACGACCCAAAATTGGCCCGTGACGGCCCTAATACTACGCAACGCCCTAAGACGTAACGTAGTAAAAGAAAGCCAAAACCCAGAAGTCTAAACCATAAAAATACGGAAAAGATAATATAAGTTTTGAAACATTTGAAATCGCAACCCAAATTCTTTAAAAGTCTTACTTTCTTTCTTTAACATTTTAGCAACACCCCTTTTTGTAAAAACCAGCCAAGATAAATACAATACAAATATACGACGCCGTAGAGAAGAAATAAGGACAATAGAGAGAAGTTGTATATAAAAGACAACAAATCCACAATAATATACAAATACGTCCTCACCAAGTCTCTAAGTCACAATACAATAGTAGATGGAGAGTACTAATACAACGAAGGTACAATAGGAAATACAGATAATCATCTAACCCACCCAAGCAAAACGGTATACTGTGAGATGATGCGGTATCTGTGGCAAAAGATAGTAGCTGAATAGCCTGCCTCGACTACTCTGGGGAACAACCTGAAACACCTGTGGCACAACGGGGGTGAGTTGCCAACTCGTGAATAGTATAAAACATATGCAGGTAATCGCAGGAATGCACGTACAGCATGAATCTAAGATAAGCGATTACGGTAATAACATGTCATGCAAATGCTGAATAACGGAGAGTACACTAGCAGGTACAATCGGTATGTGAAGCAATAGTAACATGACAATAGTATGCAATAACCATACAGTAGGGATATGAGAATGTAAATATGCAACTATCACAAGGGTACACTAACAGGTACTACCCATATATGAAACTGTACATAAAATAGATAAGGGTGAGGTATAGGGTGGAATATGTCATTTCCACGGAAACCTGACATCGTGGCAGGATCACAATCCATCAATACACTCAAATCCCAAATCCTCAAATCAGCCCCCACATTGGACTCTCACAATATATAAGTCTCACATCACCTCAATGTACAATATCGAATAGCTCTCCTATATCTCGAATGTACAATTCAACAATCTCATTCATATCCAATATCCAATGTCAATGAATCACCTACATCCCAAGTCGAATCTCAAGTAAGTGTCTAACATCCTAAAGGTAAATACACAGAAATAAGTATGATGGGGGCAATACACATATATTAGCGTCCCATTCCACTAATATTGGTGTAAGGGTATATATAACAACGGCTAAATCCCCTGTTATATATACAAAGGTGTTAAAGAAATATCATAAAAACAGTGTGCCAAGCATCGACACAGAAATCCTGTCCACGTATCATACGCTATCCCGAAAGCACGAGTGCCTAGCTCTGACCCTCGCCTTTCGACGTATGCATACGTACATGACTCCAAGCGGTGTCTCCGTGATCCCCCGCCGAGTCATGGGTACTGTCACCGGTAGGTACTCGCCCGCCTCCAGGCTCAATCGGCAAAATCCATCGATCTTCTTGCCGAGGGGAACCATACCGGGCCCCACCATGTACCCTCTACGGCCTCGACGCCTCCTCGTAGGGGTATATACATATCAGCACCGATAAAGCTCATGGTGGATGCGCAAATATCATATCAAGGAAACCGGGTTTTTCAATGTATGCATAATTTCATGAACTCCCGCGGTTCCCAAATCCAGAAAACATCATCTAAAATCCCAATAAAAATGCGCAAATCCAGGAATAAATATATGCTATATAACTGAAATGCAAGCATATAAATGAGAATATGTAGCTGAAACCAGATGTATGCGAAACCCATAAGGTACAGCTAAGTAACATCAGTAAAGGTAAATATATGATTGCAACTGAATATGTGTGTAACATACAAGTGTAGCAATGTATAGGTATCTACCTATAGGAACTAATGTCGTATACCCCCTGGGTATAAGAAGAATATGAGTAAGATATCCCCCGGTATAAGTAAAATATGTAGAAGGTATACCTGTAGCTGTATCGCAAGGTGTAAATGTACCTATCACTAAAGGTATGATACACTATAGGTATACCGGTAGCTAGATGTCATGTGTGGTAAGCAATAGTAGCTATAAGGGGTAGTGTGTGACATGGCAATTATTGACGGTGTGTGTGTAGCATACAATCCGTGCTCGTGCAACATGAACCGTCAATAATGTGTGCAGTGTCCTACGGCTGCTAGTCACAGTATATAACTATATCAAGGAAATAAAGTAAAGGCGCAATTCTACAATGACGTAGAATGTGCGACAGGTATTTGAATCCTAGCCCAGACGCATAACGCCATGCGGGCGATTCCCCTGTAGATGTTAAATCTACTCACCTACACTCCACGCTAGGTGAATCCTACCATCTGCTCCCCCCAGTAGCCGTGTCCGCAGTCCCTGTCTGCAAACCTGCAAATAAGACATGGAAATCACATATAAGCCAAAATATTCCGCGAAACGCGATATCGAATCGAAACGAGAAACTCGTGTCGCGAACTAGTCGCGCGTGTGCACGATACGCTGAATCATGTGGGTACGCGTCTAAAACCTTCGTGACACGCCGCGGTACGCTGGATCACAGAACCCACTCGCGTATCGCGCGTATCGCGCAAACACAACGGACACCAAAAACGATATATGACCCCAGATTTTCCTACAGGTAAGATATCACAAAACTATACATGCCAAAGACCTAGATAACACAGCAGGGAACCCTACACAAAACCCCAACACCCCAGTCCCCTTCTGGGCCGCAATTGGTGGCCAATATGAAGAATTTGGCGGCCTGGGTAGGGAGATAGGGGCTCGTGCTCTGGTGGTGGTATCTAGACCTAGGTATCATATCCCAGTCTTCTCAATTTTATTCTGTAGGGTCCGGGTCAAAAGCAGAGTCCAGATATCCATTATATCGCTTAAAACACCAATTTGCACAAAACACAAACCCTATGGTATTTTAGTGTAATCCAGGGAAATTCTCAGTTAAAGTGACCCTAACAACACTTAAACAAGTAGGGTTTACCAACACAATCACCACATAATCAAAGTTCCACACAAAACACCCAAATTAGCACTAAACTAGCTAATTTACACTAACCGAAGCTAATCAAAGCACAACTCAAGCATACTAGGAATTTGGGTTAAGAAATTATACTCTAATGGACCCTAGAGAGCAGGAGAGGAAGTGTATGGAGGAGGTGAGAGCTTGCTTCAACTGCTGAAGCTCCTGCTGCTGCTGCCCTTGCCTCTGTTGCTGCTTGCTGAAGATGATGATGGTGATGCTGTTGTTTCTGTTGTTGGTGTTGCTGCCTCTGGTGCTGCTGCTGCCACTGCTGTAGGGGTGTGTGTGTGTGTTGATGAAGCTGCTGCTGTTGCTAATGGTGTTGCTGTGACTGTCTGCTGCTGGTGCTGCTTCAGTTATTGTTGTTGCTGTCTTTGTTGCTGCTGCTGAGAGTGTGAGGGTGTGTGTGTGTGTGAGAGAGAATGAGAGATGGAAAATGAGGTGGAGAAATGAGCACACACAAAGACCCCCTTCTCACTCTCTCTCTCCTCATTAAATGAGGCATGGCAAAGGCCATGGTGCCCCATGCTCTCTCTCTCTCTCTCTCTCTCAAAGTCAACCATGAACCAAAACAAAAATTCAAAATAAAACCCTTTTTAAATTCATTTTCACCTTTAAAACTATCATGACTAATTACAACCATGACACTTAAACAATATTAAAACTAGATTAGGGAGAAATGGTTAGTTAACCATGGTTGCTAATCATGTTTAACCCCAAAAACAACCCTAGCTATCATGCACAAGTGTGTGCAAGCCTAGCAAAATTCTAATAAAATACACAATAATTAGGATAAAATATTTAAAACTTAATTTGGTAAACTTTTTATTAAAAACCATATATTAAAATATAATTAGCTGCAAAACACATTCTAAGGTGTTACAGTTGAGACCGGGTCTCCTAACTCTAGAATTGGCAGGGTTACTTGCCGCTCTCGTAGGGGTTTAGGGATGTGGGTTTGTCTATTCATCACGACCGTGGAATCCGTGTTTTACATTACTGGCTAAATTTAAAACACGGATATCATAGTATATCCAATATTTCATATATTGCTTCTGCTGCTTGATTCTGTGATGTTGATCATATAAATGCGTGAGACGAATGTAATATTATATATATGATATATAATAAACATTGCTTATGTTTTGCACCCGCGCTAGTTCAGCCCCCGCTCTGCCGGTAGTTAAGTAACCTAACGGTGAATGACGGGGCCCCATGGCGAATGCGGATGGCATAAGCGTATATTCTATTTTCTTTTCATTTTTCTGTAATGTTTAGGAAACATTAATTGATGGGACTTCATTAATGAGATTAATGAAAGGAAAGAAACCAAAAGCTGTTGTAGAATCAAATTTTCAAAAAGGGTAGCTTTAGTTTTTGCTTTGCATAGTTGTATTCAAGAATATCCAGCACCTCATTCGATGAGGAAAGTGCTGAGATCCCTTCACCGGGAGTGACCTCTTTAGCGAAACTAGCAAATGCTAAAACCCACTCGGTTTTGTTTTTGACAGCTTCTCTAGTTCTTGTTTTGCATAGTAGTATTCCTTAATATCCTGCACCTCATTCAATGAGGAAAGAGCCGAGATCCTTTCACCGGGAGTGACCTCTTTAGCAAAACTAGCAAAAGCCTAAAAAACACTCCTTTTCAAAAACATTAGATTCCACAACGATATCAAGTTCATTACGCTTATGGTTTTCTTAAAAACCTGCGTAGCCCTCCGTCATTTCAGATAAGTACTATTTAGTATTCGTGCTACGTTTGTTGACCTTAGCCAAGGCGTAGTGTGCGGTAGCTAATTAGTGCTTGTCTGTAGCATGTGATGCGATTGGATTAGGGTAGTCGTGCGGCTTTGTTGACCTTAGCCAAGGGTCGCACGGGTGGGTTTGATTCAATCAAGAAATGACGGGTAGAACTTGGTTAGCACTTATGATTTGTTGACCATAGCCAAGGTCATAAGTTGCTACGGGTAAAAGCCATTATCGGGAATTTCAAGTGTTGAAATTTTTAATGAGATTGCATACCTTCTATATGATAGTTGGATCCCGATACCCACTGCGAGTAAGAGTTACTCCTGGGAGAGTTTTGCACTTTACAATTAGCTAATCCAGTAGGTGTATAGAAAGGTGTCAATGGGGTTATACCTCTAGGGAAACGATGTTTATTTTAATTAGGTCTGTGCGAAAGCATGAGGAACCTCCCTCGGAGTACCGATACCTGCCTGGTCGAACGATTGGCGAACCTGTAGGGTGTAATTAATCCCGGCTAATCTTACCTTTTAGGGTTTGAAGGAAGATTTGATAAAAACAGTGGGAGCCATCCTGATTAGATAAAATAACCAATCTAATCTTGCAAAGAGCGCACACAAAGTGATTATCCTTCTCTCTCTCCTGGTAACGACCAATGAAATGCCTTAATCAAGATAATAATATGGATGTTTTGACCGAACCTACTTATTATACCGGGCTTAGTTCTGCTCTACCTTATGATTTGTTAGTTATATGTATGCCCTAGAGGTCATTATTATACATATAATGTATATTATAGTGGATGCTTGGACATATATAGAGAGGACTTTCTTACTCGACATAATATTATGCTATCTGGTTGCTCTTTATCTTAACATGTATACTTGTCTCTTTACACTGTCTCATGGTTACATGTTGGTAAAGCCCTTAGGATGTATACTTGACTACCTGGATTATGATGCAGATCATACTTGTGGGATAAAGGTAGTCCGTGAGTACATCCTTTAATGTTCCTAGTCGTGGGTGTATCAAGACAGGGCATCGATATACCAGAGTAGACTGGCGTATACGCTTCTCGACCCATGAGATGGGTGATGGATGATCCCATATCCATTGGTGTTTGACATCAGAGATGGTATACGGATGCTCAGTAGAGACTGGGTACACTGGACGGACTCACCGAGAACTCCTAAATGGTATTATACCTGACGTCAGATAGCAGTTCTCTGGTGACATTGGTACAGGTTAGTCTGCAGACCCAAGATCGTCATAGAGTCTTGTGTGATTCCCACTGTGCTTTGATTTCCACCTTACCACGTTCACGAAGACGTGCAAAATAGTGGTTTTTTGGTACAGTCCCGAGTCACATGGATGCAATGAGCGATAGGAGAGGGTTTCGTCTCTCCCGGTATTGGGGGTAGATGTCGTGCAGTGCTCGATTGGCTATAACTGGAAGTCCCTTGCCAGGGCTGGTTCGGAGATCTACCGGTAAGTGTTATCAGTAGTTTCTCGACCCGTTATGAGCCTCACATCGGCACGACTTATCAAGTAACTGGGGTCTGACGTTTACCCCCCTAGACTGGATATGCGACATCTTAGACGAAGAGACCGGACTGTACGGTATGTTGGATATAGTGCCCTCTAAGTCAATTATTGGATCGCAGACACATGATTGCAATGATTGAGGGAGGACCTATACCGATATGACTGTCTTACTCAAGATGATAGTATGCTATCTGGTTTGTCTTTATCATCGTATATATGCTTTAGTTCATTATTGCATGATGATAGAGCCTATAGGATTCTTGCTTGACTGCCAGCAGTATGATGGCGATCATATACGTGGGAGCTGGGGTCTATAAGCACATCCTTAAAAGTGTCCTTAGTCGTGGGAGTTTCGAGACAGGGCATCGATACTCCAGAGTATACAGTCGAGACCCCGACGAGGGGCGGTGGCCGGTCTCACAAGCCACTGGTGTCAGTTGGATCACCTAAGATGTATACAGGTGCTCATTGGGTTATGAGTACACCGGACAGGACTCGCCGGGAACATGCTAGTTGGTATTATACATATCGTCAGATAGCAATTCCCTGGTGACATGTGTACAGGTTAGTTTGTCGACCTGAGATCGTCATTTGTCTCGTGTGAGTTCTCACTGTGCTTTGATTTCTACCCTACCACGCTCAAAGGAGACGTGCAAACAGGTAATTTTTGGGTACAGTCCCGAGCCACATGGAGGAAGTGAGCGGATCATCGGGGATTCGTCTCTCCCGGTATTGGGGGTTGATGTCGCACAGTGCACGGGTGGCCATCACTAGAAATCCTCGGCCGAGGTAGTGGAGAATTACTGATTTGGATCAGTAGTTTCTCAGGTGGTGATGGGCTTCATACCGACACGAATTATCGCGTTATTAGGGGTCTGACTTTATCCACCCCCCTAGACTCGATATGCGATACTCTTTAGATGAACGGACCGGACTGTACGGATATTGTCACTGTCAGGCTCAGTAGGGTTTCAGGATGAGTTCGCTCGTCAGCTTCCCTTCCAATCAATACATAGGCAAACGTTACGTACAGCTTGTACCTCTGACGTGCTAGTGGTTATACCCAGTGCCAGTGTGTTGATGAGTCATTAGAGTCCCCTACAGACAGTTTCCCAAATTCGGGCAAAACGTTGTAGAGGCCATATGGTTTTATGGCAGGGTTCGGAAAATGCACGTGTGTTTACGCACGTGTCATATTTCGGGCAGATAATACTGGTCGGCTTTGGTTTAAGCCGGATCCGAGTATTATGCTGTGTAGATATAATATCTTTGTCTCAGTTGCATTTGTATTCGGTCGTAATACAAATGCGAGTATGTTTATACTGATACGGGGTTATCCTGAAATTCGTTTCAGGATCACTTTTGGAAGTTGCCTGTTTCCAGTATTCTATCGCCCGTCTTTAACATTTGGTTAAAGACGGATTTATATTTTCTTGAGATGAGTGTGGAAGCTTCTAGATGGTGACTAGGATGATGAGGTGGCTAGTGACTCATTAGTGCATTAATTGTGCAATTAATGTATGGTGACTAGGTTAGATGATTCATTAGTTCATTAATGGTTTTTGGTGACAAGGTTAAAATGACTCATTCTTTCATTAATGTTGTGGTCACCCCCTCCTCTCTCCTACACTCACCTCCCTCCTATATGTAAGTGGCCGGCCATTCATTCATAGAATTATAGTTGTTGATTTGGAAAAAAGAATATAGTTTTGGTGCATGGAAATTTCATAGTTCTTTTTATTCCATCACAATTTCAAAAGGCAACTTCATTAACCGTTCGTCTATGGCTTTAGACGAAATGAGACAAAGTGTTCTACTCATTCTCTACATCAATCTTGGTCATCTCTTTTAGCAAACTTGATGATCGAGTTGCCTCGGTTCAGAGGCGGGAGCCCGTTTAAAGATCCGTCGACGTGGTGCCACCTGGACGAGAAGACTGGAGATCGAGGAGATCGGAGCAGCCGCAATAAAGCGTGGGATGATGGTTGAAGACCGAAGGACTCGGATCGTTCGGTATAACTTTTCTACCCACTTTGTAGTTTGTTAGTTTAGCTTTAATGGCAGATCCGGGTTATAGTACGCGATAGCGCCAGTCAAAAAGTTTTTGTTCCGCATTTGGCGTCTGTTAGACGGCCGGGGCGCTACCGTGTACTTATAGTGGTATTAGAGCCTCACCATTAAGCTTTACTAACTTGTGCTAACGAGTTTAAAATATCAATCGAACGGATTTTCAAAAGTCGCAATTTTCTGCAGAAAATTTTCTGTCGATTTTTAAAAGGGTATAAAAATTATTTTACATATCACAGAAAACAGAGCAGGCTTTTTTAAGCATTCTGGGAAAATTTAGGCACGTAATCCCACAGTACCGCCCCGGATCCGCGGTCAAATCTAGGGTTTGACCGCGGAACCGCGGCCGGTATGTGGGAACAGTGCACTAAATTTTTCCGGTGAGCTTTACACAGTGAATTGTGGTTTTTGGTACTGTTCTTTTGGGCCCTGATTTTATTACTGTACACCAGATGTTGTTGGAGATAGTTCCCTCAAAGTCAATTATTGGATCGCAGGTACGCTATTGCAATGATTGAGGCAGGACCTATACCGATATGACAGTCTTGCTCGAGACGATAGTATGCAATCTGGTTTGACTTTATCATCGTATACATGCTTTAGTTCACTATTGCATGATGATAGAGCCCATAGGATTCTTGCTTGACTGCCAGCAGTATGATGGCGATCATATACGTGGGAGCTGGGGTTTGTAAGCTCATCCTTAAAGTGTCCCTAGTCGTGGGAGTTTCGAGACAGGGCATCGATACTCCAGAGTAGACTAGTGTATACAGTCGAAACCCCGACGAGGGGCAATGGCCGGTCTCACAAGCCATTGGTGTCAGTTGGTTCTCCTAAGATGTATACAGGTGCTCATTGGGTTATGAGTACACCGGACAGGACTCGCCGGGAACATGCTAGTTAGTATTATACATATCGTCAGATAGCAGTTCCCTGGTGACATGTGTACAGGTTAGTTCATCGACCTGAGGTCATCATTTGTCTCGTGTGAGTTCCCACTGTGCTTTGATTTCTACCTACCACGGTTCAAAGAATTCGTGCAAACAGGTCTTTTTTTGGTACAGTCCCGAGCCACATGGAAGCAAGTGAGCGGATCGGCAGGGGATTCATCTTTCCCAGTATTGGGGGTAAGATCGCGCTGTGTCTAGGAGAGCCATTACACAAAGCCCTCGGCCGAGGCCAGAGATTTACTGGTAGGTACTGCAGTAGTATCTCAGGGTGTTCTGGGCCACTCTCTGACACGACTTATACTGCTATTGGGGGTCTGACGTTACCAGCCCCTAGGCCGATATGCAATACCCATAGACGAACGAACCGGACTCTATGTATATTGTCACTGTTAGGCTCAGTGGGGTTTATGGATGAGTTCGCTCGTCAGCTTCCCTTCCAATCAATACATAGGCAACCGTTACGTACGGCCAGTACCTGGGACGTGCTAGTGGTTATACCCAGTGCTAGTGTGTTGATAAGTCATTAGAGTCCCCCACAGACACTTTCCTAAGTTCGGGCGAAACGTTGTAGAGGCCGTATGGTATTATGGCTAGGTTCGGAAAATGCACGTGCGTTTTCGCACGTGTCATATTTCGGGCAGATAATACTGGTCGGCTTTGGTTTAAGCCGGATCTGAGTATTATACTGTGTAGATATAATATCTTTGTCTCAGTTGCATTTGTATTCGGTCGTAATACAAATGCGGGTATGTTTATATTGTTACGGGGTTATCCTAAAATTCGTTTCAGGATCGCTTTTGGAAGTTACCAGTTTCCAGTTTTCTATCACCCGTATTTAACATTCGGTTAAATACGGATTTATCTTTCTTCCATGGGTGAGTCATGAGGGTGAGTCATGAGTGAGGAAGCTTCTTGGTTGATGACTTGGTTTGTGACTCACTTGATTGCATTAAATGTGTTCATACTAGGTGTTATATGACTCATGCTTTCATTAATGTTATGATAAGTATTGTGCTTGTTATTCTCACCATCCCTCCTCTTACACTCACCCCCCCTTGCCTATATAGTTGCCGGCCCCTTCTCTAGGGTAGTTGTGGTTCATTTTGTATAAAAAGAAGATGATAGTTTTGGTTCATAAAAGGATATAGCCTCATTTCTCATTCCATCCGATCCAAAAAGGCAACTTCATTAACCGTTCGTCCATGGCTTTGGACGTAACGAGACAAAGTGTTCTACTCATTTTCTACATCAATCTTGATCATCTCTTTTAGCAAACTTGATGATCGAGTTGCCTCGGTTCAGAGGCGGGAGCCCGTTTAAAGATCCGTCGACGTGGTGCCACTTGGACGAGAACACCGGAGTTCAAGGAGATCGGAGCAGCCGCAACAAAGCGTGGGATGATGGTTGAAGACCGAAGGACTCGGATCGTTCGGTATAACATTTCTGCCCACTTTGTAGTTTGTTAGTTTAGCTTTAATGGCAGATCCAGGTTATAGTACGCGATAGCGCCAGTTGTAAAAAGTTTTTGTTCCGCATTTGGCGTCTGTTAGACGGCCGGGGTGCTACCGTGGACTTACAGTGGTATCAGAGCCTCACCATTAAGCTATACTAACTTGTGCTAACGTGTTTAAAAGATTGATCGAACGGAATTTCCGAAATCACAATTTTCAGCACACAAGTTTCTGTCGATTTTTTAAAGGGCCTAAAAATAATTTTGCATATCACAGAAAAGCGTGCAGGGTTTTCTAAGCATTATGGGAAAATTTGGGCACGTGATCCCACATGACCACCGCGGAACCGCGGCGACTTTGGGGGAACAGTGCTTCATTTTTTTCCAGAGAGCTTCAATGAGGAAATTGTGGTTTTTGGTAATATTCTTTTGGGCCCAGATTTTGTTGCTGTACAGCAGATGTGCGGTGGGCCCACTTCAGGAAATTTTGTCGATCGAAATTTTAAACTTGTTAGTATGCAGTATTTACATTATATCTCCGACCGGGAATGTCTTTTGTGTTGGATATATGTATGCCCTAGAGGCCATTATGTGATAGTGGATGTATTTATACATGTATATATATATATATTCAGTGTACATTCTTGCTTGACATGATAGTATGCTATCTGGTTCTTCTTTATCTGATATGTTGATTCGATCATGCTTTTATTCATTCATACATGTTGATAAAGCCCTGAGGATATTGGCTTGACTACTGTGATTATGATAGAGATCATACTAGTAGGACATCTGTAGTTTATAAACATATCCAGAAATGTCCCTAGTCGTAGGTGTATCGAGACGGGGTATCGATATACCAGTGTAGACTAGCGTATATGATACTAGACCCATATGATGGGCGATGGATATTCCCACATTCATCGATGTTTGACATCGAGATCGTATACGGGTGCTCAGTGGTGACTGGGTACACTGGACGGACTCGCCAAGAACTCATATATGGAATTATATCTATCGTCGGATAGTAGTTCTCAGGTGACACTGGTGCAGGTTAGTCTGTAGACCTGAGATCGTCATAGAGTCTTGTGTGTTCTCCCACTGTACTTTGATTACCACCCTACCATGGCTCTACTGAGTTGTGCAAACAGGTGGCCGTTGGGTACAGTCCCGAGACACGAAGGCGATGAGCGATAGGAGGGGTTTCGTCTCTCCCGGTATTGGGAGTTGATGCTGTGCTGTGCTCGACTGGCTATATCAGTAAGTCCCTGGCCAGGGCTGTTGAGATTTGCTGATAAGTGTTATCAGTAGTTTCTCAATCTGTTATAGACCTTTCATCGGCACGACTTATTGAGTTATTGGGGTCAACGTTACCATCCCTAGACTCGATATGCAGCATATCTGACGAAGAGATCGGACTGTACGGTAGTGTTGCCGGTTGGCTCGACGGGAGTTGTAACATGTTCGCTTGTTTTCTTCTGATCGCTCAATACCCGGGTGGCCGTTACGTTTAGCTGACCACTTGCGGCTTGGGGGTGCTTGATATGATCATCACCCACTGCCGGCGTATTGACGAGTCTTAGAGTCCCACAAAGGAGTTACCTAGTTCTGGCAAAACGTTGTGGTGCGCATATGCAATATGTGCGTGGACCCGGTTAAAATGCGAGTATAAGATATCGTATATTAATCGGGCGGCTTGCTTTTGGTCGGGTCGTATGTGATATGACAGGGTTGATAAATCAAGTATTGATTTATCATTTAAACCATTAGTTTCTCACTTGAAATCCTTTCTTATCTTTATGTTGTATGCATGCATGTATGCATTCATTCTCATTCATTCTGATTCATGCACATAGGATGTGCATGCACACATACATGCATACATAAAGATTATCATGGTAGATTATATAGTAGATGGTGGCAATATAAGACTCACACCTTATGATTATATATGGATATATATTGTATTTGTTTTAAAACAAAAGAAAAGAAAAAGATTAATACATGGTTATCTTCTACACTCTTCTTTGAACTAACCTTGTTCACCTACTTTTTAACCATGAGTTAATCTTCCTTTTGTGTTTTAACTCAAGTACAATAATATCTTTATTATGTAACCATGGTTTGAGACGAAGAGTAGAAAATATATATATACTTATATTTTCTATTTTTCATTTGTGATTATCATTCTCTTGTTTTTCCAAAAGCCATCATCTTCTTCCTCCTTGCTCTTTTGCTCTCTAGATTTCTCAAGTGAGCAAAACACACACCAAGTTAGGATTTTGAAGTAAGAAAACTAACCACAACACCATTCTACACTAGTCTTGCCCACTTGTGAAGAGTGTTAGCTTCCATTTTCTTATCTTGATCTTGTGAAGTTACAAGCTTGGACAAAGCGGACTCCGGGTGAATCATCGTAGACCTAGAGGAGTTCAAGCGGACCTTTTACAACCCTCAAGTAGCCAAGGAGTCTAGCGTAGGGAGCTACAAAGTTTGTACTCTCAAAACCCTAGCCTTTTCTTCTTGTGATGTTGTGTTTGTTAAGAAACCCTAATTTTCTAGTGATGATTCTTTGTATGTTCACTTAGCACCTTAAAAATTTAATTTTGAGACATGTGATGCTTCCAAACCCTTCATGAGGTACTAGGTAAACCTTAAATTGGTATCAGAGCCGACCTAGAACTTTAGGCGACACTTTTACGAAGTTAAAACTCCGATCGAACCAAAATACGGACTTTTAGAACCCTCTCTGGACAATTTTTGAAACTGTGGTTTTTCCAGAATTAAAAATCCTCAAAAAATTCAACAGGGAAATCTAAGCACAACTGTGAAAAACGACGCCATGAACAGTAATTTCCACCGCGGAACCGCGGCCAAAGCCTGCTTGGGCCGCGGTTCCATGGCCGTACAGATGATTTGTTGCGTCGTTTTTGTACAGTAATTATATTGTCTGCTTGTGTATATTTTAGGGTATTTTTAATCTGAATCTAGTGCTGAAGGTTCTGGAGATTGTTTTGGATTCTATGATTCGATCGGAATTTTAATTTCGTGCTTTTTTCCGGGTAACTTAAAAAGTACTAAAATGTTCGTACGGATATCATTAACTCACTTTTTCCCGTCACAAAATTTTCAAGTGTTGAATCTTTTATCGAGTTTAAATCTTTCGGAAATGCGTGCAAGTTTTGTGGTGGACCCTTTAGAAGACAACAAACCTTAACTCGATTATGTGACCGTCTTGAACTGCCTTTTGAACCTTAGGGTTTGAGGCAGTACGGCATGCCACATGTGAGGCGTTGGCTTGACCCTTCTACGGCTGGACCGCTACTACTGTGACACATTCCGGGTTTTTTTGAACTCCGCTCAAGTGTTGAGCTTTAGGAAATTTTGGGTATTTGATTATTCGATCGAAATGTTTAATACTGTCTATTTATCTGGAATATGATACAATATGTGGAATTCATATAGTTAGGCATGAAATGCGAAGTATATGATATTTCGGATTTACGATGTCTAAAGAGAATGTGGATTCCAAATGTTGTAGTTTTACACTTTCTTTTCTGTGACCGTAAGTGTAGTATGTCGATATCGCCGGTTTCGTTGCTATACATCAACGACAATCGGGGTACGCATACTTACTTACGTTGATGATATATGATATTATGTGTTGCTGAGATATGATGTGCAGGATTGTCGCGATTGAATAGCCGGGGGTTTTTTTTATGTGAGATGAGAGTTTTATTTTTCATTCATGTAAAATTCAAATGTAATGTAATATTCTTTTATTTGGGGCACTTCAGGGTTGAGGTTGATGTCACCAGTGTTGTATATTATTTACTTTTCCGCATTAGGATAGACCCAAGGTGGGGAGCACAAGTGACCGGGTTCTGGGGTTCAGTGGGAGGCCATCTCGAGGAGTCGAGACCGGGTCTCCTAAACTCCAGGATTGGTAGGGTCGCTTGCCGCTCTCGTAGGGTTCTAGGGGTGTGGGCTTGGCTATTCATCGCGACTGTGGAATTCGTATTTTCTATTGTTGGCTACTAAATACGGACGTCCTAGTATATCCCACATTATATATATGTTTCTGCTGCCTGTGTTCTGTGATATCTGAGACGAATGATATATTATATATGAGATATATAGTAGACGTTGCTTATGTTTTACACCCGCGCCCGTCCCGGTATGCCGTTAGTTAAGTAACCTAACAGTGCATAACGGAACATTGCGGCGAATGCGGATGGCATAAGCGTACGTTGTATTTTTCGTTTCTTTTCTGTGATTGGCTTAAGGAATTAAATGATGGGACTACATTAATATGATTAATGTAAAGAAAATAAACCTAAAAATATGTTATAGAATCGGATTTGAAAACCACTCGGCTCTTTATGAAAAAGCTATATTTCAAAACTGCGGAGCACAAGCCACTCCTTTTGAAAAACCATTTGATTCTACGACGATATCAAGTTCAAAGCGTTAAAGATTTTCTTAAAAATCATCAGCAACCCTCCGTCATTTTAGGAAGTAGAGCACTTAGTATTCGTGCTACGTTTGTTGACTTTAGTTAAGACGTAGTGTACGGTAGCTAAGTGATGTCTTCCTATACTGCATATGATGCAGATTAATTAGGACATTCATACGACTTTGTTGACCATAGTTAAGGGTTATATAGGTGGGTCTAATTGATCAAGAAATGATGGGTAGAACTTGACTGGTACTTATGATTTGTTGACCATAGTTAAGGTCATAGGTACCAGGGGTAAAAACCGAAACGGGAATTTCAAGTATTGAGATTTGCAATGAGATTGCATACCTTCCATATGATGGTTGGATCCCGATCCCACTGTGGGCAATAGTTGCTCCAAGGAGAGTTTTGCAGTTTACAATTAGCTAACTCATTAGGTGTCTAGAAAGGTGTTAACGGGGCTACGCCTCTGGGAAAACGAGGTTTACATTAATTAGGTCCGTGCGAAAGCACGGGGAACCTCCCTCAAGTACCGACACTGGCCTGGCTGAACGGTTAGCGAAGTTGTAGACTGTAATTAATCCTGGCTAGTTTTTCTTTTAAGGTTTGAAAGAAAAACTTGATTAAAGCAGTGGGAGATATCGATTAGACAAGATAACAACTAATCTGATCTTTGCAAGAGCTTTCGCTGAGTGTATTCTTCTCTCTCTCTTAATGGCAGATACCAATGACTGGACTCAAGCTTCTACTAGATAAAAACAAACTGAATGGGACCAATTATAAAGACTGGCTGAGGAATATGAAAATAGCCTTGACTTATGATAAAGTATCATATGTCCTCACGGCTTCAGCCCCGCCTGTCCCAGGTCCAAAATCCTCAGTTGCGGACAAAGAAGTCCGCAAGACATGGGATGCTGACTGTGCCACGGCCAAATGCCTCGCGCTTGCATCGATGGACAACACACATCAAAAGCAGCACAAGAATATGGACATTCAAGCCATATTTCTCCATACAAAGGAGTTGTATGGAGAGCAATCCCGCGTATTAAGATACGAAGCATCAAAAAAATTGTTTTAGATGCGAATGGCCCCTGGCACATCAGTAGGAGACCATGTTCTGAAGATGATAGCTCTTATAGAAGAGCTTGAGGACCTTGGATGGACAATGGACAATGAACAATATACGGATATTATTCTGCAGTCCCTCCCCTCCACCTTTGCTCAGTTCATAGTTAACTTCAACATGCACAACATGGAGAGGGAACTACCTAAAATCCTTAATATGTTAAGGAGTGCAGAGAGCACACTGAAATCAGTGAAAACTCCCGTTATGACTGTTGGACAATCTTCCTCTTCTCGCCCAAAGGCTAAGGCCAAAGGAAAGAAAAAGAAGAAGCCCACCAATTCTAAGGGTGGAGTTAAAAGGTGAAGGGAAAGGAAATGTCCAAAGCTGGAGACTTGGGGAAAGGGGAATGTTTTCATTGCCACAAAACAGGACATTGGAAGCGCAACTGTACGGAGTACTTGAATCTCAAGAAGAAGCATGGGGATGCTTCCGCTTCAGGTGTGTTTGTGACAGAAAACTGTTTTTCAATAAACTCTGCTTCCTGGGTATTAGATACCGGTTCAGGTTCTCACATTTGCAATTCTATGTAGGGGCTGAGAAATAATAAAGTTTTGAAGACAGGTGACCATACTCTCCGCGTTGGAAATGGTTCCAATGTACATACAGTCGCAGTGGGAGAGTATCACTTGGGGTTTCCATCTGGGTGTATATTGGTTTTGAACCCATGTTATTTTGTACCAAGTATGCTTTGTAATATAATATCTGTTTCTTTGTTAGACAATGAAAGATATAATTTTGTATTGCAGAACAATGTTATAAACATGCACCTGAATCAAATGTTGGTTGGGTATGGTACACTTAATAACGGGATATACGTCCTAAATCAACACACAGTTTTCAACATAAACACACTAATAAAAGAAAACTTTCAGAAATAAATGAAGCTTTTCTTTGGCACTGTAGACTTGGTCATATTAACGAAGCAAGACTAAACAAGTTACACAAAGATGGATATTTAAACTCCTTTGAATATAAATCTTACGCGACTTTCTAGTCTTGTATCAAGGGTAAAATGACCAAAACTCCGTTTACCGGATACGGAGAAAGAGGTACCGAGCTCCTAGGACTCATACATAGTAATGTATGTGGGCCAATGTCTACACAGGCTAGAGGCGGTTTTTCTTATTTCATTACTTTCACTGACGATTTCTCAAGATTCGGTCATGTGTTTTTATTAAAGCACAAATCCGAAGCTTTCGAGAAATTCAATGAATATAAACAAGAAGTAGAAAAACAAACCGGCTTGAGTATCAAGATGCTTCGATCAGATCGAGGTGGGGAGTACCTCAGTACAGAATTTGCAAACTTCCTAAAAGAGAAAGGGATTCTCTCTCAGCTCACTCCTCCTAACACACCACAGCACAACGGTGTTAGTTATGTATATGCCCTAGAGGCCATTGTTGTACATTTGATGTATATTATGATGGATGCTTAGATATATACAGAGAGGACTTTCTTGCTCGTCATGATAGTATGCTATTTGGTTTCACTTTATCTTAACATGTTGACTTGTATTGGTTTACTGTCTTCCTCTCACATGTTGATAAAGCCCTTAGGATCTGTACTCGACTACTGGGACTATGATGAGATCATACTAGTAGGGCCATAGTAGTCGATGAGTACATCCTATAACTGTTCCTAGTCGAGGGTATATCGAGACAGGGCATCTATACACCAGAGTAGACTAGCGTATACACATCTTGACCCATATGATGGGCGATGGATGATCCCATATCCATCGGTGTTTGACATCAAGGATGGTGTACGGGTGCTCAGTGGAGACTGGGTACACTGGACGGACTCGCCGAGAACTCCCAGTTGGTGATATACCACACGTCAGATGGCAGTTCTCCGGTGACACTGGTACAGGGTAGTCTGTAGACCCGATATCGTCATAGAGTCTTGTGTGATTCCCACTGTGCTTTGATTTCCACCTTACCACGTCCACGAGGGCGTGCAAAACGGTGGCTTTTGGGTACAGTCCCGAATCACATGGAGGCAATGAGCGATAGGAGGGGATTCGTCTCTCCCGGTATAGGGAGTTGATGTTGTGCTGTGTTCGATTGGCTATAACTGGAAGTCCCTGGCCAGGGCTGATATAGAGATTTACTGGTAAGTGTTACTAGTAGTTTCTCGACCTGTTATGAGCCTCACATTGACACGACTTATCGTTTACTGGGGTCTGACGTTTACCACCCCTAGACTTGATATGCGACATATCAGACGAACAGACCGGACTGTACGGGAGTGTTACTGATTGGATTCACAGGAGAACACACAAGCTAGCTTGTTGATCTTCTGATCGCTCAATACCTGGGTGGCTGTTACGTTTAGCTGACCGCTTGCAGCTTGTGGGTGTTTGATATGATCATCACCTGCTACCGGCGTATTGACGATTCTTTAGGGTCCTACACAGAGGTTTCTTGGCTCAGGCGAAACGGAGTAGAGGCACATATGTGATATGTGCAGGACCGAGGATAATGCGATATGAGATACCGTATTATATTCTCGAGATATTTTGATATGAATCGGGACATCGGATCAAGTGTTGATTCGATGAATCGGTACATGATATATTAGCCGGTTATATTCGATATAGCCGGATCGTTGGATCAAGTGTTGATTCGATGATTTAATATATAATAGTATATATGATATATTGTATTACATTATCTAATATTGGCTCACTTTATTATTTCATTTTCTCACTGGATTAATACATTGATATATATGCGATATATGTTAAATGTATTATTTTCTTTGTTGCAAATATATAATATATATGTGATATATATTATTGTGACATGATATGATTTATTATTAAACATGTTTAAGGATGATTAAATGGGATTAGGGTTTGATTAGGGTTAGCTTCTTCTTGTTCATTCTAGAAGCTTTGCTTTTGTCTTGGTTAAGATATTATGGTTGATATTTTTCCTTGACTCATTTCTAACCTAACCAAACCCTAACCCTAGTTTATTCTCTACAAACTCTTAGCCTATCATCCTTGACCATGGTTGATATATCAATCATATAGATTTCTTTTCTATTCATCACAAAAGGATTATCTTTTCCATTATCATCTTCTTCTCTCTTGAGTTCTAAAAGAAAAAGCTTACTAGTTAATTCTTGTGTGATGATTTCAAGTGAGAAAGTGAATAAAAAGAAAGCATAAATACTACTCCCTCATCCTCATCTCATCTAGCCCATGAGATTAGGGTGTTCATCTCTATAGAGTGAGAAAGCTTGGGTTTTTGCAACTTCGACGTAGATCATCGGAGATTTGGACCACTTTAAGCTAGCATGGGTCGTTCGAGTCGTGGAGCCTCTCTTGAGTCCGGGAGATCGTGGATCGTAGCAAAGGGACTTCTACTCGGAGCTTGTGAAGCGAAGGAGCGGACTACAAAGGTTGTAATCCCTCACACTTAGATAAAAAGTTGTTATCTTGCATGCTAAACCCTAATAATCTAGCAAAGATCCCGTCTTTGGGTTGTTCGGCACATGTAGAATTTTATTCGGGCATGTTTGATGCTCTATGAACCTTCATTAGTGTGCCTAGGAACCCTACAGTGGTATCAGAGCCTAGCTAGAGCATTAGGCGACGTGTTTACGAAGTTAAAACTCCGATCGAACCCGAACCGACAAAATTTACCCCCTCTCTGGAAATTTTTCAAAATCTGGGATTTTTCTGAATTAAAAATACCTGAAAAATACAGCAAAGAAAAATAAGAAATTCGGTGGAAAAATTATCCCCTGATCCGTACAAACCGCCGCGGAACCGCGGCCGTACCCTGCTTGGGCTGCGGAACCGCGGCCGTATGAGGAGATCAAGGAGTAATTTTTGCACAGTAATTCCTAATTATTTGATATATATTTTATGGGTATTTTTATTCTGACTCAAGTGTTGAGTATTCTGGAGTTTGTTTTGTAATCGTACATTCGATTGGAATATTTAAATTCGTATTTATTTTCGGATATTTAGAAACTGTTAAACTATTTGAACGGATATCGTTAACCCAATTTATCCCGGAACGGCAAACTTTCAAGTGTTGAATTTTTATCGAGTTTAAATCTTTCGGAAAAATTGTACAAGTTAAGCGGTGGACCCTCTAGAAGACAACAAACCTTAACTCGATTATGTGACCGTCTTGAACTGCCTTTTGAACCTTCGGGTTTGGGGCAGTACGACGTGCCACATATGAGGCGTTGGCTTGACCCTTCTACGGCTGGATCACTGGTACTATGACATATTCTGGGATTATTTGAACTCCGCTCAAGTGTTGAGCACTTTGGGAAATTTTGGGTATTTGATTATCTGTTCGAAAAGTTTAATACTGTCTATTTATCTGGAATGTGATACAATATGTGGAATTCATAAAGTTAGGCATGAAATGCGAAGTATGTGATATTTCGGATTTATGATGTCTAAAGTAATTGTGGATTCCAAATATTGTAGTTTTACACTTTCTTTTCTGTGACCGTAAGTGTAGTATGTAGCTGTATTGCCGGTCTTCGTTGCTATACATCGGCGACGATCGGTGTATGCATACTTACTTACGTTGATGATATGTGATATTATGTGTTGCTGAGATATGATGTGCAGGATTGTCGCGATTGAATAGCCGTGGGTTTTATGTGAGATGAGAGTTTTATTTTTTCATTCATGTAAATTCAAATGTAATGTAATATTCTTTTATTTAGGGCACTTCCAGGTTGAGGTTGATGCCACCAGTGTTGTATATTATTTACTTTCCGCATTAGGATGGACCCAAGGAGGGGAGCACAGGTGACCGGGTTCTGGGGTTTAGTGGGAGGCTATCTCGAGGAGTCGAGACCGGGTCTCCTAAACTCCAGAATTGGTAGGGTCGCTTGCCGCTCTCGTAGGGGTCCAGGGTGTGGGCTTGGCTATTCATCGCGACTGTGGAATCCATATTTTCTATTGTTGGCTAAATACTAAATACGGACATCCTAGTATATCCCACATTATATCTATGTTTCTGCTGCGATATCTGTGATGTGATCATTTGATATGTTCTGATGGATACAGTATATAGTATATATGATATATTATATAGATGTTACTTATGTTTTACACCCGCACTAGCCCTGCCCTGCTCTGTCGTTAGTTACCTAACCTAACGGTGCACGAGGGGACATCAAGGCGAATGCGGATGGCATAAGTGTACGTCGTATTTATCTGTGATGCTTAGGAAGCATAAGCTGATGGGATTTTATTAATGAGATTAATAAAAGGAAAAGAAACCTAAAGATGTTGTAGAATCAAAACTTTATAAAAAGGTTAGCTACAGTTTTGCTTTGCACAGTGATATATATGATATATCCTGCACCTTATTCGATGGGGAAAGTGCCGAGATACCTTCACCGGGAGTGACCTCTTTAGCGAAACTGGCAGATGCTACAAAACGCGGTTTGTCTTTTGAATGCTTTTAGTGTTTTGCTTTGCACAGCGGTATATATGATATATCCTGCACCTTATTCGATGAGGAAAGGGCCGACGATCCCTTCACCTGGAGTGACCCCTTTAGCGAAACTAAGAAAAGCCTCAAAAACACTCCTTTTAAAAAACACTTGATTCTACGACGATATCAAGTTCATTACGCTCAGGGTTTTCTGAAAAACCTGCGTAGCCCTCCGTCATTTCAGATAGAGACTAGTTAGTATTCGTGCTGCGTTTGTTGACTTTAGCCAAGGCGTGGTGTATGGTAGCTAATTAGTATTTATCTGCTAAAACATGAGATGTGATTGAGTTAGGGTAGTCGTGCGACTTTGTTGACCTTAGCCAAGGGTCGTACGGGTGGGTTTAATTCAATCAGGAAATGACGGGTTGAACTTGACTAGCGCTTATGATTTGTTGACCTTAGCCAAGGTCATAAGTTGCTAGGGGTAAAACCATTATCGGGAATTTCAAGTGTTGAAATTTGCAATGAGATTGCATACCTCCTATGAGATAGTTGGATCCCGATACCCACTGCGAGTAAGAGTTACTCCTGGAAGAGTTTTACACAGGACAATTAGTCGATCAAGTAGGTGTCTAGAAAAGTGTTAACAGGGTTACGCCTCTGGGAAAACGAGGTTTACTTTAATTAGGTCCGTGCGAAAGCACGGGGAACCTCCCTCAAAGTACCGACACTGATCTGGCTGAAAGATTGACGAAATTGTAGGGTGTATTTAGGGTTTGAAGGTAGATTTGATAAAAATAGTGGGAGACATCCTGATTAGATAAGATAATAACCAATCTAATCTTGCAAGAGCATACGCTAAAGTGTTTTCTTCTCTCTCTCTCCAGGTAGCGACCATGTCAGGCCATAATCAAGATAATAATATGGATGTATTGACTGAACCCACTTATTATACTGAGCAGGGGAACGTTGGACCCGTTCTTTCTTATAAGAGTTATAAGACTGAACAGGGAATAGAAGAATATCTAGATTCTCAAGCCGCCCAAAAGAACATGCATGTTGATGCATCTTCTTCAGGTGTGTTAGTTATTGAGAACTGTTTTTCAGTTCATCCTACGTCCTGGGTATTAGATACCGGATCAGGATCCCACATATGTAAATTGTTACATGGGCTAAGTAAAGGTAGAGAACTGGGAAAAGGTGATCATTGCAGCCAAAGCATGATGTGCAAGTATTGCAGCCAAAGCAGTTGGCGAATATCACCTAGTATTACCAAGTCGTAATACACTGATTCTAAATGAGTGTTATTATATACCGAACATGATGTGCAACATTATATCGGTTTCTTTATTAAGTAAAGAAGGATATAATTTTGTAGTAAAGGATAATGGTATGAACATATTCCTAGATCAAAAGTTGATTGCATCAGGCTCGTTACATAATGGCATATTCATTCTAAATCAGAATACAGTCCTCAATATACAAAACACACACAAGAGGAAAAGTTCAGAAATGAACGAATCCTTCTTGTGGCATTGTAGACTTGGTCATATCAATGCGACACGACTGGCTAAGTTACATAAAGATGGTTATTTGAATCCGTTCGAATTATCATCTTATGATACTTGTTATTCATGTCTCAAAGGAAAAATGACCAAAGCTCCGTTTAGTGGACACGGAGAAAGAGTAACCGAACTCTTAGGACTGGTACATAGTGATGTATGCGGTCCCATGTCTACGCATGCCAGGAACGGTTCTTCCTACTTCATTACATTCACTGACGATCTCTCAAGATTCGGATATGTGTTCCTCATGAAACACAAGTCTGAAGCTTTTGAGAAATTCAGAGAATATAAGCACGAAGTAGAGAATCAAACGGGCAAAAGTATTAAGATTCTTTGATCTGATCGAGGAGGTGAATACTTAAGCAATGAGTTCCTAGATTATCTAAAAGAGAATGGGATTCTCTCTCAGCTTACTCCTCCTTATACACCACAGCACAACGGTGTATCGGAGCGGAGGAATCGCACCCTATTAGATATGGTGCGCTCTATGATGAGTACAGCTGAGTTATCTATTTCCTTCTGGGGGTATGCGCTGGAAACAGCCATATACCTATTGAATAGAGTTCCAACTAAATCTGTGCCTACCACTCCATATGAGATATGGAATGGAAAGAGACCATCTCTTAAAAGAGTTAAGATATGGGGGTGTCCGGCTTATGTTAAAAAGCAAAATCCGGACAAACTCGAGGCACGATCAGTTCTTTGTAAGTTTGTAGGATATCCAAGCAATTCGTATGGATATCTATTCTACCACAGTGAACAACAAAAGGTGTTTGTTGCTCAACATGCCACCTTTTTAGAAAAGGAATTTCTTACAAAAGAAATTAGTGGCGATGAGGTAGAGCTGGAAGAGGTTCCAGCAACACAAACTACAACCGAAGATTTAGTGGAACCAGAGGATTTAGTAGTACCCGACGAACCCCAGCCTCTCCACCGATCTAGCAGGGTTTCTCATCCGCCTGAGAGATACTACGGTTTTCTCATTGATGGTGGAAGCGAGGATTGCATCATGGAAGATGATGACCCGACTAGTTTCGAGCAGGCCATCACGAGTGGTGACTCTATGAAATGGCTGGATGCAATGCGATCTGAGATGGAATCCATGTACACCAATAAAGTATGGATTTTGGAAAATGCTCCTGAAGGGGTAAAACCCATTGGGAGCAAGTGGATTTTTAAAAAGAAATTTGGTGTAGATGGAAAAGTTGAGACTTTCAAAGCTAGACTTGTAGCAAAGGGTTTTCGTCAACGACCAGGTGTGGATTATGACGAAACCTTTTCTCCAGTGGCTATGCTTAAGTCCATCCGGATCTTACTTGCCATTGCTGCATACCATGACTACGAAATCTGGCAAATGGATGTTAAGACCGCCTTTCTAAATGGTGATTTAGAAGAGAGCGTGTACATGACTCAGCCAGAGGGCTTCGTAGATAGTGGGAGCAGCGGAAAGGTGTGCAAGCTGTTTAAATCCATTTATGGGTTAAAGCAAGCATCGCGGAGTTGGAACATCTGTTTTGATGTTGTAGTCAAAGAGTTTGACTTCATCAAAAATATAGATGAACCTTGTATCTATAAGAAGGTAGCAGAGGGTAAGGTTGTCTTCCTCGTATTGTACGTGGATGACATACTCTTGATATGAAATGATATTCCTATGCTGCAATCAGTCAAGCTCTTCTTATCACAGAGATTCTCAATGAAAGATCTAGGTGATGCCTCCTGCATATTGGGAATCATGATCTATAGAGATAGATCTAAACGGATACTGGGATTGTCCCAATCCAGGTACATTGACACCATCCTAAAGAGGTTTAGTATGGAAGAATCCAAGCGTGGGAACCAACCCACGATCTCTGGACTCACTCTCTCCAAAGAGATGTCTCCCAAGACTGATTTGGAGAGAGCTCGCATGCAAGGGATACCCTATGCTTCGGCAGTAGGCTCTATCATGTATGCGATACTATGTACCAGACCCGATGAAGCATACTCACTAAGTGTAGTGAGTCGGTATCAAGCAGATCCTGGAAAGAGTCACTGGACGGCTGTGAAGAACATTCTCAAGTACTTACGAAGGACTAGAGATATGTTCTTGGTGTATGGTAACGGAGAACTCTGGGTAGAGTCTTTTACCGATTCCAGCTTCCAAAGTGATAAGGACGACTCTAAGTCGCATTCGGGTTTTGTCTTTACCCTCAATGGAGGGGCGGTATGTTGGAAGAGTTCCAAACAGGATACCGTTGCAGACTCGACGATGGAGGCTGAATACATCGCTGCCAACGATGTTGCCAAAGAGGCTGTCTGGATGAAGAAGTTCATCACTGAACTTGGTGTGGTTCCATCCATTGAACATCCAATACCTCTGTATTGCGATAACAATGGAGTTGTGGCTTTAGCCAAGGAACCCAGATCCCATCAGAAATCCAGACATATTCTGAGGCGGTATCACCTGATCAGGGAGATAGTTGATCGCCGGGAGATCGAGGTCAGGAGAGTAGATACGAAGGAAAACACTGCGGATCCACTCACGAAGGCCATTCCCCAGATACAGTTTGAGAGATTATTCGGGATGCTAGGTATGAGATACTACAGCAGCTGGTCTTAGTGCAAGTGGGAGATTGTTAGTTATGTATATGCCCTAGAGGCCATTGTTGTACATTTGATGTATATTATGATGATGCTTAGATATATACAGAGAGGACTTTCTTGCTCGTCATGATAGTATGCTATTTGGTTTCACTTTATCTTAACATGTTGACTTGTATTGGTTTACTGTCTTCCTCTCACATGTTGATAAAGCCCTTAGGATCTGTACTCGACTACTTGGACTATGATGAGATCATACTAGTGGGGTCATAGTAGTCGATGAGTACATCCTATAACTGTTCCTAGTCGAAGGTATATCGAGACAGGGCATCGATACACCAGAGTAGACTAGCGTATACACATCTTGACCCATATGATGGGCGATGGATGATCCCATATCCATCGGTGTTTGACATCAAGGATGGTGTACGGGTGCTCAGTGAAGACTGGGTACACTGGACGGACTCGCCGAGAACTCCCAGTTGGTGATATACCACACGTCAGATGGCAGTTCTCCGATGACACTGGTACAGGGTAGTCTGTAGATCCGATATCGTCATAGAGTCTTGTGTGATTCCCACTGTGCTTTGATTTCCACCTTACCACGTCCACGAGGGCGTGCAAAACGGTGGCTTTTGGGTACAGTCCCGAATCACATGGAGGCAATGAGCGATAGGAGGGGATTCGTCTCTCCCGATATAGGGAGTTGAAGTTGTGCTGTGTTCGATTGGCTATAACTGGAAGTCCCTGGCCAGGGCTGATATAGAGATTTACTGGTAAGTGTTACTAGTAGTTTCTCGACCTGTTATGAGCCTCACATCGACACGACTTATCGGTTACTGGGGTCTGACGTTTACCACCCCTAGACTTGATATGCGACATATCAGACGAACAGACCAGACTGTACGGGAGTGTTACTGATTGGATTCACAGGAAAACGCACAGGCTAGCTTGTTGATCTTCTGATCGCTCAATACCTAGGTGGCTATTACGTTTAGCTGACCGCTTGCAGCTTGTGGGTGTTTGATATGATCATCACCTGCTACCGGCGTATTGACGATTCTTTAGAGTCCTACACAGAGGTTTCTTGGCTCAGGCGAAATGGAGTAGAGGCACATATGTGATATGTGCAGGACCGAGGATAATGCGATATGAGATACCGTATTATATTCTCGAGATATTTTGATATGAATCGGGATATCGGATCAAGTGTTGATTCGATGAATCGGTACATGATATATTAGCCGGTTATATTCGATATAGCCGGATCGTTAGATCAAGTGTTGATTCGATGATTTAATGTATAATAGTATATATGATATATTGTATTACATTATCTAATATTGGCTCACTTTATTATTTCTTTTTCTCACTGGATTAATTCATTGATATATATGCGATATATGTTAAATGTATTATTTTCTTTTGTTGCAAATATATAATATATATGTGATATATATTATTGTGACATGATATGATTAATTATTAAACATGTTTAAGGATGATTAAATGGGATTAGGGTTTGATTAGGGTTAGCTTCTTCTTGTTCATTCTAGAAGCTTTGCTTTTGTCTTGGTTAAGATATTATGGTTGATATTTTTCCATGACTCATTTCTAACCTAACCAAACCCTAACCCTAGTTTATTCTCTACAAACTCTTAACCTGTCATCCTTGACCATGGTTGATATATCAATCATATAGATTTCTTTTCTATTCATCACAAAAGGATTATCTTTTCCATTATCATCTTCTTCTCTCTTGAGTTCTAAAAGAAAAAGCTTACTAGTTAATTCTTGTGTGATGATTTCAAGTGAGAAAGTGAATAAAAAGAAAGAATAAATACTACTCCCTCATCCTCATCTCATCTAGCCCATAAGATTAGGGTGTTCATCTCTATAGAGTGAGAAAGCTTGGGTTTTTGCAACTTCGACGTAGATCATCGGAGATTTGGAACACTTCAAGCTAGCATGGGTCGTTCGAGTCGTGGAGCCTCTCTTGAGTCCGGGAGATCGTGGATCGCGGCAAAGGGACTTCTACTCGGAGCTTGTGAAGCGAAGGAGCGGACTACAAAGGTTGTAATCCCTCACACTTAGATAAAAAGTTGTTATCTTGCATGCTAAACCCTAATAATCTAGCAAAGATCCCGTCTTTGGGTTGTTCGGCACATGTCGAATTTTATTCGGGCATGTTTGATGCTCTATGAACCTTCACTAGTGTGCCTAGGAACCCTACAAACGGTGTGTCTGAACGACGGAATCGGACCCTATTAGATATGGTCTGTTCCATGATGAGTGATGCTGAGTTACCTGTCTCAGTTTGGGGGCATGCATTGGAAACTGCAGCGTTTCTTTTGAACAGGGTTCCAACCAAAACCGTGTCTACCACGCCATATGAGATATGCCATGGGAAGAGACCATCTCTTAAGAGAATTAAGATTTGGGGTTGCCCGACCTATGTTAAAAAGCAGAATCCGGAAAAACTCGAGACACGGTCGGTCATGTGTAACTTTGTGGGATATCCAAAGAACTCTTATGGATATCTATTCTACCATAAGGAGGAACAAAAGGTGTTTGTTTCTCAGTATGCCACATTCTTAGAAAAAGAGTTTTTCACAGATAAAGATGATGGCAATGTGGTGGATCTAGAAGAGGTTCTAGAGACACAAACTACAAATGACGACTTGGTTGAACCGGCTGTTGCAATAGAAACTGAGGAACCTCGGCCACTCCGTAGGTCTGGTAGGACTTCTCGCCCACCGGAGAGGTACTACGGTTTCCTCATTGATGGTGACAAAGAAGACTGCATCATGGAGGATGATGACCCTACCAGTTTTCAGCAAGCTATCACGAGTGGTGACTCTGTGAAGTGGCTGGATGCCATGAGATCCGAAATGGAGTCTATGTACACCAGCAAAGTTTGGAGTTTGGACATTGTACCCCCTGGGGTAAAACCTGTGGGATGCAAATGGATCTTTAAAAGAAAGATTGGTGTAGATGGGCAGGTAGAGACCTATAAGGCAAGACTTGTGGCGAAGGGCTTTCGTCAAAGACCAGGTTTGGACTATGACGAAACTTTTTCGCCCGTAGCCATGCTTAAATCCATTCGGATCCTACTTGCTATTGCTGCTCACTACGACTATGAAATCTGGCAGATGGACGTTAAAACGGCATTTCTAAATGGAGATTTAGAAGAATGTGTTTATATGGATCAGCCAGAGGGCTTCATTGACAGTGGGAGCAGCGGGAAAGCATGTAGATTGCTTAAATCCATATATGGGTTAAAGAAGGCATCACGGAGTTGGAACATCTGTTTCGATGATGTTATCAAAGAGTTTGATTTCATCAAAAATCCAGATGAACCTTGTGTTTATAAGAAGGCTGTAGGGAGAGCTGTCACATTCCTCATATTGTACGTGGATGACATTCTTCTAATAGGAAATGATATTCCTATACTACAGTCGGTCAAATCTTTCTTATCACTAAGGTTCTCCATGAAGGACCTAGGTGATGCCACATACATTCTGGGTATAAGGATCTATAGGGATAGATCCAAGAGGTTATTGGGATTGACCCAAACCAGGTACATCAACACCATCCTAAAAAGGTTTAGTATGGAAGACTCCAAGCGGGGTGCCTTACCCGCTTGCCATAGGGTCACTCTCTCCGAGGACTCTTGCCCAAAGACCGATGAAGAGAGAGCTCGCATGAGCATTATACCCTATGCTTCGGCACTAGGATCTATAATGTATGCGATGTTATGTACACGCCCAGATGTAGCTTATGCACTTAGTGTAGTAAGCAAGTATCAATCCAACCCAGGGGAGAATCACTGGATAGCTGTGAAGAACATTTTTAAGTACTTGCGAAGGACTAAAGAATTGTTCTTGGTGTATGGTAATGGAGATCTCCAAATGGAGGCCTTTACCGATTCGAGCTTCCAGAGCGATAAGGACGACAACAAATCTATCTCTGGGTTTGTATTTACCCTCAATAGAGGGGCGGTAAGTTGGAAGAGTTCCAAACAGGATACCGTTGCAGACTCTACGATGGAGGCTGGGTACATTGCTGCAAATGATGTCGCCAAGGAAGCCGTCTGGATGAGGAAGTTCGTCTCGGAGCTAGGAGTAGTTCTAACCATTATTGATCCAATACCATTGTATTGTGATAATAATGGGGCTATGGCGTTAGCCAAGGATCCCAGGTCCCATCAGCGGTCCAGACACATCCTAAGGCGCTTTCATTTGATCCGGGAGATTGTTGATCGCCGCGAGATCGAGATTAAGAGAGTAGACACAAAGAATAACGCCGTGGATCCACTCACCAAGGCCCTCCATCAGCCGCAGCATGAGTGACTTTTTGAGATGTTGGGTATGAGATACGCCAATAACAGGCCTTAGTGCAAGTGGGAGATTGTTGGATATATGTATGCCCTAGATGCCATTATGTGATAGTGGATGTATTTATACATGTATATATATATATATTCAGTGTACATTCTTGCTCGACATGATAGTATGCTATCTGGTTCTTCTTTATCTGACATGTTGATTCGATCATGCTTTTATTCATTCATACAAGTTGATAAACCCCTGAGGATATTGGGTTGACTACTGTGATTATGATAGAGATCATACTAGTGGAACATCTGTAGTTTATAAACATATCCTGAAATGTCCCTAGTCGTAGGTGTATCGAGACGGGGCATCGATATACCAGTGTAGACTAGCGTATATGATACTAGACCCATATGATGGGCGATGGATGTTCCCACATTCATCGATGTTTGACATCGAGATCATATACGGGTGCTCAGTGGTGACTGGGTACACTGGACGGACTAGCCGAGAACTCCTATATGGAATTATATCTATCGTCGGATAGCAGTTCTCAGGTGACACTGTTGCAGGTTAGTCTGTAGACCCGAGATCGTCATAGAGTCTTGTGTGTTCTCCCACTGTACTTTGATTACCACCCGACCACGGCTCTACTGAGTCGTGCAAACAGGTGGCCGTTGGATACAGTCCCGAGACACACAAAGGCGATGAGCGATAGGAGGGGTTTCGTCTCTCCCGGTATTGGGAGTTGATGATGTGCTGTGCTCGACTGGCTATATCAGTAAGTCCCTGGCCAGGGCTGTTGAGATTTGATGATAAGTGTTATCAGTAGTTTCTCGATCTGTTATAGAACTTTCATTGGTACGACTTATTGAGTTATTGGGGTCGACGTTACCATCCATAGACTCGATATGCAGCATATCTGACGAAGAGACCGGACTGTACGGTAGTGTTGCCGGTTGGCTCGACGGGAGTTGTAACATGTTCGCTTGTTTTCTTCTGATCGCTCAATACCCGGGTGGCCGTTAAGTTTAGCTGACCACTTGCGGCTTGGGGGTGCTAGATATGATCATCACCCACTGCCGGCGTATTGACGAGTCTTAGAGTCCCACAAAGGAGTTACCCAGTCCAGGCGAAACATTGTGGTGCGCATATGCGATATGTGCGTGGACCCGGTTAAAATACGAGTATGAGATACCGTATATTAATCGGGCGGCTTGATTTTGGTCGGGTCGTATGTGATATGACCGGGTTGATAAATCAAGTGTTGATTTATCATTTAAACCATTAGTTTCTCACTTGAAATCCTTTCTTATCTTTATGTTGTATGCATGCATGTATGCATTCATTCTCATTCATTCTCATTCATGCACATAGGATGTGCATGCCCGCATACATGCATACATAAAGATTATCATGGTTGATTATATAGTAGATGGTGGAAATATAAGACTCACACCTTATGATTATATATGGATATATATTGTATTTGTTTTAAAACAAAAGAAAAGAAAAAGATTAATACATGGTTATCTTCTACACTCTTCTTTGAACTAACCTTGTTCACCTACTTTTTAACCATAAGTTTATCTTCCTTTTGTGTTTTAACTCAAGTACAATAATATCTTTATTATGTAACCATGGTTTGAGATGAAGAGTAGAAAATATATATACTTATATTTTCTATTTTTCATTTGTGATTATCATTCTCTTGTTTTTCCAAAAGCCATCATCTTCTTCCTCCTTGCTCTTTTGCTCTCTAGATTTCTTAAGTGAGCAAAACACTCACCAAGTTAGGATTTTGAAGTGAGAAAACCAACCACAACACCATTCTACACTAGTCTTGCCCACTTGTGAAGAGTGTTAGCTTCCATTTTCTTATCTTGATCTTGTGAAGTTACAAGCTTGGACAAAGCGGACTCCGGGTGGATCATCGTGGACCTAGAGGAGTTCAAGCGGAACTTTTACTACCCTCAAGTAGCTAAGGAGTCTAGCGTAGGGAGATACAAAGGTTGTACTCTCAAAACCCTAGCCTTTTCTTCTTGTGATGTTGTGTTTGTTAAGAAACCCTAATTTTCTAGTGATGATTCTTTGTATGTTCACTTAGCACCTTAAAAATTTAATTTTGAGACATGTGATGCTTCCAAACCCTTCATGAGGTGCTAGGTAAATCATACAATTTGATCGGTAAACCGCGTCTGATTGCTATAGTTCTTTTAGACGGGTTTGCGATCGTGACATTCGCGTTGATGTTCTGTGGTGTGCTGTGATGTTGCGGATATGTCATGGTGGATAGCAGTGTGCAATGGTAGTACAGTTTGGATTTATTTGTACATTTGATATTGCGGGGCGAGCGTCCAACATGTGGACTGCCGTCACTGCCTGTTGTATAATATTCTTTTGGGGCACGACCGGGCTGAGGTCGATGTACCCGTTGTACATATTTTTATTTCTGTACTAGGTTTATCCCGCGAAAGAGTGCACGGATAGTCGGGTTCTGGAGGGCAACGGGTCCGTATCTCATGGCTTTGAGAAGCAGAGGGTCCTCACTGTAGAATTGGCAGACTATTCGCCTCACACGTATGGGGTACAGGTTGACCCAAGGAGGGGTGCTCAAGTTATCGGATTCCGTGAAGTGCCGGGTGTTCCATTCACTATGCTGTCGGGGACTACCTCGCTTCAGGTTTTGGCGGGTAACTTGCCGCACCCGTAAGGGTCTAGGTTTCATTGCATAGGCTATCCACACGACCAGGGGAACGTCGGGTTTCAGCAGCGGCTCTATGAAACCCGGGGATCCCAGATTATCTGTATTGTTCTGTGATGCTTATTACTCTTCTGTAATGTTGCATATTATCACGCCTGGAGCGATTATAGTATATTGGTATATATACTATTAGATGTTGTATATGTTTTACACCCGCGCTAGTCCAGCCCCGCTCTGTCGTTAATTAAGTAACCTAACGGGTGATGACGGGACCCAGAGACGAATGTGGATGGCATATACGTACATTATATTTTCTTTCTTTTATGGTGTGATTGATTGATGGGACTGCATTGATTCTTATCAATGCAAGGATAAAACAAACCTATATTTGATGTTGTTGGAACAAATTTTAAAAGTGTTATTACAAATACGTTTCCTTTTGTTATGCATAGTGATATTCGGTTGGAATATCCTGCACCTCATTCGACGAGGTAAGGGCCGATATCCCTTCACCGGGAGAGACCCCTTGGGCAGAAGTTTGCGTCAGGGTAATAACTTCAATATAGTCGATTACAAGTTGCTTTGCATCGCGGTATTCAGTTGGAATATCCTGCACCTCATTCCATGAAGAAAGAGCCGAGATCCCTTCACCGGGAGTGACCTCTTTAGCAAAAGGTTTTCGTCACTATATCTTTAAAAAAAGCTATCAGGTTCCTTCAACAAGATCAAGTTCATTACGCTAAAGGTTTTTCGCCAAAAACCAGCCGTAGCCCTCCGTCATTTCTTATGGATGGTCAGTAGTATTCAAGCTATGTTTGTTGACTAAAATCAAGGAATAGTGTTTGGTAGCCGCTGGGTATTCATCTGTTGGATAGATAGATGCGTTGGTTTGGGACAGTCGTATTACCTTGTTGACTAAAGTCAAGGGTATGTACGGGTGGATTCAAATCAACCTGGACAATGACGGGTAGAAATTGACATGTGACTTATGATTTGTTGACTAAAGTCAAGGTCATAAGAGCATGAGGCAAAAATTATATATCGGGAGTTTCAAACATACAGGAAACTTGCCAGGCATGCGCATACCTTCTGGAGTGTGATAACTTGAGTGGCTTCCATCGAGTTATCATGCAATGAGAGTTAGATCCCGGTCCTCACTGATGAGTTAGTTTACTATTCGGGTGATCCCGACTAATTCTTCTTTCAAGTTTGGAGGAGAATTTGAGATTACAGTGGGAGGTTTCCTAATTAGATAAAGTGATAACCATTCTGATCTAGGTTAGAGTACTTGCAGAGTGTTTCTTTTCTCTCTCTCTCTCTTTGGCAGCGACCTTTGACCAACCCTTGACTATGACTCAGTGACCAAGTTGACCGAACCTTCTTAAAATACTGGCTTTTGGATTGTCCAAGTTGCATAAGTCATTGCCGCTCCTTCTTTTACCCTTGGCATTTCTCAGAACACCCCGTATTATTACGGACATCCACTTCCATTGGATAGATCCATCGTATGGTTATATACGAACTTGAAGGGACTTCTTCGAGGATGGATCCAGGTTCAGGAGAAATAGAATTGGTTTATTCAGTTTTCTTTTATTATCACCTTCTCTCAGGTTGCGAGGGCTCCTTAGTTTAGGAGAGTACACCTATTACGCTTATTGGACAGTCTTATTCCAAACCATAGGCTGGTGACGAAAGGTAGGGAATGAAGAAAACCAATTAGCCTAAGTAGGGTGTGCAGAAGGTAATATGTAAAGACAAAATAAAGGGATTAGAAAGAGAGGGCAAAGTAAATTGTGACTGTTATCATTCACGACCAAACCGCGTACTTCATCGCCACTCCTTTTTCACCTTTGCTTTTTTCCCCAGTTCGGGAGAAATAGAATAAGGTATTATTCAGATTGTCTTTTATCATCACCTTCTCTCAAATTGCGAGTACTCCTAGGATTAGGAGGGTACACCTATTATGCTTACTGGAGAGTCTTCTTCCAAACCATAGGCTGGTGCCGAACGGTAGGGAAGGAAGAAAACCACTTAGTCTAAGGGGTGTACAGAAGGTAATGAATAAAGACAAATAAAGGAATTTGGAGAGATGGCAAAGAATTATACGGTTACAGTCATGAATTGGATTATGGAATAGGCATTACTAAGAATACCAGGATACCCCTACGAAACATTTTCATGTTTCAGTGCATTGTTAAAGCAAAACTGTTTTCCCGATTAGATGCTTACTCCAAGGTATGTATTCACCAGGTTTCATTCTCATATCTGTATGGTTTTACAGATGATGAGTGGGAATAAGTTATTGGGAATTAGGAGATCATCCTCATAATATATCGGAATTCGTTGTAATTGGTGATATTTGAGGAAATCGCTTGGGTACACTTTTCAACCTATGATGCACAGGTTTTGAGTTATTCAACTAAGAGGACTTATACAGAGTATTGTATGTTGTCCAGTGTTCGTAAGGACAAAGGGGTAGGTCATCGTACTATGTTCTGTTTACTTATGACTTCTCTAGTTTTTAGACAAGTGTTTCGTTGAAATACAAGGTCTAAGTTTTGAGAAGTTGTGGGTATAAGAATAAAGTAGAGAACCAAGTGTCACAAGTATCAGGATTCTTCAAAAAGATCAAAGATGTAGATTCTTGTGATTGGTATTCAGATGATAGTAATGGTTTTGAGAAACTTGTTTCTCTTTCAGGTTACTCATAATTGGATGGATACATAAGTTGAGTAATGCTGATTAGCCTCTCTCCATTAAGTTGATATGCACTGGAGACAGCTGCATGATTTGAATCTGGTTCCGATTAAATTAGTGCCTCCATTTCTATATTGTATATAGAATTGTTCAAATCTTAACGATGTTAAAATACGGGGAGTTGTCCGGCTTATGCTTAAAACCAGACTCTGGATAACTCAGGCCACGTTTCTGTAATGGCAGTTTGTGGGTTGACCCGGGCTTAGTCGAGGGTTAACTTTCTACCATCTGGAAGATCAATAGTGATGTTGTTCTTGACTCGCCACAGTTTTAGTAAAATAGATTTTTTCAGAAAACAGTAGTGGGAGTATGGTAGAACTGGAAGTGATTCCAGAACCGCAACCGATTACGGAAAATTTAATAGGACCTATATATTCAATCAGGTTTGACATTCCAATAGCCACTCCACAGATATGGTAGGTAACCTCAGACACCCGAGAGGTACTCCGGTAGCCTCAAGGACGGTGACATGGAGGTTCTTGTTTACCCAGACTTGACACTACTGTTGTTCCAGACTATGAGACCCGACAAGAGGATAAGTATAGCGTCATTCTAAACTAGCTTTAGAAGTAGACATATATATTATTCTGCCAGAGGGTTGTCATAGTCAGTGGGAGCAGCGGAAGCATAGTGGGCAAGTAGCTTATGTCTATTTATAGACTTCAGCAGTTATAGCGGAGATAGATCATCTAATTTTGATGTAACAGTCATGGTTTTGACTTCATCAGAATAGGGGATGGATCTGTTGAGAAGGTAGTAGGGTGGGATGTCCTGGCATTTGGATGACATACACAGAGTAGGAAGTAAAATTCCTATACTACGATCGGTTGTACTTTCGTAGTCACACAGTTGTTTCTCCTCAAAGGATATGGATTTAATATCTGACATTCTGGTTACTAGATCTATGGTTTTAGATCTAGATTTGGGTAGTTTCCCAATATTGGTACTTTGACAATATTCTAATAGTATTTTAGAATAGATGACTCCTGGCATGGTGGTGTACCTGCAGGTGATGGAGTCACCCTCTCTAAAGGTGTCTTAGAGACTAAAAGAGAGAGGGAAGTGCATGATTGGCAGATCACTTGCTTAGGCAATTGAGTCGATCATGAGATGTCAAGTACCACACCAGATGTTGTTATTGCACTTGATGCGATAAGTTTATATTAATCCAATCCTGAAGAAACATAAGGAAGCAGTTTTAGAACATAAGTGCATGTTCTACGGAATTGATGACGGCAGCCTCCTTTGGGAGACGGTTATCATTCCGGGCTTCCAAGGTGACATGGATGACAGAGTGATTGTCAGAGTTATAGTTTTTCCTCTCACAAGGGACAGTATTATGGACAGGTGGTCCAAGAGGATACTGTGAGAGGCATGGTGCTGGATACTGATTAGGTTCATTTATCGATACAGTCGAAGAAGTTTGGATTTGGAGTTCATTTATGAACTAGGTCCCATCAGATATTCAGGCATATTCTAAGATAAGTATTACTCGATTCGGGAGATGGCTTTCTCCGCGAACTTGAGATTAAGAGAGACATAGAATGAAACATCAGGGCGGATCCACTCGCTGAGGCTATTTCTCGAACGCAAGAGTTTTACAAACTAGCTTTGTGAAACTGATTAGTAGAGGAGTTGGATGTTCGGTATCACACGGGCTGTGAGTATGCGACATCGCAATAATTCGCCTTAAGTGCAAGTGGGAGATTGTTGGAGATAGTGCCCTCAAAGTCAATTATTGGATCGCAGGTACGTAATTTCAATGATTGAGGCAGGACCTATACCGATATGACAGTCTTGCTCGAGATGATAGTATGCTATCTGGTTTGACTTTTTCATCGTATACATGCTTTAGTTCACTATTGCATGATGATAGAGTCCATAGGATTCTTGCTTGACTACCGGCAGTATGATGGCGATCATATACGTGGGAGCTGTGGTTTGTAAGCACATCCTTAAAGTGTCCCTAGTCGTGGGAGTTTCGAGACAGGGCATCGATACTCCAGAGTAGACTAGTGAATACAGTCGAGACCCCGACGAGGGAAAATGGCCGGTCTCACAAGACATTGGTGTCAGTTGGTTCACCTAAGATGTATACAAGTGCTCATTGGGTTATGAGTACACCGGACAGGACTCGCCGGGAACATGCTAGTTGGTATTATACATATCGTTAGATAGCAGTTCCCTGGTGACATGTGTACAGGTTAGTTCATCGACCTGAGGTCGTCATTTGTCTCGTGTGAGTTCCCACTGTGCTTTGATTTCTACCCTACCACGGCTCAAAGGAGTCGTGCAAATAGGTCTTTTTTGGGTACAGTCCTGAGCCACATTGAGGCAATTGAGCGGATCGGCAGGGGATTCGTCTCTCCCGGTATTGGAGGTGAGATCGCGATGTGTCTAGGAGAGCCATTACACAAAGCGCTCGGCCGAGGCAGGAGATTTACTGGTAGGTACTCCAGTAGTATCTAAGGGTATTCTGGGCCACTCTCTGACACGACTTATACTGTTATTGTGGGTCTGACGTTTCCATCCCCTAGGCCGATATGCGATACTCTTAGACGAACGGACCGGACTCTATGTTTATTGTCACTGTTTGGCTCAGTAGGGTTTATGGATGAGTTCGCTCGTCAGCTTCCCTTCCAATCAATACATAGGCAACCGTTACGTACAGCCAGTACCTCTGACGTGCTAGTGGTTAAACCCAGTGCCAGTGTGTTGATGAGTCATTAGAGTCCCCCACAGACACTTTCCCAAGTTCGGGCGAAACGTTGTAGAGGTCGTATGGTATTATGGCTAGGTTCGGAAAATGCACGTGCGTTTTCGCACATGTCATATTCGGGCAGATAATACTGGTCGGCTTTGGTTTAAGCCGGATCCGAGTATTATACTGTGTAGATATAATATCTTTGTCTTAGTTGCATTTGTATTCGGTCGTAATACAAATGCGGGTATGTTTATACTGTTATGGGGTTATCCTGAAATTCGTTTCAGGACCGCTTTTAGAAGTTGCCAGTTTCCAGTTTTCTATCACCCGTATTTAACATTCGGTTAAATGCGGATTTATCTTTTCTTCCATTGGTGAGTCATGAGGGTGAGTCATGAGTGAGGAAGCTTCTTGGTTTGTGACTCACTTGATTGCATTAAATGTGCTCATACTAGGTGTTATATGACTCATGCTTTCATTAATGTTATGATAAGTATTGTGCTTGTTATTCTCACCATCCCTCCTCCTACACTTACCCCCTTGCCTATATAGTGGCCGGCCCCCTCTCTAGGGTAGTTGTAGTTCATTTTGGATAAAAAGAAGATGATAGTTTTGGTTCATAAAAGGATATAGCCTCATTTCTCATTCCACCCGATCCAAAAAGGCAACTTCATTAACCGTTCATCCATGGCTTTGAACGTAACGAGACAAAGTGTTCTACTCATTCTCTACATCAATCTTGGTCATCTCTTTTAGCAAACTTGATGATCGAGTTGCCTCGGTTCAGAGGCGGGAGCCCGTTTAAAGATCTGTCGATGTGGTGCCACCTGGACGAGAACACCGGAGTTCAAGGAGATCGGAGCAGCCGCAACAAAGCGTGGGATGATGGTTGAAGACCGAAGGACTCGGATCGTTCGGTATAACATTTATACCCACTTTGTAGTTTGTTAGTTTAGCTTTAATGGCAGATCCGGGTTATAGTACGCGATAGCGCCAGTTGTAAAAAGTTTTTGTTCCGCATTTGGCGTCTGTTAGACGGCCGGGGCGCTACCGTGGACTTACAGATGTACGTATGGCCCACTTCGGGAAATTTAGTCGATCGGAATTTTAAACTTGTTAGTATGCAGTAATTACATTATATCTCCGACCGGGAATGTCATTCGAGCGGTAAATTGCGTCTAATTGCTATAGTTCTTTTAGACGGATTTGCGAACGTGACATTCGCGTTGATGTTCTGTGTTATGCTGTAATGTTGCGGATATGTCGTGGTGGATAGCAGTATGCAATGGTAGTGCTGTTTGAATTTATTTATACATTTGATATTGCGGGGCGAGCATCCAACATGTGGCTGCCGTCACTGCCTGATTCTATAATATTCTTTTGGGGCACGACCGGGCAGAGGTCGATGTACCCGTTGTACATATTTTTATTTCTGTACTAGGTTTACCCCGCGACGGAGTGCACGGATAGCCGGGTTCTGGAAGAAAACGGGTCCGTATCTCATGGCTTTGAGAGGCAGAGGGGCCTTACTCTAGAATTGGCAGACTATTCGCCGCACTCGTAGGGGGTACAGGTTGACCCAAGGAAGGGTGCTCAAGTTACCGAATTCCGTGAAGTGCCGGGTGGTCCATTCATTTTGCTGTAGGGGGCTACCTCGCTTCAGGTTTTGGCGGGTAACTTACCGCACCCGTAGGGGTCCAGGTTTCATTGCACAGGCTATCCACACGACCAGGGGAACGTCGGGTTTCAGTAGCGGCTCTGTGAAACCCGGGGATCCCAGATTATCTGTATTGTTCTGTGATGCTTATTACTTTTCTGTAATGTTGCATATTATCACGCCTGGAGTGATTATTGTATATTGGTATATATACTATTAGATGTTGTATATGTTTTACACCCGCGCTAGTCTAGTCCCCGCTCTGTCGTTAGTTAAGTAACCTAACGGGTGATGACGGGACCTAGTGACGAATGCGGATGGCATATACGTACATTTTATTTCCGTTCTTTTCTGGTGTGATTGATTGATGGGACTGCATTGATTCTTATCAATGCAAGGATAAAACAAACCTATATTTGATGTTGTTGGAACAAATTTTAAAAGGTGTTATTACAAAGATATTTCCTTTTGTTTTGCATAGCGGTATTCAGTTAGAATATCCTGCACCTCATTCCACGAGGTAAGGGCCGAGATCCCTTCACCGGGAGTGACCCCTTGGGCAGAAGTTTACGTCAGGGTAGTAACTTCACAATAGTCGATTACAAGTTATTTTGCATCGCGGTATTCAGTTGAAATATCCTACACCTCATTCCACGAGGAAAGAGCCGAGACCCCTTCACCGGGACTGACCTCTTTAGCAAAAGGTTTTCGCCACTATATCTTTATAAAAAGCTGTCAGGTTCCTTCAACGAGATCAAGTTCATTACGTTAAAGGTTTTTCGCCAAAAACCAGCCGTAGCCCTCCGTCATTTCTTTTGGGTATTCAGTAATATTCAAGCTATGTATTTTGACCATCGCCAAGGCATAGTGTTTGGTAGCTGCTGGGTATTCATTTATTGCATAGATAGATGCGTTGGTTTGGGACAGTCGAACTAATATTTTGGCCTTCGTCAAGGGTATGTACGGGTGGGTTCAAATTAACCTGGATAATGACTGGTAGAACTTGACATATGACTTATGATATATTGGCCTTCGTCAAGGTCATAAGAGTATGGGGTAAAAATCACATCGGGAGTTTCTAAAAAAACTGAAACTTGCCAAGTATGCGCATACCTTCTGGAGTGTGATAACTTGAGTGGCTTCCATCAAGTTATCATGCGATGATAGTTGGATCCCGATTCTCACTGATGAGTTGGTTTACTCTTCGGATGATCCCGATTAATTCTTCTTTCAGGTTTGGAGGAGAATTTGAGATAACAGTGGGAGGTTTCCTGATTAGATAAAGTGATAACCATTCTGATCTAGGTTAGAGTGCACGCAGAGTGTTTCTTTTCTCTCTCTCTTTGCAGCGACCTTTGACCGACCCTAGACTATGACTCGGTGACCAAGTTGACCGAACCTTCCTAAAATACTGGCTTTTGGATTGTCTAAAGTTCCATAAGTCATTGCCGCTCCTTCTTTTACCCTTTGTATTTCTCAGAACACCCCGTATTACTACGGACATCCACTTACATTGGAAAGATCCTTCGTATGGTTATATACGAACTCGAAGGGACTTCTTCAAGGATGGATCCAGGTTCAGGAGAAATAGAATTGGTTTATTCAGTTGTCTTTTATTATCACCTTCTCTCACGTTGCGAGGGCTCCTTAGTTTAGGAGAGTACACCTATTTTTAGCGTTTTGAAAATCGTTTCAGTGAAATTTTGGAAAATCGGTAAAATAAGGGGGGTTTTATGTAAAAAGTCAAAATACAAATATCTTATTATAAAAATTAAATATACATATTCTAGCTATGTAATTGTTAGTATTTGGTGTTTATTGAGCCACTGGTGAAATTTCAAATTTTCTGAAAATTTTTCCGAAATTAATTATTTTAATATTATTTTAAGCCGTCACTAATATATTTAATTAGGGAAAATTACAAATTGGAATGAGTTGAAACAAATTTTTTGCATCATGACACATTAAATAAAATTTTATCATGTGGTTTTTGAAACGAAATCGTTTGCCAAAACGGTTTAGAAATTATTGAAGAAAAAAAAGAGGTTTTTTTTAGTGTAAATGGAGATTTGGGGTATAATATTTATCATTTTCCCTCATCCCACACACACACCCACACTCACCCACCCCCACTTCCATTGTGGCCGAACCCTTGCTGCCCCAATTCCCCACTTGTGAAAAGAAAAGTCCAAGCATACAACAAAAGAGAAGAATGAACAAAGAAAAAAGTGTATAAGAGTTGACTTTGGGGTATGGGTTTTGTTTGACTTTTGCCACAAAACCCCATTCTCTCTCTCTCCCCCCTCACTCATCCCCTCTCCCATTTCAGCCGAGCCCTATGGCTGCAGCCCCCCCTCATCTTCTCCTTCTCATTTCACTACAAAATTCATCACAAAATGCCTCAAAAATCCATATAATACCTCATTAATCTCCTAATTTAAATCCTACCCATTATTCCTTGACCCATCTAGCTTGGATTCATGAAGCAAGAAGCCATTTTGGAGACCAAGATTTTTATGCTAGCTCTCTAGTTTTGTGAGGTACAATCTTACTCTAATTGTTACCTTGTTAATAATTGTTGTAATCCAAGCTAATTAGGTGTTTTATTATGGGTTTAATTGAAAGTTGAAATCTAAAGAAAGGGTTTTGAAATTCAAGTGAGAGTTTTGATTTGGAGCTAGGGTTTGATCACTTGAGGTTGGTTGTGATGTGTGGTTTCACATCTTTAGTATGCTAAAACCTAACCTAATTGCTAAATTTCGAATTGTTACAACTAATTTGTCAAAATTGCTTAATTGTTGCAAACTAGGTTTTTAGATTTAATTCGAAAATATGAGATTAAAATATGGTTAGTGTTTTTATCACATTATTAGCTATATAATGTGTAGATCAACATTTTAGAGCATGCAAAACCTAGTCTAGTTATGGATTTGTGGATTGTTGCTTCGAAATGGTTAAAATTGGGTTTTTGTGCTAACTAAAAAATTTGGTTTAATACAGTTTAGTGTGATAAAATCTAGTTAAAGTTATGTAGCCTAATTAAGCTAATTAGTGAACATTGCGGCCGCTAGATTTGTTTAAATAGCAAGTTTTGTACTAAAACGGTTAAATTTTGCTTACTAGAGTTTCGGGAAAATAGCTTTTAAAGCGAATTTGAAGTTTTGATGAAGTAAACCCTATTTTATATATATATAATTTGTGGGTTGTGAAACCACGAATGGTGCGTTTGTGTTTTCTCGATCACTCGGCATTTGTACGCCGATGTCGAGGGTTTTGGGTTGATTTGAGAGAGCGAACCATAGGTTTTGACCTATGTGGGATTCGTGAGTCGTTTTGGTCATGAGTCGGATTTTAATGCGATACGGTGCGTTATGATATGTAGGTACCCCATGTGGATTTCGAGACGACAAGAAAGCGCGTGGCGACGTCGGCACCGGCGAGCGAGGACCAGGTGAGTAGATTTATATCTACGGGGAGAAGTCGGGTGGATGGCGTATAGCACCCCCGCAGTCCGTGGTGGTGTATACGGATGCGCATACAGACCAACAATTATTATATGCTATTTGGGATTAATAACGATGTTTAGGATGGATATTGGTGTGTTGGATTATTTTAGTGTTGCGAACCCTAGGGTAGTGTTGCACTACACATACACATATACATACTTGCATACATTCCTATTTATATGTGCTCATGGGATTCTTTATAGTTATGTGTTCACATGGGTATGGGACTATGTGTTCACATACGGATTTGAGGATGATACTTGGGATTGAGCTGAGTCGATGAGATTTGTTTTGTGGTTGTGATATCGGTGATAGGGCAGGATTCGTAATTGAGGTACGTCCTGGTTTTATAACGGATCTTGGGGCGGCGATATGGGTGAATAGTGTTATAAATAAAATGGTCAACATGTGATCGTGATATGAGGCATGATATGCTAGGATATTGATCCCAGGCTGTATTGGGCGATGTATACCCCTTGATAATGCTATGTGCTGACAGTATCGGTTTGTATGAGATTGTCGATCTGTAGTCAGATCATGACTATATTGATGATATTAGTATTGTATTAGACATAGGTCAGTACCTTAGACCATGATCTTTGTTAAAGAGGATACCGGATGAATAGTGTGATGAATATGATTTTGACCCGTACCCAGATTTGGGATGCCGTACGACGGTTTTACGTACGAGCTATATATTGATGATTGATCCGTACTCTTGACTTGGGATGTCTGGTTATAGATATGATATTATTGAGGCGGGATCACCGACTATACATATACATGTATGTATATGTATCGACTCGGATGATAGGCCGTTTCCTTACCTGTAGTTCAGCTTGTTAGTTCAGCCGTATAGTTTAGTGTAGTTAGATTAAATTAGACTTCTTACCTATTTCAAAAACTAACGAATCGTGGGTATTTTAAGAGACAGCCCAAGGGATCCTATGGATATTTCAAAAGAGGTATTTTTTCATAAAAACACCGTAGCCCCTATTTTCAAAACCCCATGATTCGTGTTATTTCAAAAGGCAACATTTGTAGGACTTATATTAGATTAATGCAGGTTAGTTACAGTTGCGTCTAGTATTCAGCTTCCGCTTATTATTGTGGTTCGCTTCGCATCGCATACTTATGTTATAATTTCTTATTGCAATGTTGATATCATATTGTTAGGACACCAGCACCATTACCGATGATGCGTATGTACCACGTACACTTACTTGCCGGCTCACACAAATTTTCATCGGTAATTGCCATGTCACGTACACCTTAGAAAATATTATTGCTGGACTTAGCTTGTTAGTTAGCAATTTGACATGATATTAGAGTACCTGCCTTATATGCCAGCTTAACATTGTAATTATTACTTGTCACTTCATGCATACTATTTTTCATTGTTATGCCTATATTCATGGTTTTACATTCTATTGATGATTTGGATTCGGATTTCCATGAAACTTTCTGGATTTGGGGGGAAAACCGCAAAACTTATATAAACTGATTTCGCTCTTTTAAAATAAAAAGTGCGGTTTTTCACATGATGTATGAGTCGTCCACTATGAGTTTGCTGATGGATTTCGAGACCCGATTCGAGGAGGCGGATGAACCGTTTCGGGTACATGGTGGACCCGGTAAGGTACCTCGGGGCAAGAAGCGCGTGATGATGACGATGTGAGCCTGGCAGGGGAGCACTACCTACTGGTGATTTTACCCGACGCGTCGGATATCTGGAGGATACCGTCGTGGTCTTGAGATGGATGGTAGGGGCCGGTCTGGACTGACGGCGCCCTAGATATTGTGATTGGGACATTGAGATTTCGAGATATTGAGGTACAGAGACTGTGATACAGAGATATCGAGTTTTTGGGATTACGTTTTGTGCCGATGCTAGGCACTGTTTTATGCTGATTTCATTATGATACCTCATTTTAAAAATACAAGGAAATCTCACTAAATTATGAAAATAGTTTCTTCATTTACATGTATTCTGTTTTCATGCATTCATACCTCATTCATATGTTATATTGCTACCTGAGGCACTGACACAGGCACATGAGATTACACCCAGGTTAGATATTTACCCTAGCCATTGTTATAGGCTGCATGTTATGCATATATTTGAGGATATATTATGATCAATTGACCTAGGTTGCGTTATTTATGCGATTTCTGTGCGTAGATGTTTTCTACTCACGAGTTGGCAACTCACCCCCGTTGTGCCACAGTTCTTGCAGGTTTCGCCGTACAGGTTTCATTACGGCTTGCTGGCACTCTTTCCATTTCCGGGTGATTTGCTAGTAGGTGTGTTTATTTGTATCGCACCCATCATTATATCTTGTATATCATTATTCTGTTGTATCTAGAAGTTCCATCAACCAAAACATGTATTTATTTGAGATAGAGACCAGTGATGTTATTCCTTCGACCTTAGAGTCGCGCGTTATATTTCTGTGGTTTTCTTGTGGTTTTGAATTTCCTTTTGAATTTTGATATTGTATTGCTTGTGTGGTTGTGACCGTCAATTGACGAAGAGCTAGCTCCTTCTTGGGGATGCCTTTTTATTGATTTCGTATACTATTCATGTTGTATCCCGTTTGGGAGCCAGTATTTACAAAGGAGACTCTGCCGAAATTTTCAGGAAATACTTGATGTTTTTAAAACCGCATAACTCGGCTTATGCTATTAAAGCTACTTGGTTTTAATTGGTTTTCCTTCACTCTACTACTTTTCTTGGTTTGGATTTTTGGGTTTTTGGTTTACTTAGATTACGTACGCCTCGAGACGTTCGTAGTTTAAGTGCCGGTCATGTTCCGTACTTTCGGGTCGTGACACTATTACGCTTATTGGATAGTCTTATTCCAAACCATAAGCAGGTGCCGAAAGGTAGGAAATGAAGAAAACCAATTAGCCTAAGTAGGGTGTACAGAAGGTAATAACTAAAGACAAAATAAAGTGATTGGAAAGAGGGCAAAGTAAATTGCGACTGTTATCATTCACGACCAAACCGCGTACTTCATCGCCACTTCTATTTCACCTTTGCTTTTTTCCCCAGTTCGGGAGAAATAGAATAAGGTATTATTCAGTTGTCTTTTATCATCACCTTCTCTCAAGTTGTGAGTACTCCTAGGATTATGAGAGTACACCTATTATGCTTACTGGATAGTCTTCTTCCAAACCATAGGCTGGTGCCGAACGATGGTGTACAAAAGGTAATGAATAAAGACAAATAAAGGGATTTGGAGAGATGGCAATAAAATATACGGTTAAAGTCATGAAATGGATTATGAAAGAGGCATTACTAGGAATACCAAGATACCCCTAAGAAACCTTTTCATGTTTCAGTGCATTATTAAAGGAAAACTGATTTCCCGATTAGATACTTACTCCAGGGTATGTATTTACCAGATATGATTCTCACATCTGTATGGTTTTACAGATAATGAGTGGGAGTAGGTTATTGGGAATAAGGTGATCATCCTCATTATATCGGAATTCGTTGTAATTGGTGATATTTGAAGAAGTCGCCTGAGTTTTTGCCATACGGCATGTATTTGGTTTTGAATATCCGTTGTTGTGCACCAATTTCAAAATGATATATCTGTACGTTTATTTTTATAAAGTGAGATATAACTTTTTAAATTTATGTCTGTGACATTTACCTATATCAGTTGACGATTGGGTAAGGAGCATTGAACAACGGAGTAGTTCTTAACCATAAGTACAGTTTTCAACCTACGATGCACAGGTTTTGAGTTATTCGACTCAGCGGACTTATACAGAGTATTGTATGTTGTCCAGAGTCCGTCTGGACAAAGGGGTTGGTCCTCGTACTATGTTCTGTTTACTTATGACTTCTCTAGATTTTAGACAAGTGTTTCGTAGAAATATAAGGTCTAAGTTTTGAGAAGTTGTGGGTCTAAGAATAAAGTTGAGAACCAGGTGTCACAAGTATCGGGATTCTTCAAAGAGATCGAAGATGTATATTCTTGTGATACGTATTCAGATGATAGTAATGGTTTTGAGAAACTTGTTTCTCTTTCAGGTTACTCATAATTGGATGTATTCCTAAGTTAAGTAATGTTGATTAGCCTCTCTCCATTAAGTTGATATGCACTGGAGACAGCTGCATGATTTGAATCTGGTTTCAATTAAATAAGTGTCAAAGGTTTCTATATTGGATATAGAATGGTTCATATCTTAACGATGTTATGGTACGATGAGTTGTCCAGCTTATGCTTAAAACCAGACACTGGATAACTCAAGGCACGTTTCTGTAATGGCAGTTTGTGGGTTGACCCTAGCTATGACGAGGGTTGATTTTCTACCATCTGGAAGATCAATAGTGATATTGTTCTTGACTCACCACAGTTTTAGTAAAATGGATTTTTGTCAGAAAACAGAAGTGGGAGTATGGTAGAACTGGAAGTGATTCCAGAACCGCAAACGATTACGGAAAATTTAATATGACCTATATATTCAATCAGGTTTGACATTCCATTTGCTACTCTGCAGATATGGTGGGTAACCTCAGACACCCGAGAGGTACTCAGGTAGCCTCAAGGAAGGTGACAGGGAGGTTCTTGTTTACCCAGACTTGACACTACTGTTGTTCCAGACTATGAAACCCGGCAGGAGGATATGTATAGCGTTGTTCTAAACTAGCTTTAGAAGAGTACGTATATATTATTCTGCCAGAGGGTTGTCGTAGTCAGTGGGAGCAGCGGAAGCATAGTGGGCAAGTAGCTTATGTCTATTTATAGACTTGAGCAGTTATAGCAGAGATAGATCATCTAATTTTGATATGACAGTCATGGCTTTGACTTCATCAGAATAGGGGATGGATCTGTTAAGAAGGTAGTAGGGTGTGATGTCCTGGTATTTGGATGACATACACAGAGTAGGAAGTAAAATTCCTATACTACGATCGGTTGTACTTTGGCCGTCACACAGTTGTTTCTCCACAAAGTGTTAGTGTTTATGCCCTAGAAGGCCATTACTGTATCATACTAGCTTGTATATTACTTAATGGAAGCTTGGGATATTCACATGTATATAACAGTCTTGCTAAACATGGTAGTATGCTACTTGGTTTTTCTATCTTAATATGTGAGTGTACGTATTGATAGAGCTCTTAGGATCTTGCTTATCTACCAGCGTTGTGATGGCAGTCACACTAGTGGGGGCTGGGTAGTCTACAAGCACATCCTTATTCAGGTCCCTGGTCGTTGGATTATCGAGACAGAGCATCGATACTCCGGAGTAGACTAGTGTGTACGCTTCTCATCCCAGTTGGGGAGATGGTCTGTCCCACAGCCATCAGTACGTCGTACTGGAGATAGTATACAGGTGCTCGTTAGGTTACGGGTACACCGGACAGGACTCACAGGGAACTGTTGGTTGGTTTGATACCAGTCGTCAGTGAACAGTTCCCAGGTGACATGAGTACAGCGTAGTCCGCAGACTTGACACTGCTACTTCGCCTCGAGTGTGTCCCACTGTTCTTAGATTGCTACCCTACCACGGCTCTATGGAGTCGTGCAAACAGGTAGCAGTTGGGTGCAGTCCCGAGCACTTGGAGGCAGTGGCGGTTAGACAGGATTCGTCCCTCCCGGTATTGGGAGTAGATATCGTGCTGTGTCAGAGAGCCATTACGCAAAGTCCCTGGCCAGGGCAAGCGAGATTTGCTGGTAGGTTCCAGCAGTTTCTCAGGGTGTAATGGGCTTCACTCCGACACGACTTATACCGCTATTAGGGGACTGACGCTTGCCGCCCCCCTAGGCCCGATATGCGATAGTCATGGACGAACGGACCGGACTGTATGGAGATTGTCACATCAGACTCAGTAGGAGTTCGGATGGGTTTACTCATCGGCCTTCTTATCGACAACTACCTGGGGACCGTTACGTACAGCTAGTGCCGCTTGCGGTCTGTGGTTAAACCCACTGCCAGCGTAGTAGTCGAGTCTCTAGAGTCCCACACAGAGAGTTTCCTACTCCAGGCGAAACGATATAGAGGTTGCATGGTTTTGCGACAAAGGGTTCGGACGCATACGTGCGTTTACGCACGTACGACTTTCGGACAGTTTTTACCAGTCGGCTTTGGTTTAAGCCAGTTACTGGTATCCGGTTATTGGATTTTTACAGTCTAAAGTTTTTCCGTATTTTTACGGATCGGAGGGGCGTTCTCGTAATTACTCGAGAAGCTTCTAGAAGATGTGACTAAGGAGGTTTGTTTTGGAAAGAGAGTGAGTCATAGTGGTGATTCATTCACTTCATTAATGCACATTTATTGCTTAATGACTCATGTTAATGAATCATCACAAGATATTTTGTGAAGCATGCTTATTCATTTCCTTTATTGATTTATTGAAAATAAGAATGCTTCATAATATTATGATACACTCTCTCTCTTCTCTCATTATCATATCACACATTCTCTCTCCTCAAGCTCTCATCTTCTAACCCTAATCCTTAATCCTCATGTGTTGAGATCAAAGGATTAGTTAGACTAAACAATCCATAACCTTCACTCTTTATCATTCTATCATCTTTGATTAGCAATCAAAGTTGGTTAGTTACCTCAAGTTAGAGGTTTAGCTTGGAGTTTCGCTCTCGGGTGGATCGTCTACTACCTAGAGAAGGCCGAGGAGAACCAAGGAGGACATAAAGAAGAAGGACCGGTTCATTAGGTATAATCCCTAATCACTTATGTAATGAAACTCATAAGAATACGGTTTTTAGGGTTTAGCTTCGATTCTTGCGGTTAGTCGATGTTCGTTGTTTGAACTTGATAGTTTTTTGTAAATTCCGCCTCCCCATAAGTACTGGGGTGTACTACATCGACTTACAGTGGTATCAGAGCCTCGCTAAACACTAAATAACTTAATCGCAAATTTGTACGAATTTCGAACGAAAAAACGAACCCGGAAAACCCTAGTTCTGTTAAGTTTCTGTCGAAGTGAAAATGAAGTCCTAAAATTTTTCTGGAGTGTTCAGAGAGCTTGACATGACCACAGGAGAACACCCAAGAAATTCGAGCACATGATTCGACTGTAGCGCCGCGGAAGCGCCGCGGATACCACCGATCCGCCGCGCTTCCGCGGCCGAGTTGCCGAGTCATGCGCTCAATTTTTTTGGGTGGGTCCCCTGTGATATTTGGGGTGTTCTGGAATATTTAATTATTGCTCAGGTTACTGTTTAACAGAGCAGATTTTGGAGCAATTTTGAAGTTGTTTATTCGATCGAAAAATACAGTATTTGCGTATTGGATTATATCTGTGATTGTTTGATGTGTTCGTAAACCTCCCCCAACTGCTAGTATGTCGGTTGGCAGGGGGTTGCACATTTCTGAAATGGTTATATCTGTTTGTGCATATAAACTGTATTGGACTGTTGTGGTGTATAGCCGGGGTTAACAATGGTTTATTGATTTATTCATTTGTTGTAAATGTAATTTGTTGTAATATTATTTTCGCGGGGCACTTCCAGGTTGCGGTTGTAGCCACCGTTGTATTATTTCATTTTACTGTTTTTGCTCCTAGGACTGACCCAAGGTGGGGTACACAGACTGCCGGGTGGGTAGTTTGCCGTACCCGTAGGGGTCGAGGGTGGGGTAAATGGCTATTCATCACAACTGTGTAATCTGTCTTTTCTTGCAGGCTCAAAAGAAATACAGATTGCTTGCAAATCCAATATTGTTTATCTGTGTTCTGGAATGAATATCATTGCGTCAGACGAATGTAAAATATCTATATTTATTATAGCTATTTAGACGTCACTTATGTTTTACACCCGCGCTAGCCCAGCCCCCGCTCTGTCGTTAGTTAAGTAACCTAACGGGTGATGACGGGACCCCGTGGCGAATGCGGATGGCATAAGAGGACGTTATATTTTCGTTGTTTTCTGCAATGATAGGTTAATGATGGGACGCATTATCTATAATGCAAAGTAAAACAAACCAAAGTTTAAATCGTTGGAACAATTTAAAAGAAACCACTCGGTTATTTTTAAAACAGATATTTTTAAATGCGGAGATTTAACCACTCCTTTTAAAAGCTATCAGGTTCCTTCGGTTATATCAAGTTCACTACGTTCACGGTTTCGCCAAAACCATTCGTAGCCCTCCGTCATTTCATCTGGGTATTCAGTAGTATTCAAGCTATGTATTTTGACCTAACGCCAAGGCATAGTGTTTGGTAGCTGCTGGATATTCATTTGTTGCATAGATAGATGAGTTAGTTTGGGACAGTCGTATTATCATTTTGGCCGAACGTCAAGGATATATACGGATGGGTTCAAACTGACAGGATAATGATGGGTAGAACTTGACATGTGACTTATGACATTTTGACCTAACGCCAAGGTCATAAGAGCATGGGGCAAAAACTTATATCGGGAATTTCTAAAGAAACTGAAATTTGCAAAGAGATGCATACCATTTGGAGTTTGATGAATGTTGGTAGGATTCCTTCAACATTATCATACGATGATATTTGGATCCCGATCCTACTGTGAGTATATGCTACTTATCAGGATATTCGTCGCTTAACGATCAATGCTATAAACCTAGTAGGTGTCCAGAAAAGTGTCAGCGGGGTTACGCCCCCAGAGAAAAGAGGTTACTTAATTAAGGAACTTCGCGAAAGCGTTGGAAAACCTCCCTCGAAGTATCGACACCGGCCTGGCTGAACGGTTAAGCAAGTATTGTACGGTGAGAATAGTCTTGGCTAATTCTTCTTTTATGGTTTGAGGAAGGATTCGAGAAACAGTGGGAGCCATCCAGTTTAGATAAACTAAAAACCACTCTAAACTTGCAAGAGCATCATGCTAAAGAGTTTTCTTCTCTCTCTCCTAATTGCAGCGACCCTGAAAATGACTGGACTTAAGTTACTTTTAGAGAAAAATATACTGACGGGGCCAAACTATAAAGATTGGCTGCGGAATGTCAAGATGGCTTTGACCTATGACAAACTGGGGTACGTCCTCACCGCTACAGCACCTGCTGCCCTTGGTCCCAAATCCAGCAATGCGGATAAGGAAATCCGCAAAACCTGGGATTTAGATTGCGCGAGAGCCAAGTGCATCGTGCTTGCCTCGATGAATAATGAACATCAGAGGAGGCACGAGGATATGTCCTTAGATGGCATATTTCTCCATACAAAGGAACTTTATGGAGAGCAATCTCGTATAGCAAGATACGAGACCTCAAAGAAATTGTTTCGAGCGAGGTTGGCTGTCGGGTCATCGGTAGGTGAACATGTCCTACAGATGATTGGCTATATAGAAGAGCTCGCAGACCTTGGGACGACTTTGGATAATGAGCTCTATACAGACCTTGTTCTCCAGTCCCTTCCTCCCACCTACGCCCAGTTTATCCTCAACTTCAATCTTCAAGGAAAAGAAGTTGAACTTGCGGAACTCCTGAACATGTTAAGGAGTGCAGAGGGCACCTTGCAGAAGGCAAGGGAAACACCCGCTATGTTTGTTGGCGGTTCATCTTCTTCCGGGTCCAAGGCTAGGGCCAAAGGAAGGAAGAAGAAGGCCGCACCCAGACCTAGAGGAGGTGTTAGTAAGGTGGGAAAGAAGGGAAAGAAAAAGTTTACAGCACCAGTAGTTGGCCTGGATGAGTGCTTCCATTGTCACAGGAAAGGGCACTGGAAGAAGGATTGCAAGGCGTGGAACGCCAAGAACCAGGAACCGAAGCAAGCTGTGGCTTCGACTTCAGGTGTGTTTGTAATTGAGAATTGTCTGTCGATCAACTCTACTTCCTGGGTATTGGATACCGGGTCAGGATCTCATATTTGCAATTCATTGCAGGCACTGAGAAACCGTAGAGTGCTGAAGGAAGGTGATATGATCCTCAGGGTTGCTAACGGAGCTAGCGTGGGAGCTGCGTCCGTCGGGGATTATCACCTAGGATTGACGAGTGGACACATTTTGGTTTTACATAACTGTTATTTTGTACCCAGCTTAACGTGTAATATCATATCAGTTTCCTTGTTATCAAATAAAGGTTATGATTTCACGTTTGTAAGAGATGTTGTCAACATCCACCTTAATCATGGTTTGATTGGGTCCGGTACTCTAAATAACGGCATATATGTGTTAAACCAACTCCAAATTTTCAATGTCCAGAACACACTAAAAAGAAAGTCTCCAGATTTAAATAAAGCTTTCTTATGGCATTGTAGACTGGGTCACATCAATGAGAGAAGGTTGACTAAGTTGCATAGAGAAGGATATTTGGACACGTTCAAATATCAAACTTATGACACTTGTCAATCTTGTCTCAAAGGAAAGATGACAAAGACTCCATTTACTGGACAAGGAGTAAGAGCGAGCGAGCTCTTAGGACTCATACACAGTGATGTATGCGGTCCAATGTCTACACATGCGAGAGGTGGTTATTCCTATTTCATTACTTTCACGGATGATTACTCAAGATACGGATTCATTTATCTGATGAAACATAAATCCGAGGCTTTTGAGAAATTCCAAGAGTATAAGAATGAAGTAGAAAACCAAACCGGCAAAAGTATAAAGACACTTAGATCTGATCGAGGTGGTGAATACTTGAGTGCCGAGTTCCTAGGTTACCTAAAAGAGAAAGGAATTCTCTCTCAGCTTACTCCTCCATACACTCCACAGCATAACGGTGTATCGGAGAGACGGAATCGAACCCTATTGGATATGGTACGATCCATGATGAGTAATGCTGAGTTACCGCGATCTTTCTGGGGTTATGCGCTAGAATCAGCGGCATATCTTTTGAACATGGTACCTACCAAGACTGTGCCTACCACTCCATATCAGATGTGGAGTGGGAAGAAACCCCATCTACAGTATGTAAAGATTTGGGGATGTCCAGCTTTTGTTAAAAAGCAGCATGTGGACAAGCTCGAGGCACGATCAGTAAAATGTTTGTTTGTGGGATATCCAAAGCACTCCAGGGGATATCTATTCTATTACGCAGAGGAACAGAAGGTATTTGTTTCTCGTAATGCCCATTTTCTAGAACATCAGTTTTTAGAAAAGGAATCAAGTGGGAGCGAAATAGAACTGGAAGAAATTCCAGAACCACAAACTGCTACTGAAAGTTTGGTAGAACCAGAGGTTCAAGAAGAACAGAACATTCCTGCACCCCTCCGCAGGAGTAGTAGGCCGTCTCGTCCGCCTGAGAGATACTACGGTTTTCTCATAGATGGGGATAGAGAGGATTGCATCATAGATGATGATGAACCTACTGACTTCAGGCAGGCCATCCAGAGCGGCGACTCGGTACGATGGCTAGATGCAATGCGGACCGAAATGGAGTCCATGTACACCAACAAAGTATGGACTTTGGACTTTGCTCCAGATGGGGTAAAACCCATAGGATGCAAATGGATCTTCAAGAAAAAGATTGGTGTAGATGGACAGGTGGAAACCTATAAGGCTAGACTTGTTGCAAAGGGTTTTCGTCAAAGACCTGGTTTGGACTATGACGAAACATTTTCTCCAGTGGCTATGCTCAAATCCATTCGGGTCCTTCTTGCTATTGCTGCCTTCCATGATTATGAAATCTGGCAGATGGACGTAAAGACGGCTTTTCTGAATGGAAATTTAGAAGAGAGCGTCTATATGGATCAGCCAGAGGGTTTCAATCAGAGTGGGAGCAGCGGGAAAGTATGCAAGCTGCTTAAGTCCATTTATGGACTAAAGCAGGCATCGCGGAGTTGGAACATCTGTTTTGATGAGACAGTCAAAGAATATGACTTTATCAAAAATCCAGATGAACCGTGCATATATAGTAAAGTTGTGGCCAGAAGTGTCGTATTCCTCGTCTTGTACGTGGATGACATTCTATTGATAGGAAATGACATTCCTATGCTACAATCTGTCAAAGGATTCTTGTCACACAGGTTCTCCATGAAAGACCTGGGTGATGCCTCTTACATTCTGGGGATCCGGATCTATCGTGATAGATCCAAGAGGATGTTGGGACTTTCGCAGTCCAGGTATATCGACACTGTACTGAAAAGATTCAGTATGGAAGATTCTAAGCGCGGTAATCTACCGGCTTGTCGCGGAATCACCCTCTCCAAAGAGATGTCTCCCAAGACTGATTTGGAAAGGGAACGCATGTCTATTATACCCTACGCTTCTGCGGTAGGCTCTATAATGTATGCGATGTTGTGTACCAGACCAGATGTAGCTTACGCACTAAGCGTGGTAAGCCGGTATCAGTCAGACCCAGGGGAGAAACACTGGATAGCAGTAAAGAACATTCTCAAGTACCTGAGGAGGACTAAGGAGATGTTCTTGGTTTACGGCGGAAAAGACCTCAGGTTGGAGGCCTTTGCTGATTCCGGCTTCCAGAGTGATAAGGACGATTCCAAGTCCATGTCGGGTTATGTCTTTACCCTCAATGGAGGGGCGGTGTGCTGGAAGAGCTCCAAGCAGGACACCGTTGCCGACTCGACGATGGAAGCGGAGTATATAGCTGCTTGCGATGCCGCAAAAGAAGCAGTCTGGATGAAGAAGTTCCTAACAGAACTTCAGGTGGTTCCTACCATAGTTGATCCAATACCTCTGTATTGCGACAACAACGGAGCTATAGCTTTAGCGAAGGAACCAAGGTCCCATCAGAAGTCCAGACACATCTTGAGGCGGTATCACCTGATCAGGGAGATCATTGATCGTCAGGAGATCGAGGTTCGGAGAGTTGCTTCAGAAGAGAACATTGCTGATCCATTCACGAAGGCCCTTCCTCAGATTCAGTTCGAGAGGCTGCTCGAGATCATTGGTCTGCGATATGCCAGTACATGGCCCTAGTGCAAGTGGGAGATTGTTAGTGTTTATGCCCTAGAAGGCCATTACTGTATCATACTAGCTTGTATATTACTTAATGGAAGCTTGGGATATTCACATGTATATAACAGTCTTGCTAAACATGGTAGTATGCTACTTGGTTTTTTCTATCTTAATATGTGAGTGTACGTATTGATAGAGCTCTTAGGATCTTGCTTATCTACCAGCGTTGTGATGGCAGTCACACTAGTGGGGGCCGGGTAGTCTACAAGCACATCCTTATTCAGGTCCCTGGTCGTTGGATTATCGAGACAGAGCATCGATACTCCGGAGTAGACTAGTGTGTACGCTTCTCATCCCAGTTGGGGAGATGGTCTGTCCCACAGCCATCAGTACGTCGTACTGGAGATAGTATACAGGTGCTCGTTAGGTTACGGGTACACCGGACAGGACTCACAGGGAACTGTTGGTTGGTTTGATACCAGTCGTCAGTGAACAGTTCCCAGGTGACATGAGTACAGCGTAGTCCGCAGACTTGACACTGCTACTTCGCCTCGAGTGTGTCCCACTGTTCTTAGATTGCTACCCTACCACGGCTCTATGGAGTCGTGCAAACAGGTAGCAGTTGGGTGCAGTCCCGAGCACTTGGAGGCAGTGGCGGTTAGACAGGATTCGTCCCTCCCGGTATTGGGAGTAGATATCGTGCTGTGTCAGAGAGCCATTACGCAAAGTCCCTGGCCAGGGCAAGCGAGATTTGCTGGTAGGTTCCAGCAGTTTCTCAGGGTGTAATGGGCTTCACTCCGACACGACTTATACCGCTATTAGGGGACTGACGCTTGCCGCCCCCCTAGGCCCGATATGCGATAGTCATGGACGAACGGACCGGACTGTATGGAGATTGTCACATCAGACTCAGTAGGAGTTCGGATGGGTTTACTCATCGGCCTTCTTATCGACAACTACCTGGGGACCGTTACGTACAGCTAGTGCCGCTTGCGGTCTGTGGTTAAACCCACTGCCAGCGTAGTAGTCGAGTCTCTAGAGTCCCACACAGAGAGTTTCCTACTCCAGGCGAAACGATATAGAGGTTGCATGGTTTTGCGACAAAGGGTTCGGACGCATACGTGCGTTTACGCACGTACGACTTTCGGACAGTTTTTACCAGTCGGCTTTGGTTTAAGCCAGTTACTGGTATCCGGTTATTGGATTTTTACAGTCTAAAGTTTTTCCGTATTTTTACGGATCGGAGGGGCGTTCTCGTAATTACTCGAGAAGCTTCTAGAAGATGTGACTAAGGAGGTTTGTTTTGGAAAGAGAGTGAGTCATAGTGGTGATTCATTCACTTCATTAATGCACATTTATTGCTTAATGACTCATGTTAATGAATCATCACAAGATATTTTGTGAAGCATGCTTATTCATTTCCTTTATTGATTTATTGAAAATAAGAATGCTTCATAATATTATGATACACTCTCTCTCTTCTCTCATTATCATATCACACATTCTCTCTCCTCAAGCTCTCATCTTCTAACCCTAATCCTTAATCCTCATGTGTTGAGATCAAAGGATTAGTTAGACTAAACAATCCATAACCTTCACTCTTTATCATTCTATCATCTTTGATTAGCAATCAAAGTTGGTTAGTTACCTCAAGTTAGAGGTTTAGCTTGGAGTTTCGCTCTCGGGTGGATCGTCTACTACCTAGAGAAGGCCGAGGAGAACCAAGGAGGACATAAAGAAGAAGGACCGGTTCATTAGGTATAATCCCTAATCACTTATGTAATGAAACTCATAAGAATACGGTTTTTAGGGTTTAGCTTCGATTCTTGCGGTTAGTCGATGTTCGTTGTTTGAACTTGATAGTTTTTTGTAAATTCCGCCTCCCCATAAGTACTGGGGTGTACTACATCGACTTACATAAAGGACATGGATATAATATCAGACATTCTGGTTACTAGATCTAGGGTTTTAGATCTAGAATTGGGTAGTTTCCCAATGTGAGTACTTTGACAATATTCTAAAGGTATTTAGAATAAATGACTCATGGCATGGTGGTGTACCTGCAGGTGATGGAGTCACCCTCTCTAAAGGTGTCTTACGGACTAAAGGGGAGAGGGATGTGCATGATTGGCAGATCACTTGCTTCGGCAATTGAGTCAATCGTGAGATATCAAGTACCACACCAGATGTTGTTTTTGCACTAGATGCAATAAGTTAATATTAATCCAATCCTGGAGAAACATAAGGAAGCAGTTATAGAACATGAATGAATGTTCTATAGATTTGATAATGGCAGCCTCCTTGTGGAGACGGCTATCATTCCAGGCTTCCAAGGTGACATCGATGGCAGAGTGATTGTCAGAGTTATAGTTTTCCCTCTGACGAGAGACAGTATTATGGACAGGTGGTCCAAAAGGATACTATGGGAGGCATGGTGCTGGATACTGATTAGGTTCAGTGATCACTACTGTCTAAGAAATTTGGATTTGGAGTTCATTTATGAACTAGGTCCCATCAGATATCCAGACATATTCTAAGACAGGTATTACTTAATTCGGGAGATGGCTTTCTCCACGAACTTGAGATTAAGACAGACATAGAAAGAAACATCAGGGCGGATCCACTCACCGAGGCTATTTCTCGAACACAATAGTTTTACAAACGAGCTTTGTGAAACTGATTAGTAGAGGAGTTGGATGTTCGGTATCACACGGGCTGTGAGTATGCGACATCGTAATAATTAGTCTTAAGTGCAAGTGGGAGATTGGTGGATATAGTGCCCTCTAAGTCAATAATTGGATCGCAGATACGTGATTGCAATGATTGAGGGAGGACCTATACCGATATGACTGTCTTACTCGAGATGATAGTATGCTATCTGGTTTGTCTTTATCATCGTATATATGCTTTAGTTCACTATTGCATGATGATAGAGCCTATAGGATTCTTGCTTGACTGCCAGCAGTATGATGGCGATCATATACGTGGGAGCTGGGGTCTATAAGCACATCCTTAAAAGTGTCCCTAGTCGTGGGAGTTTCGAGACAGGGCATCGATACTCCAGAGTAGACTAGTGTATACAGTCGAGACCCTGACGAGGGGCGGTGGCCGGTCTCACAAGCCACTGGTGTCAGTTGGATCACCTAAGATGTATACAGGTGCTCATTGGGTTATGAGTACACCGGACAGGACTCGCCGGGAACATGCTAGTTGGTATTATACATATCGTCAGATAGCAGTTCCCTGGTGACATGTATACAGGTTAGTTTGTCGACCTGAGATCATCATTTGTCTCGTGTGAGTTCCCACTGTGCTTTGATTTCTACCCTACCACGCTCAAAAGAGACATGCAAACAGGTATTTTTTTTGGTACAGTCCCGATTCACATGGAGGCAGTGAGCGAATCGTCGGGGATTCGTCTCTCCCGGTATTGGGGGTTGATGTCGTACAGTGCACGGGTGGCCATCGCTAGAAATACTCGGCCGAGGTAGCGGAGAATTACTGACTCGAATTATCGCGTTATTAGGGGTCTGACTTTATACACCCCCTAGCCTCGATATGCGATACTCTTTAGACGAACGGACCGGACTGTACGGATATTGTCACTGTCAGGCTCAGTAGGGTTTCAGGATGAGTTCGCTCGTTAGCTTCCCTTCCAATCAATACATAGGCAAACGTTACGTACAGTTTGTAAGTGCACAGCAGTGCCCCGGCCATCAATCCGACGCCGGAATGCGGAAACGAAACTTTTTACGAACTTGTAAACCGGCACCACCGCGCACAAAAAATCCCGGATTGGGCCATTAATATAGTCCTAGCTAACTAGAGAAGGGGTAGAGAGATATACCGAGCGATCCATGTCATTCGGTCTTCTCGTCGTCGTCCCGATCTCCCCGTGGAATCTCCGGTCTTCAACTCCTCGTCGGAAGGGCACCACTTTGCCGGCTTCTTTTACGGGCTCCCACCTCTGGACCGAGGCAACTCGGGCACGAAGTTGGCGAGCCGACGTGCCCAAGGATTGCTGTAGAATACGTGTAGTGCTATATGTCTCATTTGGGGTTACTAGAAGTTGCCTTAGGTGGAGGATTGATATGATAACATTTTGGAGATGAAATTGGGGATTTTTGCAAGCACAATAGAACCAAATATCCCCACCCAAATATTGGACAGCCCCTCTCCTTGTCTTGGCTGGCCATCTCATGAGCCATGAGAGATTTAGAGAGAGGGAGGAAAGTGAGTGTGTATCAAAAATGAGAGAGAGAGTGTCCCATAATCCAAGAGAGAGAGAAAAAAGGGTTATCATGAAAAGAATTGATCACCCACTAAAACCCACACTCCATCAACCATCATGAAAGCCATGTCCCACAAAAGTCAAGCCATGATGAAGATAGAAGTCAAGGTCAAACAAGAGCAATCATGAAGCAACAATATGCAAAGACCACCCTCCACAAAGCTTATTTGTACAATTCCAAATAAGCCCTCCTCCACCAATCTTCAGCCAATGAAAGATACAATGAAAATTGGGCGAACCGGAAAGCAAACTGGCAACTTCATAAAATTGGTCCCGTAATAAATTACAGGAAAATCCCTCTACTGTATATATATACCCGCATTTGTATTCCGACCGAAATACAAATGCAATGAGACAAAATCTACACTGTACTATACTAGGATCCGGCTTAAACCAAAGCCCGCTAGTATTATCCGTCCGATCATAATCCGTACAATACCGCATGTAACTGATCGAACCCTGCCATATCTCCATACGGCCTCTACAGTGTTTCGCCCGAAACTTGAGAAAACGGTCTGTGGGGGACTCTAAAGACTCGTCAATACTTTGGTTGGGGATTTAACCAGTAGCACGTCAGAGGTATTAGCCTATACGTATCGGGCTACCAGGTATTAACCAAAAGGGACGTCGATGAGCGAAATCATCCTGACACCCTACTGAGCCTGTCAGTGACAGTATCCGTAGAGTCCGATCCGTTCGTCTATGAGCATCGCATGGCGGGCCTAGGGGGTTGGTAAAAGTCAGACCCCCAAAAGCGGTACAAGTCATGTCGGAGTGCAGCCTAGAACACCCTGAGATACTACTGGAATACCTATCAGTAAATCTCCTGCCTTGGCCAAGGACTTCGTGTAATGGCTCTCCTAGACACAGCGCGACCTCACCCCAATACCGGGAGAGACGAACCCCTGCAGATCCGCTCACTGCCTCCATGTGGCTCGGGACTGTACCCAACTAAAACCTGTTTGCACGTCTCCTTTGAGCGTGGTAGGGTAGTAATCAAAGTACAGTGGGAACTCACACGAGAAAAATGACGATCCTCAGGTCGATGAACTAACCTGTACACATGTCACCAGGGAACTGCTATCTGACGTCAGGTATAAGACCAACTAGCATGTTCCCGGCGAGTCCTGTCCGGTGTACTCATAACCCAATGAGCGCCTGTATACATCTTAGGTGATCCAACCGACACCATTGGCTTGTGAGACCGGCCACCGCCCCTCGTCGGGGTCTCGACTGTAAGTGCACGGCGGCGCCCCGGTCGTCAATCCGACGCCGGAATGCGGAAGCGGTGATAAACTTTAATTTTGCGGACTTAGCAAACCGGCACCACCGCGCACTAATACCCGGATCGAACCACTAACTAGTCCTAGCTATCTATAAGAAAGGGAAGAGAGATATACCGACAGATCCGAGTCCTCCGGTCTTCTCGTCGTCGTCCCGATCTCCTGCGGAATGTCCCGTCTCCTCCTCGTCGCCGGAAGTGCACCACATCGCCTACTTCTTTTACGGGCTCCCACCTCAATGCCGAGGCAACTCGGGCACGAAGCCGGCTACTCGACGTGCCCAAGATTTGCTGTAGAACGTGTAGTAGAAGTCTCATTTGGGGTTCTTGGAGGTGCCACTTTGGTAGAGTGATGATACAAGAAGTATATGGAGGAGCTTGGAGAATTTTGGTGCATGAAATGAACAACATTTCCCCATCTCAATTTTTGGACAGCCCATGACCAAATTGGCCGGCCGTCTCATGTGAAGGAGGGAGAGAATGAGATAGAATACCATGAGGGAGTGAGTGGCTTGAACCATATGCAAGGTGGAGTGTCATGGAAAAAGAAAGTTATGATGAGAGGCAATGATCACTCCCAAAACCAATACACTACCAACTAATCATCAACAACCATGATGCTTACAAAGTCAAGCCATCATGAAGCTAGAAGTCAAGGTCAATGAGAGACTATCATGATACAACAATAAGCAAAGACCCCCTCCACAAACACTTATTTGCAACAATGCAAATAAGCCCTCCTCCACCAATCTTCGGCCAATGAACGGAAAATGGAAATCGGCCGAAACGGAAAGCAAACTGGCAACTCCAGAAAACTGGTCCCGTAATAAATTACAGAAAAACCCCGATACAGTGCATACACACCCGCATCTGTATTTCGACCGAAATACAAAATGCAATGAGACAAAATCTCCACTGTACTATACTAGAATCCGGCTTATACCAAAACCGGCTAGTAATATCTGTTCGATCCTGATCCGTGCAATACCGCACGTATCTGATCGAACCCTGCCATATAACCATACGGCCTATAGTACAAACTGTCAGATCCTGATCCGTGCAATACCGCACGTATCTGATCGGACCTTGCCATATCTCCATACGGCCTCTACAACCTTTCGCCCGAAAGCTGAGTAACTGAATGTGGGGGACTCTAAAGACTCGTCAACACCTTGGTTGTGGATTTAACCACTAGCACGTCAGAGGTATAAGCTAATACGTAACGGGCTACCAGGTATTGACTAAAAGGGATATCTGTGAGTGAACTCAGCCTGACAACCCTACTGAGCCTGTCAGTGACAATATCCGTACAGTCCGGTCCGTTCGTCTATGAGCATCGCATGGCGGGCCTAGGGGGTTGGTAAAAGTCAGACCCCCAAAAGCGGTACAAGTCGTGTCGGAGTGTAGCCCAGAACACCCTGAGATACTACTGGAATACCTACCAGTAAATCTCCTTGCCTCGGCCGAGGGCTTCGTGTAATGGCTCTCCTAGACACAGCACGACCTCACCCCCAATACCGGGAGAGACGAACCCCTGAAGATACGCTCACTGCCTCCATGTGGCTCGGGACTGTACCCAACTAAAACCTGTTTGCACGACTCTTTTGAGCCGTGGTAGGGTAGTAATCAAAGTACAGTGGGAACTCACACAAGACAAATGACGATCCCCAGGTCGATGAACTAACCTGCACACATGTCACCAGGGAACTGCCATCTGACGTCTGGTATATGACCAACTGGCATGTTCCCGGCGAGTCCTGTCCGGTGTACTCATAACCCAATGAGCACCTGTATACATCTTAGGTGATCCAACTGACACCAGTGGCTTGTGAGACCGGCCACCGCCCCTCGTCGGGGTCTCGACTGTATACACTAGTCTACTATGGAGTATCGATGCCCTGTCTCGAAACTCACACGACTAGGGACCATTTAAGGATATGCTTATAGACCGCCAGCTCCCACGTATATGATCGCCCTCATACTGCTGGTGGTCCAGCAAGAATCCTAGGGGCTCTATCAACATGTAATAGCGACTTGTCAGGTCACCTAAAGCAGTACACGATGATAAAGGTAAACCAGATAGCATACTATCATCTCGAGTAAGACTGTCCTACCGGGATAGGTCCTCCCTCAATCACCGCAATCACGTACCTATGATCCAATAATTGACTCTGAGGGCATTATCTCCAACAATCTCCCACTTGCACTCAAGGGTAATTATTGCGATGTCGCATACTCACAGCCCGTGTGATACCGAACACCCAACTCCTCTACTAGTCAGTCTCGCAAAGCTCGTTTGCGAAACTATTGCGTTCGAGGAATAGCCTCAGTGAGTGGATCCGCCTTGATGTCTCTTTCTATGTCTCTCTATATCTCAAGTTCGCGGAGAAACCCATCTCCCGAAATGAGCAATACCTGTCTTAGAATGTGTCTGGATGTCTGATGGGACATAGCTCATAAATGAACTCCAAATCCAAACTTCTTAGACTGTATCATCAACTGAACTTAATCAGTATCCTGCGCCATGCCTCCCACAGTATTGCCTTGGATCACCTGTCCAAAATACTGCCCCTCGTCAGAGGGAAAACTATAACTCTGACAACCTCCTTGTCGTCCAGGTCACCTTGGAAGCCTGGAATGATAACTGTCCCCCGAATGAGGCTGTCGTTATCATATCCTTAGAACATTCACTTATGTTCTAAAACTGCCTCCGACTGTTTCTCCAGGATTGGATCAATATCAACTTATTGCATCTAGTGCAAGAACAACATCTGGTGTGGTACTTGACATCTCATGATTGACTCAATTGCCTAAGCAAGTGATCTGTCAATCATGCACATCCCTCTCCCCTTTGGTCTGTAAGACACAATTAGAGAGGGTGACTCCATCACCTGCAGGTACACTACCGTGCATGGAGTCGTCCATTCTAAATACTCTTAGAATGCTGTCAAAGTACCCTTAATTGGGAAGCCACCCAAATCTAGATCTAAAACCATAGATCTAGTAACCAGTATGTCTGATATAAAATCCAAGTCCTTTGTGGAGAAACCACTGTGTGACGACCAAAATATAACCGATTGTAGTATAGGAGTTTCTTTTCCTACTCTGTGTATGTCATCCAAATACCAGGATATCACACCCTACTACCTTCTCAACAGATCCATCCCTTATTCTGATGAAGTCAAACCTATGACTGTCATGTCAGAAATAGATGATCTATCTCCGCTACTGGTGCTTTAGTCTATAAATAGACATAAGCTACCTTTCCACCAATGCTTCCGCTGCTCCCACTGACTACGACAACCCTCTGGCAGAGTCATATAGACCTACACTTCTAAAACTAGTTTAGAATGACGCTATACTCATCCTCCCGCCGGGTCTCGCAGCCTGGAACAACAGCAATGGTAATTGTGGGTAAACAAGAACTTCCCTGTCACCGTCCTTGAGGCTACCGTAGTACCTCTCGGGTGCCTGAAGTTACCCACCTTATCTGCGGAGTGGCCAATGGAATATCAATCCAGATTGAATCTTTAGGTTCCTTATCAAATCTTCAGTAATCGTTTGTGGTTATGGAATCACTTCCAGTTCTACCATACTCCCACTACTGTTTTCTGAAAAAATCCATTTTTAATAAAACTGTGGCGAGTCTAGAACAATATTGCTATTGTTCATCCAGATGGTAGAAAGTTAACCCTCGTCATAGCCTGGGTCAACCCACAAACAGCCATTACAGAAACGTGCCTTGAGTTGTCCAATGTCTGGTTTTAAGCATAAACCGGACAACTCCCCGTACCTTAACAATGTTAAGATATGAACTGTACTATATCCAATATAGAACCAGAGGCACTGATTTAATTGAACCAGATTCAAATCATGCAGCTGTCCCCAGTGCATGTCAACTAAATGGAAGAAGGTCGATCAGCGTTACTCAACTTAGGAATGCTTCCAATTATGAGTAACCTGAAAGAGAAGCAAGATCTCTTTATCATCACTATCAACTGAATACCATTAACAAGTATCTACATCTTCGATCACTTTGAAGAATCCCGATACTTGCTACACCTGGTTCTCTACTCTATTCAAATACCTATAACTTCTCAAAATTCGGACCCTGTGTTTCCGTGAAACACCTGTCTAAAATCTAGAGAAGTCATAAGTAAATCGAATATAGTATGAGGACCAACCCCTCTGTCCTGATGGACCCTGGACAACATACAATACTCTGTATAAGTCCCTTGAGTCTGATAAATCATTCACTGTGTGTCGTAGGTTGAAAAACTGTACTTATGGTTAAGAAGAATTACACCGTTGTTTAATGCTCCTTACCTAACCATCCACTGATATAGGTAAATGTCGTAGACATAATTTCAGAAAGGTATATCTCACTCTATGAAAATAGACGTACAAATATATCAATTTGAAATTGGTGCATAACTGCGGATATTCAAAACCAAATATTTGCCGACTGGCAAACAGCCCAGGTGATTTCCTCAAATATCACTGATTACATCGAATCCCGATATAATGAGGATGATCACCTAATTCCCAATAACTTACTCCCACTCATCATCTGTAAAACTATACAGATGTGAGAATCATACTTGGTAAATACATACCCTGGAGCAAGTGTCTAAGTGGGAAATCAGTTTTCTATTAACATTACACAGTGAAACTGAAACATTGAAATGTTTCGATGGGGTATCATGGTATTCCTAGTAATGCCTCTTCCAGATTCACGACTGTAACCGTATAATCCTTTACCACCTCTCCAAATCCCTTCATATGTCTTTAGTCATTACCTTCTGCACACCCCTTTAAGCCAAATGGTTTTCTTCCTTCCCTACCTTTCGGCAGCAGCCTATGGTTTGGAAGAAGACTATCCAATAGGCATAATGGGTGTACTGTCCTAATCCTAGGAGCACTCGCAACGCGAGAGAGGGTGAGGATAAAAGACAACCGAATAAACCTTATTCCTATTTCTCCTGAACCAGAATCCATCCCCGAACTGGAACAAGTTCCTTTCGAGTTCGTATATGACCATACGATGGAGTATCCAATAAACTGTGGATCTTCGTAGTGATACGGAGTGTCCTGGAGAAATACAAAGGTGATTTAGGATTGGCGAAGAGATACTTGGTTTGGTCGTGAATATCTGTTGCAATTTACTTTGCCCTCTTACTAATCCTTTACTTTGTCTTAACCTAATACCTTTTGCACACCATCGTTATGCTAATCGGTTTTCTTCATTCCCTACCGGTCGGCACCAGCCTAAGGTTTGGAAGAAGACAATCCAATTTGCGTAATAGGTGTACTACCCCTAAACCAAGGAGTACTCGTAACCTGAGAGAGGGTAAAAGGAAAAGACAACTGAATAATCCTATCCGTTTTCTCCAGAACCTGAAACCATCCTCGAATAAATTCTTTCGAGTTCGTATCTAACCATACGATGGTTTTGTCCAATGGAAGTGGACGTTCGTAATAGTACGGGGTGTCCTGGAGAAAAAGGGTAAAAGTAGGAGTGGCAATGAGGTTTGCAACTCTGACAATCCAAAAGCCAGTGTTTTAAGAAGGTTCGGTTAACTTGGTCACTGAGTCAAAGTCTTAGGGTCGGGTCAATGGTCGCTGCCAAAGAGAGAGAGAAAAGAAACACTCAGCGTGCACTCTAACCTAGATCAGAATGGTTACCAATTTATCTAATCTGGAATCCTCCCACTGTACCTCAAATTCTCCTCCAACCTGAAAGAAGAATTAGTCGGGGTTACCCGAGGAGTAAACTAACTCATCAGTGGGAATCGGGATCCAACTCTCATCACATGACAACGTGACGGAATCCGCTCACGGTATCACACTCCAGAAGGTATGCACATATCTGGCAAGTTTCAGTTCTTTTGAAACTCCCGATGAGATTTCTGCCCCATGCTCTTATGACCTTGCCGTGAGGTCAAAATATCATAAGTCACATGTCAAGTTCTACCCATCATTATCCAGGTTAATTTGAATCCACCCGTACATACCCTTGACGTAGGCCAAAATAGTAGTACGACTGTCCCAAACCAACGCATCTATCTATGCAACAGATAAATACCCGGCAGCTACCAATCACTATGCCTTGGCGTGAGGTCAAAATACATAGCTTGAATACTACTGAATATTTAACTGAAATGATGGAGGGCTACGAATGGTTTCTGGCGAAAACCTTTAACGTAAAGAACTTGATATCGTCGAAGGAACGGATAGCTTTTAAAAATATAGTGACGAAAACCTTCGCTAAAGAGGTCACTCCCGGTGAAGGGATCTCGGCTCTTTCCCCGTAGAATGGGGTGCAGGATATTCCAACTGAATATCGCGATGCAAAGCAAAAGTAATCGGCTATAGTGAAGTTAATGCCCTGACGCAAACTTTTTGTCCAAGGGGTCACTCCCGGTGAAGGGATCTCGGCCCTTGCCTCGTCGACTGAGGAGCAGGATATTCCAACTGAATATCTCGATGCAAAACAAAAGTGAACGTCCTTGCAATAACAGCTTTTTGAAAAAGTGTTCCAACAACATCAGATTAGGTTTGTTTTTAACTTGCATTGATCCGAATCAATGCAGTCCCATCAATTGATCACACCAAAAAGAACGAAAATATACTGATGTACGTATATGCCATCCGCATTCGCCACTGGGTCCCGTCATTACCCGTTAGGTTAGCTAACTAACGACAGAGCGGGGACTGGACTAGCGCGGATGTAAAACATATACAACATCTACTAATATATATACCAATATATTATATTTCGCTCAAGGCGTGAAAAGAAATGCAACATCACAGAAATGTACAGCATCACAGAACAATACAGATATCTGGGATCCCCGGGTTTCACAGAGCCACTGCTGAAACCCGACGTTCCCCTGGTCGTGTGGATAGCCTGCGCAATGAAATCCTAGACCCCTACGGGCGCGGCAAGTCACCCGCCAAAACCTGAAGCGAGGCAGCCCCTTTCAGTACCGTGAATGGACCACCCAGCACTTCACGGAATCCGGCAACTTGGGCACCCCTCCTGGGTCAACCTGTACCCCCTACGAGTGCGGCGAATAGCCCGCCAATCCTAGAGTGAAGCCCCCTCCGTCTCAATGCCATGAGATGCGGGCTTGTTGCCTCCAGAACCCGGCTATCCGTGCACCCCTCCGCGGGGTAATCCTAGTACAGAAAGTAAAATATACAGACACCGGGTACAACGACCGCAACCTGGTCGTGCCCCAAAATAATAATACAAACAGGCAGTGACGGCAGTCCACATGTCGGACGCTCGCCCCGCAATATCAAATGTACATAATACAACCACAACTGTACTAGCATTGCATCCAGGCTATCCCCCACGACCGATCCGCAACATCACAGCATAAACATAGAACATCAACGCGAAAGTCACGTTCGCAAATCCGTCTAACCGGGCTATAGCAGCTAAACGGGATTTACCGATCGAGTGACATTCACGGTCGCAGATATAATGTAAATACTGTGAAAAATGTGTTTAAAATTTTCCGATTGACCAAAAATTAACAAGTGGGCCCCAAGCAATACTGTAGCACTCACAGAAATAATTGGCCCAATTTTAATATTCCAAAACCCCTAATACTAGCCCAGAAGCCCACTGGGAAATTTTGGCCCATTGATCTCTCTAAGATGCGGCGGAACCGCGGCCCAATAGTAGGCTGTGGCCGCGGATCCGTGCTCTTGCTGAGAGATCACTGTGTCGAAATTTTCCAGAGTTCTTAGAACTCCCTGCACATCATTCTGAGACCACCTGAAAAATTTTTGGAGCAAGAAAAAATTCAACAGAAAACTGATGTGAGGTAATATGTAGATTTTGGAATTTTGGTCGATCGGAAACGCAAAACACATCAAACGAAGCTAGACGAAGTTAATGGCGAGGCTCTGATACCACTGTAAGTGCACGGCGGCGCCCCGGTCGTCAATCCGACGCCGGAATGCGGAAGCGGTGATAAACTTTAATTTTGCGGACTTAGCAAACCGGCACCACCGCGCACTAATACCCGGATCGAACCACTAACTAGTCCTAGCTATCTATAAGAAAGGGAAGAGAGATATACCGACAGATCCGAGTCCTCCGGTCTTCTCGTCGTCGTCCCGATCTCCTGCGGAATGTCCCGTCTCCTCCTCGTCGCCGGAAGTGCACCACATCGCCTACTTCTTTTACGGGCTCCCACCTCAATGCCGAGGCAACTCGGGCACGAAGCCGGCTACTCGACGTGCCCAAGATTTGCTGTAGAACGTGTAGTAGAAGTCTCATTTGGGGTTCTTGGAGGTGCCACTTTGGTAGAGAGATGATACAAGAAGTATATGGAGGAGCTTGGAGAATTTTGGTGCATGAAATGAACAACATTTCCCCACCTCAATTTTTGGACAGCCCATGACCAAATTGGCCGGCCATCTCATGTGAGGGAGGGAGAGAATGAGATAGAATACCATGAGGGAGTGAGTGGCTTGAACCATAATGCAAGGTGGAGTGTCATGGAAAAAGAAAGTTATGATGAGAGGCAATGATCACTCCCAAAACCAATACACTACCAACTAATCATCAACAACCATGATGCTTACAAAGTCAAGCCATCATGAAGCTAGAAGTCAAGGTCAATGAGAGACTATCATGATACAACAATAAGCAAAGACCCCCTCCACAAACACTTATTTGCAACAATGCAAATAAGCCCTCCTCCACCAATCTTCGGCCAATGAACGGAACAATGGAAATCGGCCGAAACGGAAAGCAAACTGGCAACTCCAGAAAACTGGTCCCGTAATAAATTACAGGAAAACCCCGATACAGTGCATACACACCCGCATCTGTATTTCGACCGAAATACAAAATGCAATGAGACAAAATCTCCACTATACTATACTAGAATCCGGCTTATACCAAAACCGGCTAGTAATATCTGTTCGATCCTGATCCGTGCAATACCGCACGTATCTGATCGAACCCTGCCATATAACCATACGGCCTATAGTACAAACTGTCAGATCCTGATCCGTGCAATACCGCACGTATCTGATCGGACCTTGCCATATCTCCATACGGCCTCTATAACCTTTCGCCCGAAAGCTGAGTAACTGAATGTGGGGGACTCTAAAGACTCGTCAACACCTTGGTTGTGGATTTAACCACTAGCACGTCAGAGGTATAATCCAATACGTAACGGGCTACCAGGTATTGACTAAAAGGGATGTCTGTGAGTGAACTCAGCCTGACAACCCTACTGAGCCTGTCAGTGACAATATCCGTACAGTCCGGTCCGTTCGTCTATGAGCATCGAATGGCGGGCCTAGGGGGTTGGTAAAAGTCAGACCCCCAAAAGCGGTACAAGTCGTGTCGGAGTGTAGCCCAGAACACCCTGAGATACTACTGGAATACCTACCAGTAAATCTCCTTGCCTCGGCCGAGGGCTTCGTGTAATGGCTCTCCTAGACACAGCACGACCTCACCCCCAATACCGGGAGAGACGAACCCCTGAAGATATGCTCACTGCCTCCATGTGGCTCGGGACTGTACCCAACTAAAACCTGTTTGCACGACTCCTTTGAGCCGTGGTAGGGTAGTAATCAAAGTACAGTGGAAACTCACACAAGACAAATGACGATCCCCAGGTCGATGAACTAACCTGCACACATGTCACCAGGGAACTGCCATCTGACGTCTGGTATATGACCAACTGGCATGTTCCCGGCGAGTCCTGTCCGGTGTACTCATAACCCAATGAGCACCTGTATACATCTTAGGTATCCAACTGACACCAGTGGTTTGTGAGACCGGCCACCGCCCCTCGTCGGGGTCTCGACTGTATACACTAGTCTACTATGGAGTATCGATGCCCTGTCTCGAAACTCACACGACTAGGGACCATTTAAGGATATGCTTATAGACTGCCAGCTCCCACGTATATGATCGCCCTCATACTGCTGGTGGTCAAGCAAGAATCCTAGGGGCTCTATCAACGTGTAATAGCGACTTGTCAGGTCACCTAAAGCAGTACACGATGATAAAGGTAAACCAGATAGCATACTATCATCTCGAGTAAGACTGTCCTACCGGGATAGGTCCTCCCTCAATCACCGCAATCACGTACCCGTGATCCAATAATTGACTCTGAGGGCATTATCTCCAACATCGACTGTATACACTAGTCTACTCTGGAGTATCGATGCCCTATCTCGAAACTCCCACGACTAGGGACCTTTTAAGGATGTGCTTATAGACTACCAGCTCCCACGTATATGATCGCCCTCATACTGCTGGCAGTCAAGCATGAATCCTAGGGGCTCTATCAACGTGTAATAGCGACCTGTCAGGTCACCTAAAGCAGTACACGTTGATAAAGATAAACCAGATAGCATACTATCATCTTGAGTAAGACTGTCCTATCGGGATAGGTCCTCCCTCAATCATTGCAATCGCGTGCCTGTGATCCAATAATTGACTCTGAGGGCACTATCTCCAACAATCTCCCACTTGCACTCAAGGCTAATTATTGCGATGTCTTATACTCACAGCCCGTGTGATACCGAACACCCAACTCCTCTACTAGTCAGTCTCACAAAACCCGTTTGCGAAACTATTGCGTTCGAGGAATAGCCTCAGTGTGTGGATCCGCCTTGATATTTCTTTCTATGTCTCTCTATATCTCAAGTTCGCGGAGAATGCCATCTCCCGAAATGAGCAATACCTGTCTTAGAATGTGTCTGGATGTCTGATGGGACCTAGCTCATAAATGAACTCCAAATCCAAACTTCTTAGACTGTATCGTCAACTGAACTTAATCAGTATCCACCTGGATCACCTGTCCAAAATACTGCCTCTCGTCAGAAGGAAAACTATAACTCTGACAACCTCCTTGTCGTCCAGGTCACCTTGGAAGCCTGGAGTGATAACTGTCTCCTAAATGAGGCTGTTGTTATCATATCCCTAGAACATCCACTTATGTTCTAAAACTGCTTCCGATTGTTTCTCCAGGATTGGATCAATATCGGCTTATTGCATCCACTGCAAAAACAACATCTGGTGTGGTACTCGACATCTCATGATTGACTCAATTGCCTAAGCAAGTGATCTGCCAATCATGCACATCCCTCTCTACTTTAGTCTGTAAGACACCTTTAGAGAGGGTGACTCCATCACCTGCAGGTACACTACCATGCCAGGAGTCGTCCATTCTAAAGCACCTCTAGAATTCCGTCTAAGTACCCTGATTGGGAAAATACCCAAATCTAGATCTAAAACCATAGATCCAGTAACCAGAATGTCTGATATAATATCCAAGTCCCATGTGGAGAAACTACTGTATGACAACCAAAGTATAACCGATCGTAGTATAGGAATATCACTTCCTACTCTGTGTATGTCATCCAAATACCAGGACATCACACCCTACTACCTTCTCAACAGATCCATCCGCTATTCTGATGAAGTCAAACCTATGACCGTCACGTCAGAAATGGATGATCTATCTCCGCTATATCTGCTTTAGTCTATATATAGACATAAGCCACTTGTCTACCAATGCTTCCGCTGCTCCCACTGACTACGACAACCCTCTGGCAGAGTCATATACATATACACTTCTAACGCTAGTTTAGAACGACGCTATACTCATCCTCCTGCCGGGGCTCGCAGCCTGGAACAATAGCAATGGCAAGTCTGGGTAAACAAGAACCTCCCTGTCACCGTCCTTGAGGCTACCGGAGTACCCCTCGGGTGCCTGAGGTTACCCACCGAATCTGCGGAGTGGCCAATGGAATGTCAAGCCAGATTGAATCTTTAGGTTCCTATCAAACTTTCAGTAATCGTTTGCGGTTCTGGAATCACTTCCAGTTCTACCATACTCCCACTACTGTTTTCCGAAAAAAAATCCATTTTTAATAAAACTGTGGCGAGTCAAGAACAATATCACTATTGATCTTCCAGATGGTAGAAAGTCAACCCTCGTCATAGCCTGGGTCAACCCACAAACAGCCATTACAGAAACGTGCCTTGAGTTATCCAGAGTCTGGTTTTAAGCATAAGCCGGACAACTCCCCGTACCTTAACAACGTTAAGATATGAACTGTTCTATATCCAATACAGAAACAGAGGCACTGATTTAATTGAACCAGATTCAAATCATGCAGCTGTACCAAGTGCATGTCTACTAAATGGAAAGAGGCCGATCAGCGTTACTCAACTTAGGAATGCTTCCAATTATGAGTAACCTGAAAGAGAAGCAAGTTCTCTTAATCATTACTATCAACTGAATACCATACACAAGTATCTACATCTTCGATCACCTTGAAGAATCCCGATACTTGCAATACCTGGTTCTCTACTTTATTCATATACCTATAACTTCTCAAAACTTGGACCCTGTGTTTCTACAAAACACTTGTCTAAAAACTAGAGAAGTCATAAGTAAACCGAATATAGTACGAGAACCAACCCCTCTGTCCTCATGGACGCTGGACAACATACAATACTATGTATAAGTCCCTTGAGTCTAATAACTCAATCCCTGTGTGTCGTAGGTTGAAAACTGTACTTATGGTTAAGAAGAATTACACCGCTGTTTAATGCTCCTTACCTAACCATCCACTGATATAGGTAAATGTCATAGACATAATTTCAAAAAGGTATATCTCACTCTAAAAAATAGACGTACAGATATATCAATTTGGAATTGGTGCATAACAGCGGATATTCAAAACAAATATTTGCCGTCCGGCAAACAACCCAGGTGACTTCCTCAAATATCACCGATTACAATGAATCCCGATACAATGAGGATGATCACCCAATTCCCAATAACTTACTCCCACTCATTATCTGTAAAACCATACAGATGTGAGAATCATACCAGGTAAATACATACCCTGGAGTAAGTATCTAATCGGGAAATCAGTTTTCCTTTAACAGTACACAGTGAAACTGAAACATTGAAATGTTTCGATGGGGTATCCGGGTATTCCTAGTAATGCCTCTTCCATTATCCAGATTCACAACTGTAACCGTGTAATTATTTGCCATCTTTCCAAATCCCTTTATATGTCTTTAGTCATTACCTTCTGCACACCCTCTTAGGCTAAATGGTTTTCTTCCTTCCCCACCGTTCGGCACCAGCCTATGGTTTGGAAGAAGACTATCCAATAAGCATAATGGGTGTACTGTCCTAATCCTAGGAGCACTCGCAATGCGAGAGAATGTGAAGATAAAAGACAACCAAATAAACCTTATTCCTATTTCTCCTGAACCAGAATCCATCCCCGAACTGGAACAAGTTCCTTTCGAGTTCGTATATAACCATACGATGGAGTATCCAATAAACTGTGGATCTTCGTAGTGATACGGAGTGTCCTGGAGAAATACAAAGGTGATTTAGGATTAGCGAGGAAATAGTTGGTATGGTCGTGAATATCAGTCACAATTTACTTTGCTCTCTTACTAATCCCTTGATATGTCTTTACTTAATACCTACTGTACACCATCGTTATGCTAATTGGTTTTCTTCATTCCCCACTGTTCGGCACCAGCCTAAGGTTTGGAAGAAGACTATCCAATTTGCGTAATAGGTGTACTATCTCCTAAACCAAGGAGTACTCGCAACCTGAGAGAAGGTAAAAGGAAAAGACAACTGAATAGTCCTATTCGTTTTCTCCAGAACCAGAAACCATCTTCGAATAAATTCCTTCGAGTTCGTATATAACCATACGATAGTTTTGTCCAATGGAAGTGGACGTTCGTAGTAATACGGGGTGTCCTGGAGAAAAGGGTAAGAGTAGGAGTGGCAATGAGGTTTGCAACTCTGACAATCCAAAAGCCAGTGTTTAAGAAGGTTCGGTTAATTTTGGTCACTGAGTCATAGTCTTAGGGTCGGGTCAATGGTCGCTGCCAAAGAGAGAGAGAAAAGAAACACTCAGCGTGCACTCTAACCTAGATCAGAATGGTTACTAATTTATCTAATCTGGAAACCTCCCACTGTACCGTCAAATTCCTCCCCAAACCTGAAAGAAGAATTAGTCGGGATCACCCGAGGAGTAAACCAACTCATCAGTGGGAATCGGGATCCAACTATCATTGCATGATAATGTGACGGAATCCGCTCACGTCATCACACTCCAGAAGGTATGCGCATATCTGGCAAGTTTCAGTTTCTTTAGAAACTCCCAATGTGATTTTTGCCCCATGCTCTTATGACCTTGACTTTGGCCAACAAATCATAAGTCACATGTCAAGTTCTACCCGTCATTCTCCAGGTTAATTTGAGCCCACCCGCACAAGCCCTTGACTTTGGCCAACAAGGCTATACGACTGCCCCAAACTAACGCATCTATCTATGATGCACATGAATACCCAATAGCTACCAATCACTATGCCTTAACTTTGGCCAACAAAAATAGCTTGAATACTTATTGACTATCCATGTGAAACGACGGAGGGCTACGAATGGTTTCTGGCTAAAACCTTTAACGTAATGAACTTGATATCGTTGAAGGAACCGGATAGCTTTTAAAAATATAGTGGCGAAAACCTTTGCTAAAGAGGTCACTGCCGGTGAAGGGATCTCGGCTCTTTCCCCGTAGAATGAGATGCAGGATATTCCAATTGAATACCACTATGCAAAGCAAAAGTAATCGGCTATAGTGAAGTTATTGCCCTGACACAAACTTTTGTCCAAGGGGTCACTCCCAGTGAAGGGATCTCGGCCCTTGCCTCGTCGACTGAGGAGCAGGATATTCCAACTGAATACCACGATGCAAAACAAAAGAGAACGCCCTTGCAATAACAGCTTTTTGAAAAATGTTCCAACAACATCAGAATAGGTTTGTTTAACTTGCATTGATCCGAATCAATGCAGTCCCATCAATTGATCACACCAATAAAGAGCGAAAATAATGACGTACGTATATGCCATCCGCATTCACCACTGGGTCCCGTCATTACCCGTTAGGTTAGTTAACTAACGACAGAGCGGGGACTGGACTAGCGCGGATGCAAAACGTATACAACATATACTAGTGTGTATGTATATATATATATATATATATATATATATATATATATATATATATATATACACCAATATATAATATTTCGCTCAAGGCGTGATAAAATGCAACATCACAGAAATGTAATAAGCATCACAGAACAATACAGATATCTGGGATCCCCGGGTTTCATAGAGCCGCTACTGAAACCCGACGTTCCCCTGGTCATGTGGATATCCTGTGCAATGAAATCCTAGACCCCTACGGGCGCGGCAAGTTACCCGCCAAAACCTGAAGCGAGGCAGCCCCCTTCAGCAACGTGAATGGTCCACCCAGCACTTCACGGAATCCGGTAACTTGGGCACCCCTCCTGGGTCAACCTGTACCCCCTACGAGTGCGGCGAATAGCCCGCCAATTCTAGAGTGAAGCCCCCTCCGTCTCAATGCCATGAGATGCAGGCTTGTTGCCCTCTAGAACCCGGCTATCTGTGCACCCCACCTTGGGGTAATCCTAGTACAGAAAGTAAAATATACATACAACGGGTACATCGACCTCACCCCGGTCGTGCCCCAAACGAATAATATACAAACTGGCAGTGACGGCAGTCCACATGTCGGACGCTCTCCCCGCAATATCAAATGTACATAATTCAACCAAAACTGTACGAGCATTGCATCCAGGCTATCCCCCACGACCAATCCGCAACATCACAGCAGAACACAGAATATCAACGTGAATGTCACGTTCGCAAATCCGTCTAACCGGGCTTTAGCAGTTAGACAGGATTTACCGATCGAGTGACATTCACGGTCGCAGATATAATGTAAATACTGTGAACTAATGTGTTTAAAATTCTTGATCGATCAAATTTATCGAAATGGGCCCCAAGCACTACTGTAGCACTCACAAAAAATCTGGGCCCAAAAAGAATATTCCAAAACCAATATTTTCAAGTCCAAGAGCCTCTGTAAAATTTTGATACGCTGAACAGTGAATCTTGCGGCGGAACCGCGGCCCAAGCGTGGGTTTGGCCGCGGTTCCGCGGTGGTACAGTGTGTTCACGTGACCAAAATTTCACAGAAGGCTTAGAATTTCCTGCACATCATTCTGCAACAACCTGAAAAAAATTTCGAGCCAAAACAAAATCGACAGAAACTGATGCTTTTGAAAACGCGGGTTTTGGAATTTTGTTCGATCGAAAGTGTAAACACATTAGACCAAGCTAGACTAGGTTAACGGCCTGGCTCTGATACCAATGTAAGTGCACGGCGGCGCCCCGGTCGTCAATCCGACGCCGGAATGCGGAAACGAAACTTTTTACGAACTTGTAAACCGGCACCACCGCGCACAAAAAATCTCGGATCGGGCCATTAACATAGTCCTAGCTAACTAGAGAAGGGGCAGAGAGATATATCGAGCGATCCGTGTCCTTCGGTCTTCTCGTCGTCATCCCGATCTCCCTGCGGAATCTCCGGTCTTCAACTCCTCGTCGGAAGGGCACCACATCGCCGGCTTCTTTTACGGGCTCCCACCTCTGGACCGAGGTAACTTGGGCACGAAGTTGGCGAGCCGACGTGCCCAAGGATTGCTGTAGAATACTTGTAGTGCTCTATGTCTCATTTGGGGTTACTAGAAGTTGCCTTTGGTGGAGGATTGATATGAGAACATTTTTGTAGGGTTCCTAGGCACTCTCAAGAGGTCTCACAAGGCATCAACCATGCCAATTTCAATAAAAAATGGTGCCGAGAAACCCTAGACTACGGATCGTCGACTATATATCTAGGCGAAAAAGCTAATCTAGTTAACACTTAACTAAGAGTAACGGAAATACAACCTTTGTAGATCCGGTTCTCCACCTCCATAGCTCCGCAACGAAGTCTCCTCGCTGTCCAAATGAATTCCCGGGCTCTAGCGTCGGCTTCGTCGGAGAAATGGCGAGCTAGGTCGTCGATGTCCATGCCGAAGATGATCTACGTCGAAGCATCACTAGATCAAGCTCCACCTTCACCAAGCCATGAAAACTTGTGAAGGAAACACACTCTACTACTTGGCAAGAGGTAGAGGATGAAGAAATAGGAAGTGGGTAGACTTTAGAATTGGATTTCTCACTCATTTCATCAATCCACCATTGATGAAGTGGAGGTTTCTTCATTGAAGATGAAGAAGAAGAAGAAGAAGATAAAGCTATGATAAGTTAATTCCAAAAAGAAAATTAAAAGAATACTTATCATGACCAAACCATGGTCAAGTGTAGAGAATAAATCATGGTTAGTGGGATGGTTAGCGTTAAGCATGAGACAAAATGGTCACTTGGTCAAAGTCTTCATGAAGCTTCATGAACAAAACAAAAAAAGCCACCATTTTCTCATTTGCTTTTCTATTTCCAAAAGAATAAGTAAATGAATAAATGAATAAGGAAATAGTAAACCCTAACCATTTCATTAACCAAGGTTTAATTCTTTACACTTAACCAAAAGGCATGTATCATCAAACATGATACAAGCAAGTGCACAAAATCATATCGCATATGCAATGCGCACATCCGAGTGAGAAAATCCATTTAAAGTGAATCGATACTAGTTAATGCAAAGTAATATATCAAATATATAAATATGCATTAAATCATTAAATCAACACTTGATTCAATGATCCGGTCATGTCGCACACAACCAACTAGTATACAATGTATCGGCTTATCGAATCAACGCTTGAATCGATAACTAGGTTATATCGCATACAACCATTCGACACATTGATCACGAGAATGAAATACGGTATCACATACACGCATTATTCTCGGTCCCGCACATATCTCATATGCGCTCCTATTTCATTTCGCTTGAGCCAGGAAACCTCTGTGTAGGACTCTAAAGACTCGTCAATACGCCGGCAGCAGGTGATGATCATATCAAGCACCCACAAGCCGCAAGCGGTCTGCTAAACATAACGGCCACCTGGGTATTGAGCGATCTGAAGATCGACAAGCAAGCCCGCTCACACTCCAGTGAATCCAACCAGTAACACTACCGTACAGTCCGGTCTGATCGTCTGATATGTCGCATATCTTGCCTAGGGGTGGTAAACGTCAGACCCCAATAGCTCGATAAGTCGTGTCGATATGAGGTCTATAACAATTCGAGAAACTACTAGTAACACTTACCAGTAAATCTCAGCAACCCTGGCCAGGGATTTCCTGTTATAGCCAATCGAACACAGCGCAACATCAACTCCCTATACCGGGAGAGACGAATCCCCTCCTATCGCTCATTGCCTCCATGTGATTCGGGACTGTAGCCAAAAACCACCGTTTTGCACGCCCTCTTGGATGTGGTAAGATGGAAATCAAAGCACAGTGGGAACCACACAAGACTCTATGACGATCTCGGGTCAACAGACTACTCTGTACCAGTGTCACCTGAGAACAGCCATCTGACGTGAGGTATACTACCATCTGGGAGTTCTCGGCGAGTCCGTCCAGTGTACCCAGTCTCTACTGAGCACCCGTATATCTCCTCTGATGTCAAACACCAATGGATATGGGATCATCCATCGCCCATCTGTATGGGTCGAGAAGGTACATGCTAGTCTACTCTGGCATATCGATTCCCCGTCTCGATATACCCACGACTAAGGACTTTGAAGGATGTACTTATGGACTACCATGTCCCCACTAGTACGATCCGCATCATAGTCCAGGTAGTCAAATACACATCCTAAGGGCTTTACCAACATGTAACAGAGAGACAATCAGTATACACGTTAAGGTAAAGAGCAACCAGATAGCATACTATCATGTCGAGCAAGAAAGTCCTCCCTATATATGTCCCAGCATCCACTATAATATACATCCTATGTACAGTAATGGCTTCTAGGGCATACATATAACTAACAATCTCCCACTTGCACTAGGGCCATCTGTAGCAGTGGTTGTAGTATCTCATACTCAACCATCCCATAAAAGTCTCTCTATGGGAATAGGCCTTCGTGAGTGGATCCGCTGCGTTATCCTCTAAGTTTGCTCTCCTTGCCTCGATCACCCTGGAGATCAACCATCTCTATGATCAGGTGATACTTCCTTAGAATAAGTCTGGATCACTGATGGGACCGGCGTTCCTTGGCATAAGCCACAACTCCATTGTCTCACAATGGTAGGAACGTAGTTCACCTCATGAACTAATATACACCCAAACATCCTCTTTGGTAGCATCTTAAGTAGCGATGTATCCAGCCTTTATCGTCTAGTATGTCACGGTATCTAGCTTGGAACTCTTTCAACATACCGTCCCTTTACTGAGGGTAAAGACAATGCCTGCGACTGACTTTCAGTCGTCTTTATCACCCTGGAACACTTCCAGTGATTCTCCCCAGGATCGATTGATACCATCTCACTACAACTAGTGAGAATCCTAACATCCATTTAGATCTATCTCATAGATCCAAAATCTAGGATTTAGTTGGTATCACTTTGATCCTATGTGGAGAATCATTGTGATAAGCGGAGATTGATCGAGCGTAGCATAGGAAACTCTTTCCCTATCAAGAGTATGTCATCCACGTACTATACGAGGATCACCACCATACTCCCTACTACCTTTTTGTTTATACAAGGTTCATCTACCATTTTGATGATGTCAAACTGTTTGACTAACTCATCAAAACAGATGTTCCAACTCCGCGATACCTGCTTTATCCTATAAAGCATCTTGCACACGTTTCCGCTGCTCCCACTGTCTACGAGGCCCTCTGGCTGTGTACTTATAGACACACTCTTCTAAAACATCATTTAGAAAAGCAGTCATGACACCCAACCACCAGATATCGTAGTCATGGTATGTAGCCATGGCAAGTAGGATCTGGATGGACTTAAGCATAGCTACTTGAAGAGGTTTCACCACTATCCACGCCTGGTTGATGATGAAAACCTTTGACAAGTCTAGCTTTGAAAGTCCCAACCTTTCCATGTACACCAAGTAACCTTCTCAAGATATACTTGCTCCTGATGGGGATTTAACCCTTCAGATATCGCAACTAAAGTCCATACTTTGTTGGTGTATAAGGATTCCATCTCAGATCGCTAAGCATCCAGCCATTCTTACAGAGTCCCACTCCTGATGGCCAGTTCGAAACTAGTTGGGTCATCATCTCATGATGCAATCCTCGCTCCCACTGTCATCGAGAAACCAAAGTATCTCTCAGGTGGGTGAGGAACCCTACTAGATCGGCGGATAGGCTGAGGTTCATTGGAATCTACTGAATCCTTTGGTTATGTCAAATCATCAGCTGCAGTTTGTATAGCTGGAACATTTCCGGTTGTACATAACAGACGTTGCCTCGAGCTTGTCCGGATTTTGCTTTTAGATATTGGCCGGACAACCCCAAATCTTAACTAACTTCAGAGATGGGCTCTTCCCTTTCCATATCACATATGAAGTGGTAGGCAACTGATTTGATTCGAACCGTATTCAATAGGTATGCAACTTCTCAAGTGCATAACACCCAAAAGGAAATAGGTAACTCAGTAGTACTCATCATAGAGCACACCTTATCATATAGGGTGTGATTGCTCCGCCACGATATACCATCGTGCTATGGTGTATACGGAGGAGTAATGCTGAGAGAGAATCTCATTCTCCTTTAGAATAGTCCAGGAATTCCATGCACAAGTATTCTCCTCCCTGATCTCATCAAAGGACATAATACTTATACCCGTATTTTGGTTATCTACTTCTAACTTATGTTCTGTGAATATCTCAAAAGGTTCGGACTTGTGTTTCAATAAGAACATATGTCTGAATCTAAAAAGATCATCAGAGAACGTAATGAAGTATAAAGAACCAATCCTGGTATGTGTAGACAGGGGACCTTACATACATCAACATGTATCAATCCCAAGAGTTCACTAACTCTTTCTCTGTTTTTAATAAACAGAGCTATGGTCATCTTATCTTTGTGACATGACTGGCGAGTTTCACAAGATGTAAATTCAAACTGATTTAAATATGCATCTATATGTAACTCTAGCTAGTCGGGTCGCATTGATATGACCTAGTCTACAATACCTCAAGAAGGATCCGTTCATTTCTGAACTCTTCCTCTTGTGTGTGTTCTGTATACTAAGAACTGTAGTTTGATTTAGAACATTAATGCTTTTAGATAACGTGCCTGAACCGATCAACTTTTGATATAGGAAATGTCCAAAACATTATCCAACAATACAAAATTTTATCGTTTCTTTACTAATAAAGAAACAGATATGATTTTGTATATCAGGTTCGGTATCTAATAACATTCGTTCAGAATCAATGTATTGGTAATACAGGGTGACAGTGACCGACAGACTTGGCTGCAACACTTGCCCCGTTTTCTGCCTCATGAAACTTATCACCCGTTCTCAGTTTTTCTACCCTTTTGTAGCCCTATGTAACAGATTACATATCTAGGATCCTGATCCGGTATCATATACGGAGGATACTGAGAAACAGTTCTTTATAATGAACACACCCGAAGATGATGCATCAGTATGCACTCTCTTCGTTTGGGCGCCACGGGAAATCTGGTATTCCCTAATTTCCTGCTCTGTCTTATAACAATTATAAGTTGGAGCGGGACCAACGTTCCCCAGCTCAGTATAACAAGCGGGTTCGGTCAATAATCCGTATTATTATCTTGATTAAGGCATGACATGGTCGCTACCAGGAGAGAGAGAGAAGAAAACACTTAGCGTGCGCTCTTGCAAGAATAGATTGGTTATTATTTTATCTAATCAGGATGGCTCCCACTGCTTTTTATCAAATCTTCCTTCAAACCCTAAAAGGAAAGACTAGCCGGGATTAATTAAACACTACAAGTTCGCCAATCTTTCAGCCAGGCCAGTGTCGGTACTTTGAGGGAGGTCCCCCATGCTTTCGCACGAACCTAATTAATGTAAACCTCGTTTTCCCAGAGGTGTAACCCCATTGACACCTTTCTAGACACCTACTTGATCGGCTAATTGTAATGTATAAAACTCTCCCAGGAGTAACAATTACTCGCAGCGGGTATCGGGATCCAACTATCTCATAGAAGGTATGCAATCTCATTGCAAATTTCAACACTTGAAATTCCCGATAATATTTTGCCCCTAGCACCCTATGACCTTGACGGAGGCCAACAAACCATAGGCTACTAGTCAAGTTCAACCCGTCATTTCTTGATCGAATCAAACCCACCCGCACGACCCTTGACGGAGGCCAACAAGGTCGCACGACTACCCTAACTCAATCTGCATCATATGCATAAGCAAATAAATACTGGTTAGCTACCGCACACTGCGCCTTGACGGAGGCCATCAAACGCAGCACGAATACTAAACAGCACTTATCTGAAATGACGGAGGGCTACGACAGGTTTTTATGAAAACCTATTGCGTAATGAACTTGATATCGTTGTAGGATCGAATGAATTTTGAAATGGAGTGTTTTTGAGGCTTTTCTAGTTTTGCTAAAGGAGTCACTCCCGGTGAAGGGATCGTCGGTCCTTTCCTCGTCGAATGAGGTGCGGGATATATCATATATATCACTGTGCAAAGCAAAAACTCTTAAAAGCAATCAAAAGACAAACCGAATGTGTAGCATCTGCCAGTTATTGCTAAAGGAGTCACTCCCGGTGAAGGGATCTCGGTCCTTTCCCTATCGAATAAGGTGCAGGATATATCATATATACCGCTGTGCAAAGCAATAACTGTAGCTACTAGTTTTATTTTGAAATTCGATTCTACAACATCTTAGGTTTCTTTTATTTCATTAATCACATTAATGAAGTCCCATCATTTAAGTACCTAAACATCACAGATAAATACGACGTACACTTATGCCATCCACATTCGCCTCGATGTCCTCTCGTGCACCGTTAGGTTAGGTAATTAACGGCAGAGCGGGGCAGGGCTAGCGCGGGTGTAAAACATAAGTAACGTCTATATAATATATCATATATACTATATACTGTATCTATCACAGAACATCACATGATCACATCACAGATATCGCAGCAGAAGAATCATATGAAATATTGGATATACTAGGACGTCCGTGTTTTCAATACGAGCCAGTATAAAAAACGGATTCCACGGTCGCGATGAATAGCCAAACCCACACCCCTACACCCCTACGAGAGCGGCAAGCGACCCTACCAATTCTGGAGTTAGGAGCCCCGGCCTCGACTCCTCGAGTTGGTCTCCCACTGGACTCCAGAACCCGGTTACTTGTGCCCTCCTCCTTAGGTCTATCCTAGTGCGGAAAAGTAAATAATATACAAAAGGTGACAACTTCCGCAACCTGGAAGTGCCCCAATAAAAGAATATTACATACAAGTTTTTACATGAATGAAAATGAAAAACACTCATCTCACATAAAAAACCCCGGCTATTCAAACACGACGATCCAATGTAACATATCCAGCAACACATAACATCACATGTCATCAACGTAAGTAAATATGCGCATCCCAATTGTCGTTGACATATAGCAACGAAACCGGCGATATCACATATTACACTTACGGTCACAGAAAAGAAAGTGTAAAACTACAACAGTTGGAATCCGCAACCTCCTCAGACATCGCATGCCTGACCAAATGAATTCTTTAGACATCGCATGCCTAACAATTATAAACCCCGCATTTTAGTCTCAAAATCGAAATCACTTTTCAACATCAAGTCGGGCAATTCAACAAGATTCCCGACATCCTGATCGAATGCTCGTCGCAAACTTCAGTAGGCGGCCGCACCCCCGATACCGTCGACGAAGTGCACCAAGGCGGAACACCGCTGCCGCGAGCACCCGGACGGATGCTTTCGGCGACGGGGTTCTCCTACAGTCACTTGGTCGGGGCTATGGAGTGAGGCTGTCTATTAAGTTTACCCGGCGAGTATCCGCGTACGCTACGTGATTGCGACGGACTTTTGATCACATCAAAATTCCGTGGCAACCGATCAAGTGAGACTAAACTGCTGTGTTTATAACATTCATTCAGTTATCTCATAACTTTTGTGAATTCCAATTATTGTATCCCATTCCGGATAAATAGAAAATGTCAAACTTTCCGATCGAACAATCGAACACCCAAGTTTTCCTGATACAGATCAACACATGAAATAAGTCTAACAACATTCAGTTCGTGCCTCAGTACCAACGGTCCAGCCGTAGAAGGGTCAAGCCAACGCCTCACATGTGGCACGCCGTACTGCCCCAAACCCGAAGGTTCAAAGGGCAGTTCAAGACAGTCACATAATCGAGTTAAGGTTTGTTGTCTTCTAGAGGGTCCATCGAGTTACTTGCACTACTTAGAACGTCTTTAAACTACGGAAAAATCCAACACTTGGAAATTTCCCGGCAGGGGAAAAATTGGGTATTTATATCCGGTCGAACTTTTTTAACATATTCTAAAAATTATCCGGAAAACACATAGACAAGTTTAGACAATCCGATCGAATCCATGTAATCCCAAAACAACCCCAGAAAACTCAACTGTATAATATATATTAAAATTACCCAGAAAACACAGGAATTAAATTATAAACATTACTGTGCAAAACGGAGTCAATGAGTCAATATTACGGCCGCGGAACCGCCGCGCCACGTGGGTCTAGGCCGCGGTTCCGCGGCGTTATGATGGAGTTAGGTCTCCGTTTTTCACAGTAACTCATAAAAAACCCTGCTTGATTTTCTGCATATTTTTAATTTGGAAAAAGACCAGATATTAAAAAATGGACAGAGAGCATTTTTAGGGTTGGGGTTTCGGGTCGTTCGGACTTCAAACTCTGTCTGGACTTCGCCTAAGGCTCTAGCTAGGCTCTGATACCACTGTAGGGTTCCTAGGCACACTCAAGAGGTCTCACAAGGCATCAACCATGCCAATTTCAATAAAAAATGGTGCCGAGAAACCCTAGACTACGGATCGTCGGCTAGATATCTAGGCGAAAAAGCTAATCTAGTTAACACTTAACTAAGAGTAACGGAAATACAACCTTTGTAGATCCGGTTCTCTACCTCCATAGCTCCGCAACGAAGTCTCCTCGCTGTCCAAATGAATTCCCGGGCTCTAGCGTCGGCTTCGTCGGAGAAATGGCGAGCTAGGTCGTCGATGTCCATGCCGAAGATGATCTACGTCGAAGCATCACTAGATCAAGCTCTACCTTCACCAAGCCATGAAAACTTGTGAAGGAAACACACTCTACTACTTGGCAAAAGGTAGAGGATGAAGAAATAGGAAGTGGGTAGACTTTAGAATTGGATTTCTCACTCATTTCATCAATCCACCATTGATGAAGTGGAGGTTTCCTCATTGAAGAAGAAGAAGAAGAAGAAGATAAAGCTATGATAAGTTAATTCCAAAAAGAAAATTAAAAGAATACTTATCATGACCAAACCATGGTCAAGTGTAGAGAATAAATCATGGTTAGTGGGATGGTTAGGGTTAAGCATGAGACAAAATGGTCACTTGGTCAAAGTCTTCATGAAGCTTCATGAACAAAACAAAAAAAGCCACCATTTTCTCATTTGCTTTTTCTATTTCCAAAAGAATAAGTAAATGAATAAATGAATAAGGAAATAGTAAACCCTAACCATTTCATTAACCAAGGTTTAATTCTTTACACTTAACCAAAAGGCATGTATCATCAAACATGATACAAGCAAGTGCACAAAATCATATCGCATATGCAATGCGCACATCCGAGTGAGAAAATCCATTTAAAGTGAACCGATACTAGTTAATGCAAAGTAATATATCAAATATATAAATATGCATTAAATCATTAAATCATTAAATCAACACTTGATTCAATGATCCAGTCATGTCGCACACAACCGACTAGTATACAATGTATCAACTTATCGAATCAACGCTTGAATCGATAACTTGGTTATATCGCATACAACCATTCGACACATTGATCGCGAGAATGAAATACGGTATCACATACACGCATTATTCTCGGTCCCGCACATATCTCATATGCGCTCCTATTTCGTTTCGCTTGAGCCAGGAAACCTCTGTGTAGGACTCTAAAGACTCGTCAATACGCTGGCAGCGGGTGATGATCATATCAAGCACCCACAAGCCGCAAGCGGTCTGCTAAACGTAACGGCCACCCGGGTATTGAGCGATCTGAAGATCGACGAGCAAGCCCGCTCACACTCCAGTGAATCCAACCAGTAACACTACCGTACAATCCGGTCTGATCGTCTGATATGTCGCATATCTTGCCTAGGGGTGGTAAACGTCAGACCCCAATAGCTCGATAAGTCGTGTCGATATGAGGTCTATAACAATTCGAGAAACTACTGGTAACACTTACCAGTAAATCTCAGCAACCCTGGCTAGGGATTTCCTGTTATAGCCAATCGAATACAGCGCAATATCAACTCCCTATACCGGGAGAGACGAATCCCCTCCTATCGCTCATTGCCTCCATGTGATTTGGGACTGTACCCAAAAACCACCGTTTTGCACGCCCTCTTGGACGTGTTAAGATGGAAATCAAAGCACAGTGGGAACCACACAAGACTCTATGACGATCTCGGGTCAACAGACTACTATGTACCAGTGTCACCTGAGAACTGCCATCTGACGTGAGGTATACTACCATCTGGGAGTTCTCGGCGAGTCCGTCCAGTGTACCCAGTCTCTACTGAGCACCCGTATATCTCCTCTGATGTCAAACACCAATGGATATGGGATCATCCATCGCCCATCTGTATAGGTCAAGAAGGTACACGCTAGTCTACTCTGGTATATCGATGCCCCGCCTCGATATACCCACGACTAGGGACTTTGAAGGATGTACTTATGAACTACCATGTCCCCACTAGTATGATCCGCATCATAGTCCAGGTAGTCAAGTACACATCCTAAGGGCTTTACCAACATGTAACAGAGAGACAATCAGTATACACGTTAAGGTAAAGAGCAACCAGATAGCATACTATCATGTCGAGCAAGAAAGTCCTCCCTATATATGTCCCAGCATCCACTACAATATACATCCTATGTACAGTAATGGCCTCTAGGGCATACATATAACTAACAATTTTGGAGATGAAATTGGGGATTTTTGCAAGCACAATAGAACCAAAAATCCCCACCCAAATATTAGGCAGCCCCTCTCCTTGTCTTGGCTGGCCATCTCATGAGCCATGAGAGAATTAGAGAGAGGGAGGAAAGTGAGTGTGTATCAAAAATGAGAGAGAGAGAGTCCCGTAATCCAAGAGAGAGAGAAAAGGGTTATCATGAAAAGAAATGATCACCCACTAAAACCCACACTCCATCAACCATCATGAAAACCATGTCCCACAAAAGTCAAGCCATGATGAAGATAGATGTCAAGGTCAAACAAGAGCAATCATGAAGCAACAATATGCAAAGACCACCCTCCACAATGCTTATTTGCACAATTGCAAATAAGCCCTCCTCCACCAATCTTCAGCCATTGAAAGATACAATGAAAATTGGCCGAACCGGAAAGCAAACTGGCAACTTCATAAAACTGGTCCCGTAATAAATTACAGGAAAACCCCGCTACTGTATATACATACCCGCATTTGTATTCCGACCGAAATACAAATGCAATGAGACAAAATCTACACTGTACTATACTAGGATCCGGCTTAAACCAAAGCCCGCTAGTATTATCCGTCCGATCATGATCCGTGCAATACCGCATGTATCTGATCGAACCCTGCCATATCTCCATACGGCCTCAATAGCGTTTCGCACGAAACGTGAGAAAACGGTCTGTGGGGGACTCTAGAGACACGTCAATACTTTGGTTGTGGATTTAACCACTAGCACGTCAGAGGTATTATCCATACGTAACGGGCTACCAGGTATTGACCAAAAGGGACGTCGATGAGCGAAATCATCCTGACACCCTACTGAGCCTGTCAGTGACAATATCCGTACAGTCCGGTCCGTTCGTCTATGAGCATCGCATGGCGGGCCTACGGGGTTGGTAAAATTCAGACCCCCAAAAGCGGTACAAGTCGTGTCGGAGTGCAGCCCAGAACACCCTGAGATACTACTGGAATACCTACCAGTAAATCTCCTGCCTTGGCCAAGGACTTCGTGTAATGGCTCTCCTAGACACAGCGCGACCTCACCCCTAATACCGGGAGAGAAGAACCCCTGCAGATCCGCTCACTGCCTCCATGTGGCTCGGGACTGTACCCAACTAAAACCTGTTAGCACGTCTCCTTTGAGTGTGGTAGGGTAGTAATCAAAGTACAATGGGAACTCACACGAGACAAATGACGATCCTCAGGTCGATGAACTAACCTGTACACATGTCACCAGGGAACTGCTATCTGACGTCAGGTATAAGACCAACTAGCATGTTCCCGGCGAGTCCTGTCCGGTGTACTCATAACCCAATGAGCACCTGTATACATCTTAGGTGATCCAACTGACACCAGTGGCTTGTGAGACCGGCCATCGCCCCTCGTCGGGGTCTCGACTGTATACACTAGTCTACTCTGGAGTATCGATGCCCTGTCTCGAAACTCCCACGACTAGGGACCTTTTAAGGATGTGGTTATAGACTACCAGCTCCCACGTATATGATCGCCCTCATACTGCTGGCAGTCAAGCATGAATCCTAGGGGCTCTATCAACGTGTAATAGCGACTTGTCAGGTCACCTAAAGCAGTACACGATGATAAAGATAAACCAGATAGCATACTATCATCTTGAGTAAGACTGTCCTACCGGGATATGTCCTCAATCATTGCAATCACGTGCCTGTGATCCAATAATTGACTCTGAGGGGACCATTTCCAACACAGTTTGTACCTCTGACGTGCTAGTAGTTATACCCAGTGCTAGTGTGTTGATGAGTCATTAGAGTCCCCCACAGACAGTTTCCCAAGTTCGGGCGAAACGTTGTAGAGGCCATATGGTTTTATGGCAGGGTTCGGAAAATGCACGTGCGTTTGCACACGTGTCATATTTCGGGCAGATAATACTGGTCGGCTTTAGTTTAAGCCGGATCCGAGTATTATGCTGTGTAGATATAATATATTTGTCTCAGTTGCATTTGTATTTGGTCCTAATACAAATGCGGGTATGTTTATACTGATACGTGGTTATCCTGAAATTCGTTTCAGGATCACTTTTGGAAGTTGCCTGTTTCCAGTTTTCTATCGCCCGTCTTTAACATTTGGTTAAAGACGGATTTATCTTTTCTTGAGATGAGTGTGGAAGCTTCTAGATGGTGACTAGGATGATGAGGTGGCTAGTGACTCATTAGTGCATTAATTATGCAATTATTGTATGGTGACTAGGTTAGATGATTCATTAGTTCATTAATGGTTTTTGGTGACAAGGTTAAAATAACTCATTCTTTCATTAATGTTGTGGTCACCCCCTCCTCTCTCCTACACTCACTTCCCTCCTATATGTAAGTGGCCGGCCATTCATTCATAGGATTATGGTTGTTGATTTGGAAAAAAAGAATATAGTTTTGGTGTATGGAAATTTCATAGTTCTTTTTATTCCATCACAATTTCAAAAGGTAACTTCATTAACCGTTCGTCCATGGCTTTGGAAGAAACGAGACAAAGTGTTCTACTCATTCTCTACATCAATCTTGGTCATCTCTTTTAGCAAACTTGATGATCGAGTTGCCTCGGTTCAGAAGCGGGAGCCCGTTTAAAGATCCGTCGACGTGGTGCCACCTGGACGAGAAGACTGGAGATCGAGGAGATCGGAGTAGCCGCAACAAAGCGTGGGATGATGGTTGAAGACCGAAGGACTCGGATCGTTCGGTATAACTTTTCTACCCACTTTGTAGTTTGTTAGTTTAGCTTTAATGGCATATCCGGGTTATAGTACGCGATAGCGCCAGTCAAAAAGTTTTTGTTCCGCATTTGGCGTCTGTTAGACGGCCGGGGCATTACCGTGTACTTACACGGTAGTGTTACTGACAGGCTTTACAGGAGCTAGAGCGGGCTTTCTTGTTGATCTTCTGATCGCTCAATACCTGGGTAGCCGTTACGTCCAGCTAGTACCACCTTGTGGGTGCTTGATATGATCATCACCTACTGCCGGCGTATTGACGAGTCTTTAGAGTCCTACACAGAGGTTTTGCTGGCTCAGGTAAAACGAAGTAGGAGCACATATGTGATATGTGCGGGACCGAGATTAATACGAGTATGTGTACCGTATTCTATTCTCGTAATTTATTCGTATCGGTCGGTTATATGAGATATAGCCGGGTTATCGAATCAAGTGTTGATTCGATAAGTTGATACAAATTATATTAGTTGGTTGTATGTGATATAACCGAATTATTAAATCAAGTGTTGATTTGATAATTTAATGTATAATTGTATATTTGATATACTAGATTACATTAACTAATATTAGCTCACTTAAACATTTTATTTTTCTTACTTGTGTGCATATAGTATATATGTGATATATATTAAGGTACATTTTTGTGTCATGCTTGATGATACACACTACATGGGTGTATGAGATTTACACTATGCTTATGATAATTTTGAGGATTATTTATTTTAAGTAAATCAAAATTAGATGGAAATTAGTCACATGCATGAAGCTTGTGGAAGCTTGTAGATGCATTGACTTAGTCCACTAATTTTGTTTTACCTAAGATATTTATTAACCTAACCATTATCTCTTAGCCATGGTTATGTCTCTACATGAGTTAGTATATGATACAAACTCACCCATGGTTTCCATTCACTCTCTCATCTATTATTTCTTCATCTTCTTTAAGCTCTCTATGTTTTTGAGAGAAAAAGAAAAATAGTGAGAAAAAGATTTCTAAAGTGAGCAAAAATCCTACTTCATCATTCTCTACTAGATTAGCCATTTAGTTTAGGGTGTTAGCTTCACTAATCCCTAATTAGTGAAGAGGTAGCTTGGGTTAGTGTCTCCTCGACGTAGATCATCTTCGGCCCCGAAGACATCGTGCAAGCTTGTTCCTTTCATCTTGTGGAGCCGTTCTAGAGTCCGTAAGATCACTACTTGGAGCAAGGGGACTACTACACGGAGCTATTGAAGTGAAGGACCGGTCTACAAAGGTTGTATTCCTTATTCACTTAGTTGTAAAGTTGTTTACACTAAGTAATGTCTAAATCTCTAGTTAAGATTCTTGGGTTAGGGATGTTTAGCATGACAAATTTTTCTAAAATGGCATGGATGATGCCTCTCGAAACCTTGCTATCATGCTAAATAACCCTACATGATTGCCATAAGTCTGAACAAGGAATAGGGGAATATCCGGATTCCTACGCCGCCCAAACGAAGAATAAGCATGTTAATGTATTGTCTTCGGGTGTGTTCGTAACCAAGAACCGTTTCTCAGTTACCTCTACGTCCTGGGTATTGGATACCGGATCAGGATCCCACACATGTAATTTGTTACATGGGTTATAGAAAGGTGGAGAACTGGGAAAAAGGTGATATGTCTCTAGCAGTAGAGATGGTGCAATTGTTGTAGCCAAAGAAGTTGGCAAATATCACCTTGTGTTACCAACTGGTAACACAATGATTCTGAGCGACTGTTATTTTGTACCAATAATATTGTGAATATTTTCCTAAATCAAGTGTTGATTGGGTAAGGTATGTTGTATAACAGTATACATGTTCTGAATCAAACCACAGTTTTAAACGTACAGAACACACACAAGAGGAATAGTTCAGAAATGAACGAAGTTTTCTTGTGGCATTGTAGACTAGGTCATGTCGATAGAACAAGACTAGCTAAAGTTCCATAATGATGCATATTAGAATCTGTTCGAATTTACATCTTATGAAACTTGCCAGTCATGTCCAAAGGCTAGGTGACCAAATCTATGTTTATTAGAAACGGAAATAGAGCTACTGAACTCTTGGACAGATACATGGTGATGTATGCGGTCCTATGTCTACACATGCCAGGGATGGTTCCGCGTACTTTATTAGATTCACCGATGTTCTCTAAAGATACGGACATGTGTTCTTGTTGAAACACAAAACTGAATCTTTTGAGAATTTTAAGGAATATAAGTACGAAGTTGAGAACTAGATGGGTAAAGGTATTCAAATCCATCGATATGTTCGGGGAGAGGAATACTGGAGCACGGAATTCCGAGACTATTTAAAAGAGAATGAGATTTTCTCTCAGTTTACTCCTCCGTATACACCACAGCACAACGGTATATCAGAGTGGAGGAAACGCACCCTATGAGATATGGTGCACTCTATTAAGGCGTCTGCTGAGTTGCCTATTTCCTTTCAGGGACATGCGCTTGAGAAGATGCATACCTATTCAATAGAGTTCCGATCAAATCCGTTGCCTACCACTCCATATGAGGTATGGAATGGGAAGAGACCATCTCTTAAACGAGTTAAGATATGGGGTTGTCCGGCCTTTGTTGAAAAACAAAATCTGGACAAGCTCGAGGCAAGATCAGTTCTGTGCAACTTTGTAGGATATCCCAAACGTTCGTGAGGGTATATCTTCTACCACACCGAGGAACAAAAGATATTTTGTTTCTCGATATGCCACATTTTCAGAAAAGGAATTTCTTATGGAAGAAATTAGTGGCGACGAGGTAGAACTGGAAGAAGTTCCATCAAAGCAAACTATAACTGACGATTTGTTGGAACCGAAGGTTTCAATAGTCCCTGACGAACCGAAGCCACTCCGCAGATCTAAGAGGATTCCTCATCCACCTGAGAGATACTACGGTTTTCTCATATATGGTGGGAGCGAGGATTGCATCATGGAGATGATGACCCAACTAGTTTCGAGCAGGACATCACGAGTGGGGACTATGTGAAATGGCTGGATGCTATACGATCTGAGATAGAATCCATGTACACCAACAAAGTGTTGACTTTGGAAGTTGCTCCTGAAGGGGTAAACCCATCGGGAGAAAGAGGATCTTTCAGAAAGATAATTTGGTGTAGATGGAAAAGTTGAGACTTTCAAAGCTATGCTTAAGTTCATCAGGATCCTACTTGCCATTGATGCATACCATGACTACGAAATCTGGCAGACCGCACGTCAAAACTGCTTTTCTAAATGACGATTTGGAAGAGAGCGCGTATATGACACTGTCAGAGGGTTTCGTAGATAGTGGGAGCAGCAGAAACATGTGCAAGCTGCTTAAATCCATCTACGGGTTAAAGCAGGCATCACAGAGATAGAACATCTGTTTTAATGAATCTATCAAAGAGTTTGACTTCATAAAAAAGGTAGATGAACCATGTATAAATAAGAAGGTTGTAGAGAGTATGATTGTCTTCCTCATATTGTACGCGGATGATATACTCTTGATAGGAAATGGTGTTCTTATCCTACACTCGGTCAAGCACCTCTTATCACACAGGTTCTCCATGAAAGATCTAACTAATGTCTCCTACATCTTGGGGATATAGATCAATAGAGATAGATCTAAATGAATTTTGGATTTTCCCAATCCAGGTACATAAACACCATGCTAAAGGGGTTTAGCATAGATGATTCTAAGCGTGGTAATGTACCCTCTTGTTCAGGAATCACTCTCTCCAGAAAGATATCTCTCGAGACTGATTTGGAGAGGGCTCGCATATAAAGGATACCATATGCTTTGGCAGACGGGTCAATCATGTATGTAGGGGTGAGCAAAAAAACCGACCGAACCGGAAAACCGATCGAATCGAAATTAAAAAACCGATTTTCCCAGTTCGGGTCGGTTCTTCGGTTCAGTTTCGGTTTAAAATATTGGCAAATTTCGTTTTTCGGTTCGGTTTCGGTTATTGGCAAAACCGAACCGAGAACCGACCCGAACTAAACTGAAGTACATATTATATTAGAAAAATTGTGATGTATATGCCATTATCTCTCTTGAGAACCCTAACTCTTTTTCTCTTTTCTCAGTTCTCACTTCTCATTATATTGCACCGCGCCCTTCTGAAGTTCCTTAGTCTCGATCTGGACTCCCTCTCTCTCGTTTCTCCTGCTCTCGACCTCGCTCCCTGTCTCTCTCCCTCGCTCGCGACCTCGCTCGCTCCCTGGCTCGAGGCCTCGCTCGCTCCCTCGCTCGTGATCTCGACTCCCTCGCTCGCGATCTCGACTCCCTCGCTCATATCATTCAATAATTGATTGGTATTGATTTTTCCTTTAGCGATTCAATTTTTTTAGGGTAAAAATCCATAGTTTTTACTTGTGGTTTTTTTTATTTATCTCAAGAGATTGTAGGGGACCATGTTGCTGTGGGACCACAATAATGAAAACTTATATGCACTGTAATTGTACAGCTAAAAATGGGTTGCATACTAGAAAGAGGACAATGATATTTGCCATCAATTTTGTGTGTCAATGACATCAAATATTTGCTGCAAATGCTTGCATATTAATTTTTCTGAAAGGTACTCTCACACACTCATTTGTCTGTATATAAAGATAGACTTTCAGTTAATTATGAGAAGAATAGCATTTGCAGCAACTTTTGAGACTATGGAAAAAATGCTCTAACCAAACTAAAAATATCCCTCCACGAAAAAAATATGTGAGCTTTGAGCTTTTATTGTAATTTCAACTCAATCTACAATGTATGAACCGTGGAAAATAGGCATTTAAGCAATATGTCCAAGAAGAGTTTTAAAACTGAAGAGTAGAGACTATAAAAATTTGCATCAGATCAACCAAGAACATGGAGAGGATGGTACTCAACCACATCCTAAATGTTCTTATTTGATACTGTTAGGGCTTTGTGGTGCGAATGTAGACGGAAAATTGGTGAAATGAAACTCATGTTTTGGACGTAGGAATCCCTCCTTCTCGTTGTTCTTACTTAAAGTTGTCAAGGCTTAATATATATAGCTTAATTGGGATCCTCATTAATTATTGCTCTCTTTGTGTTTCTTGTGCCTGTCATTTGTTCATTGTTTCGATTATGTTGCATCAATAAATCATTTTTTTATAGCTTGTTCTGAGCCACTAATGCTTGCATATTATTTTTTCCATGATTTTGTTCTTGCATATATGTTATTTTTTTGGGCCATGGAAGAAAAATGTGCACATCATTTCGATTATCGAACGCATCCATATTTTTCCTAAGCACAAATCTTAGTTATTGAGCGGTTATTATTGTTCTCAGAAATCATAAGTGATGAGAGATTATGACACCTCTGTTTCAGAATTGAGAAATTTAACTTTTATCCAGAATAGAGTGAAGTTTGCTGCTGAAACATAATGTTATTAGTTTGTATCTTTGTAGTAAGTTGACTTGGATTGTAATGATATATGTTGGCGTTTTTTCTTTGATGTTCTTGTTATTATGATGATATTATGATTGACTGTGGACAACTATTTCCTCACTTATATCAGTTTATTTTTATGTTAAACCCATTCATGTATCAATTTTTTTGTATTTGAAAAAAAGTAAAAGTTGATTGGGACTTTACTGCATAAATGCACTTTCAAAATTTTCATTCTATAAGTTTGTAATCAAATACATTAGTTAGAATTCTAACCTATTTTTCAATATCAGTTTTTGTATAAAGAGACCAGCTCAATTCTTCAAAAGATTTGATGTATGATCTTGTGCATTTGGTGCATGTCTCTATTCTCTAGAGATCTGAATTGATTGCTTGCAACTTATTCTTTCACCTTTTTTGGGGGGGAGGGGGCGAGGAGGGGGGGATTTTTGGATTCAAATTGGATCATAGGCTTTTATTTACCCTATATCATTCCGTGTGTTATTAGGCGTTGACATATTCTGAGCATCATCTTCAATGTATTTTTCTCTTCAGGACTTAGAAGAAGCAGTAATAGCGAGTAGCAGCGGCAGCAAGCAACGACAGCAGCACCAGCATCAACAGCTAGCAACAAGCACCACTTTCTTGTATTGTTAGTGGCTTGCGATCTCGACTCCCTGACTCGCACTCTCGATTTCATCCTCTCCCCTGTCGGTTGTCGCTCTCGATCTCATTTCTCGCTTCTCAGTCTCGGATCTCACTTTTCGTCAAAATTAGCGGCATGAGTACTTCAACTTCGCAGCGTTCAAATCCTAATGGACCAAATCCAGAGATTGCGTCTATTATTGTGAACGATGAGCTTTGTTTCTATTTTTTTTTGTTTGGGTGAAATGAAATTGATTAGATTTCAATGACAGCAGCCCTTGGAATTGATTAGATTTCAGTGACAACAACCCTTTTCATGTTAGATCATGCACCTTTTGTGAAGTATTTAATTAGATTATTGAAATTTGCTTGCTAATTTGAGTTAAATTTTTTAAATGCTTGTTGAAATTTGATTTAATGTGCTAATAATATGTTATTTAAGTGTATTTGATTAAATGATTCAAATAATTAATGAATGAATATTTAACAAACACAATCTCTAAATTTTGTAGACAAGTCAAGCCGATCCACTGAATGAAGGCACAAAGCAATCAGTCGCATTCTCTTCTTTACCAAAAACGAAAAACAGGTCTAGAGCTTGGGATCATTTCACATCGTTGGAAGATAATCCCCATATGGTAAAGTGCAATTACTGTCCTAAACAATATCATTGTAATAAAATGAGAAATGGCACAAAAGCATTACTTACACATATGGAAAAGTGCTGATTTAACCCTCATTTTAGAGATACAATGCAAGCTCAGCTGTCTCTTAAACTTGGTGAAGGTGGGCAGATTGCATCTGTTGCACACGGGCTTTTGATCAAGCCGCGGTAAGAAAAGCTCGTTCATATTTCATTATTATTGATGAGCTTCCTTTTAAATTGGTGGATGGTATAAGGTTCAAGCACTTTATGTCCATTGCTTGCCCTTCTTTTTTTATTCCATCTCGTTTCACAATTTAAAGAGATATCTTTGAGATATATTTGGAAGAGAGAAACAAATTAAAATTAATGCTGCGAGACAAAAGGGTGTGTCTCACCACCGATACATGGTCGTCAATCCAACGCATTAATTATATGTGTCTTACGGCACATTGGATTGACGATAATTGGATCTTAAGAAAAGGGATATTAAACTTTTGCCCTATTGATAGTCATAGGGGGTGAAGATCTTGGTAGGGTGGTTAAGAAGTTTTTACTAGATTGGGATATTGAAAATGGCTTCACCATTACCGTCGATAATGCAAGTTCGAATGATGTGATGGTTAATTATTTAAAAAAAGGATTAATAATTGGGGTGGTTGCTTGCTTAGTGGGAAATTTCTTCATATGCGTTGTATTGCACACATTCTCAATTTAGTTGTTAGCGATGGCATTAAGGAGTCGGGAAAATCGGTAGCCCGTATCCATGGGGCCGTGCGATATGCTAGGCAATCTCCTATGAGATTTAAAAATTTCAAACAATGCATAGAAATTGAAAAATTGAAGTATGAAAAAGGATTAATTTTGGATGTTTGCACTCGATGGAACTCAACATGCTTAATGTTAAATGCCGCCCAACAATATGAAAATGCTTTTGATACGTTTTCTACTCAAGATCGTTTTTATATTAGTGAACTTGAGAATGGGGATGGAATTCCTATGGAGAATGATTGGCAAAATACTTGAAGATTGTACACAATTCTAAAAAGTTTTTTTGAACTTACCAATTTCGTGTCGGGTTCTTCCTATATTACAAGTAATGGATTTTCCCCCAAAATTTCTGTTGTTGCAAGTGATTTGATCAAGCATCAAGAAAGTAATGACATTGAGTTGAGCATGATGGCAAAGAAAATGAAGGAGAAGTATGATAAATATTGGAGGAATTGGGAAAAAATGAACTTCTTGATTTACATCGCGGTTATTCTTGACCCTCGAGAAAAAATGGGTTATATGGAGTTTGCTATCTAAGATTTAATGACAATTATGTTGATAAAATTCAAATGGTGAAAAATGCGTTATTTGCTTTGTTCAATGAATATCAAAAGAAATATGATGGCATATCTCAATCTAGTGGTGCTACGAATCCAAATGTTGAAATAGAAGGAGAAGATTTGAGATCTCGTTATAAAAGGATGAAAGCGGCAAGAGAAGGTGGTGATTCAAAATCGGAATTAGAGAAATATTTAAGTGAATCGCTTGAAAGAGATACTCCAAAATATGATGTATTGAATTATTGGAAAAATGAACATTCAAGATTTCCTATTCTTTCAAGAATGCCTCGCGACGTGTTAGTCGTTCCTATCTCTACGGTAGCTTCGGAGTCTACATTTAGCACAAGCGGACGAGTTCATGATACATTTCGAAGCTCATTGACTCCACGAATTATGCAAACTCTTATATGCATGGAAGATTGGCTTCGGACTTCGATGGGCTCGAAAAAGAAAATGAATATCGAGGAGGATTTGGAACATCTAGAGACATTAGAAGTTGGTAAGAATTTAGAAATTAAAGCTTCAAGTCTTTAGATTTTATAGCATTTCATAATATATATTATTGTTTTTATATCATATTAAAATTTAATTCTTTTTTATATTTCAGAGTTTGACAAATTATCTATCGACTATGACTGATCTTTGAATTGTTGATTGTTGGGGTTCCAGCTGAATCCGCCAAGGTAAGTTTTCTCATACATTCGACATAAAAATTTCATGATAACGATTTGTTTTTTTAGTCAAGTTTCTTCATCCTCTGTCATTTTCATCCTTCTTTTAGATCAATACATTTGTCAAAACAGCTGCACAGGTACAAACCTGCAGCAAGTAAATTAACAACAATAATAGCTTGTGTTTTTACTTCCATTCACAATTGTTCTGCCCATTTTAGACTTGTTTACAAATGAACTTGCAGATGAGCAATGCAGGGGTTATAAAATACCATTTCTTATGAGCTAACCATATAATAAATAGTGAAATATAAATCCTGTTACAGTACTAAATTAAATCCTTCATCGCTTATATAAAATGCTTCCACAACCATTGTAACAAGATTTTAACAGAATACATACGAATAGTAAGAGTACAAAATACATTCAGCTATGCTAACATTCTTATATTAACTTGAGAATGATAATATTAAATAGATTAATTTCACAAACAAACAAGTATATATGAGGGAAACCATAAATAACATTCAAAATGGTATCCCTTACATTCTATGCAAGAATCAGACATGAGACCAGATTACTTCCAAATTCCGCTGCATCCTCTTCCTGTTGTCTTCAGAAAATCTGAATTCTGCAAGAAATCTATAGGCTATATAGCACCAAGAGATCGATTTTGTTCTTCTTAGGTTAAAAGAAAATCCGTTTCCTTAGAATGTCATGCCTCGTTCGCGCTCAGAGCCTTAATTCCGAAATGGAGATCGAGTATCAAATAGAAGCTCAATTTGTGTAGCATTGCTAAAGAATTCTTCTAAGTTGTAGAAATCTCTTTGCAGGGGAAGAAATATATGGACAACCACATCACGGTTGCAGGCAGATGGTCTTGCTGCAGTTGAGGACTTGAGGTAATCAATTGATGTAATGTATTCTATTCGATACTCTTGAATTTGAATTTTATTACAACTGTGAATCTTAATTTTTTTTCTTTTGCATCCAGGCATGAAGATAAGTGTCACGACCCAAAATATTATCTCGTGACCGGCACTTAAATTACGCCACGTCTAAAAGCGTAACGCAATTCAAGTAAGCCGAAACTCAGAAGTCTAAACCTTTTTAAGAAAAATCAAGGAGGTGAAGTTTTGAAATAAAGGTATAATGAAATCAAGTTTTCTTAAATGCATAGAAGAGGAACATGAAAAATGCAAGTGGAATTTACTAGATGAAAAACATGTTTCGTATTTTAAAAATTTGGGCAGCACCTCCTTTGTATATTTTGATCCAAAACCACATATACAAGATAATGATAAGGCATCCACAAACGGGAGCTATCTCTTCGCCAATCGGTGGATCACAACCACGCAAAACAGTATGTATAAGTATACGACGACCAACGGCGAAATTCACCACAAAAGATAAAGGAATAAGCAGGACATCAAAACCACAAGTAGCGGAATACCCCTCGCTCTAAGTCTCACAACCACAAATCTCACTAAGTCTCATTACTTATACAAATACTAGTTTGATTGATGGAGTTGACTAGATACAATATGAATAGTAAATACAAGAGCGAGCACGATAAAAATGTCCAACCTACCAATGCAAAACACCCGAATGCAACTATGTGCCAGCGAAGTCGCTACTGATCCATGCGGTCAACCTGCAAGAACTGTGGCACAATGGGGGTGAGTTACCAACTCGTGAGTAGAAAAACATCAACAAGTAGAAATCGAATAAACAATGACTCCTAGGTCAACTATATCATAAAGGTAATACTATGATATCTAGGGTAACCATAACTGCAAATCTGTGCCAACAACATAATAATCAAAGCTTGTATGCATGTGGATAACATCCAACAATATAATCAATACTTGTATACATGTGGATAACATCCAACAATATAATCAATGCCTGTATGCATGTGGATCTCGTCCACGTGTCAACCAATGACACAACAACATCATGGATGTAAATATCATAAAAAGCATATGCATGAAGGTATGAGGATATAAATCAACGTGTGTCTCTCGCGACACATCAAAATCATGGAACCTGAGTGTCCAGCATCGACACTCGAAAACATCATGAAACCCATTTCCAGCATCGACACGTAAATCCTCATATCTCTCAGGCTCCGTCAGTCCGGATCGGCCTACGGGCTCCATCAGTCCGGATCGGCCCACGGGCTCCATCACCGGTCGGTATCCTCCGGATAACCGTCGAGCCCAAATACTATCACCGGTAGGTAGTGCTCCCCTGCCAGGCTCACCGTCTAACAATACGAGTCTTCTCGCCCCGGGGTACCTCATCGGGTCCACCATGTACCCGCAGACGGTGCCTACCGCTCATCGAATCGGGTTTTACATGCCACTCTCAGAACCGAGAAAACACATGGTGGACGCACTGAAATATCATATCAAGAGAAACCGAGTTTTTAAAACAATACATACTTTCTTTTGAAATAACCACGGTCCTCAAATCCAGAAATCTCATGAAAACAACATATCTCAATGCGTATAATCATAAAGCATGATGTATGCGACATATAACAGAATGTAAGCATATCCGTATATCATGCAGTATGGAACAGTGATGTGACAATATCAGTATATCATGCGACATATCGTAATGATGTGAACATATGTGAACGTAGCAAGCAAATCATACAAGGAGTCATATCATGATGCAGAAATTCTACTGTGTGAGTGACATAGCAATTATCGATGATGAAGTGTGTGAGCCGGCCAATCTGTGTAAGTGTAACACACGCATCATCGATAATGGTGCATATATACTAGCATAGGTATATGTAATGCAATGAGAGTGACTTGAACGTAGCATAAAGTAAATCGTATGCGAATGCTGACAGGTATACGTATCTAACATGACCGAGTCGGTGAATCAATCAATCGGCATCCAGCCTCACAACAACACGTATGGTATAATCCATTGTACGGCATCCTCTAGTCAAGGGTATGGATCAATCGTCATAAAACTCATCACGTATGGAAAATTATCATACGGCGGCACTAAAACATCGGGGATCCTATCATCCTATATGACAATGAGGGGTACGGACCTAACGTCTCGTACGACATATCACTCATGATTCATATCACATCGTATATCCTTTTCATCGCATTAAGTCATCTTTATATATATACATTCTACCTTATACATCAAATGTCATGCTACTCTAAAACTTATACGTACCCTAGTGCAAGTACATATCTATAAGTCGTGATTCACATTCACTTGTCATATCCCTAAGTTTTCATCTCATGTCTCAATATATATATATTCAATCATTAACATCATCTCTAACTATCATTTTAACCCTATCCATAGTTTTCTAATTTAGGTTTCCCTAACCATATTCTATGAATCGGCTTCCATCAAAACTTGCGGGGGTGTTATACGCAAGTTTTAGATCTACTCACCTGATCCTTAGATCTAGATCTACTCAAGTTTTAAATCGACTTCCCCCGTAGATTTAGATCTACTCACCTGATCCTTTGTTGCCGAAGTCGAGGTGCTTGTCATCTCGGAATCCACGCGAGGGTACCTACAACCAATACACAATCGCAAAAGCTTATTAAAATCAAGTCGGAAAACCAAACGGCACATGGTTCGCTCATAGGTTAAAACCTATAGCCTCTTATGCAAAACACGACCAATAACCCTAGTCGTTGACGTTCGAATGCCACACGACGGAAATCTAAATATCAAATACCAAAAATCAAGTTAAAATGAACCCGTAAAATAAAGCATCAACTCAAGAAAACACCCCAGATTTTACCCTAAGTGAAATTAGCCAATTTTGCATACATGGAGGGTCCATTTTACAGCCACAGGAGCCCTAAACCAAAAATGGGTACATTTTACCCCACCCTGGCCGCAAATTGTGGCCAGGAACATTAAAATTGTGGCCAAGAAAAGGGGGTAGGGGCTCGGGTCTTCAGGGTACACTCCAGGTTGCCTGCACATCTCTCTGTGATCGCTATTAAATTTTCAGGTGCCCTGGGTGTTAGCAGATGTCCATACAACCTCACAATTCTCACAATTTTCCGATATCGGGGTTTTCAAGTTTATGAATTGGGGGTTTACTCTATAGTTTTTTCCAGAATTCAAGCACTAGAGGGGTTGTAAGGTCAATACTAAGCTCAACTACAATTTTGGAAGCTCAACTACACTTTTGGATTCAATTCAAACTCTAACCCTAACTTGAAATTTTCAAAGTCCACAAAACAACACTAATTCACTTCTAAACTAACATAGGTTCTAAAGTGAATGAAATACAATGCTGATGGTAAGGGAATTATCTCATTTGGCAACTTAAGAATTTTCTTGAGCTGCCCTAAGTCTTCAAAATCCGATTTTTCTTAGTCCAAAGTGTTTGTTGTGAGCTTGTGCATGCTTTTTGTGAAGTGGGGATGGACTTTTGATGAATATTTGATGGAGTTATGAGGGGTTTGAGGTGGTGGGAGGAAGTGGGCTGCCATGAGAGGAGAGATGAAGATGAAGGAATGAGAACAAAGATCCATGCCAAGGTTGACCCCTCACCTCTCTCTCTTGCCCATACTTCCTTTCTTTATCATTTTCTTTTCTTATCTAAAGAAAATGAGAACCATGCTAGAAAAATAGGAAAGAAGAACTGATAAAAAATGTAACAAGTGTTAAAATGTGACATGGTGCATGTCATGTGCACAAAACCGGATTAATGCAAGATTAGCGATATTTAATCGCGATTAGCATTAAAATAGAGTATAATTAATTATAGAAATTTGTAATTTGCATGAATCACATAAAACGCTATCATTTCAGTAATTCCTATAATTTTCCAAATTTTTCCCAATTTATCAGTATTTAATTATACCGCATTATCAAAATATTCATAATATTTATTATTAAATTATAAAATTCCCCAAAATAATACTTTATTTTTCTGAAATGTTACAATAATGTCTTTTGAATCCGAGCCAGCAAAATGAGAAGAAATTAGCAATAGCGAGACAAGGATGCCTTTAAAGATTTTTAATTAGCTACTGGATTATTATGTTTAAAATGTATGATGTATTGAATTTATATTTGAAATGGTTATATCATGTAGAATGTTGAATTCAAATATTTTTCTTCTCGCTTATGTCATCATATATTGATGTTAAAGGTGGTTTATGTTTTATGTTGATATGATATATGATAGATTGGTTTAAGGCCTTTTGTTTTTATCAATTTTTTATTATGATATATTCAATTTTATAATTATCTGTCGGGTTTATTAAAAGCCCAAAAAACTATTTGGGCCCAACTGAAAAACCGACCAGACCGGACCGAATCGATTCGGTTCATTAATATAACCGGTTTTGTTTGGTTCAAAAAATTTAGCAAAAAACCGAACCGAACCGAACCGACCCATGCTCAGCCCTAATGTATGCGATGTTATGTACCAGACCAGATATAGCTTACTCATTAGGTGTAGTGAATAAGTATCGAAAAGATCTTTGGGAAAACCACTGGACAGCTAAAGAACATTCTTAAGTGCTTGAGAAGGACTAAAGAAATGTTCTTGGTGTATAGTAACGGTGAACTCCAGATGGAGTCCTTTACCGATTCGAGCTTCCAGAGCGATAAGGATGACTGAAAGTCAGTCTCGAGTTTTGTCTTTACCCTCAGTGGAGGGATGGTATGTTGGAAGGGTTCCAAGCTATATACCGTAGCAGACTCATTGATAGAGGCTAATTACATCGCTACCAACGATGCTGCCAAAGAGATTGTCTGGATGAAAAAGTTCATAGGATGGACTTGGTTCCTACCATTGGACATCCAATACCTGTGTATTGTGATGACTATGGAGTTGTGGTTTTGGCCTAGGAACCCCGGTCCCGTTAGCGATCCAGACATATTCTTAGACAGTATCACCTGATCAGGGAGATAGTTGATCTCCGAGAGATCAAGATCATGAGAGTTGACACAGAGGATAACACAGCGGATCTTCTCACCGAGGCCATCCCCCAGATGCTATTCGAGAGAATTTTGGGATGTTGAGTATGACATACTACAACAACTGGCCTTAGTGCAAGTGGGAGATTGTTAGGAATATGTATGCTCTAGAGGCCATTATTGTTGATATAGTGGATGCTTAGACATATATATAGAGGACTTTTTTGCTCGACATGATAGTATGCTATCAGGTTACCTTTATATTAACATGTAGACTGGTATTTATACTGTCTGTTTCTTACATTTTGATAAAGCCCTTAGGATATATAGTTGACTACCAGGACTATGATTAGATCATACTAGTAGGGCCAGGGTGGTCCAAAAGTACATCCTTTATTCAGTTCCTAGTCGAGGGAATATCGGGACTAGGGCATCGATATTCCAGAGTAGACTAGTGTGTACGTTTCTTATCCCTTAGAGGGCGATGGTTGATCCCACAACCATTGGTGTGTGACATCAAAGATTGTACACATGTTCTCATTGGAGAATGGGTACACCGAACAGGACGCGCCGAGGACTCCTATGTGGTAGTTGTTGGATATAATGCCATCAAAGTCAATTATTGGATCGCATGCACGTGATTGCAATGATTGAGGAGGACCTATGCCGGTAGGACAATCTTACTCGAGATGATAGTATGCTATCTGGTTTGCCTTTATCAGTCGAGTACATGTTCAGGTGACTGATTACATGTTACACGTTGATAGAGCCCTTAGGATCTTGCTTTACTACCAACAGTATGAGGGCGATCATATACGTGAGAGTTGGGAAGTCCATAAGCACATCCTTAATAATGGTCCCTAGTCGTGGGAGTTTCGAGACAGGGCATCGATACTCCGGCGTAGACTAGTGTATACAGTCTAGACCCCGACGAGGGGCGGTGGCCGGTCTCACAAGCCACTGGTGTCAATTGGATCACCTAAGATGTATACAGGTGCTCATTGGGTTATGAGTACACCAGACAGGACTCGCCGGGAACCTGCTAGTTGGTATTATACATATCGTCAGATAGCAGTTCCCTGGTGACATGTTTACATTTTAGTTCATCGACCTGAGGTCGTCATTTATCTCGTATGAGTTCCCACTGTGCTTTGATTTCTACCCTACCACGGCTCAAAGGAGTCGTGCAAACAGGTGGTTTTTGGGTACAGTCCCGAGCCACATGGAGGCACGTGAGCGGATCGGCAGGGGATTCGTCTCTCCCGGTATTGGGGGTGAGATCGCGCTGTGTCTAGGAGAGCCATTACACAAAGCCCACGGCCGTGGCAGGAGATTTACTGGTAGGTACTCCAGTAGTATCTCAGGGTGTTTTTAGGCTACACTCCGACACGACTTATACTGCTATTGGGGGTCTGATGTTACCAGCCCCCTAGGCAGATATGCGATACTCATTGACGAACGGACCGGACTGTATATACATTGTCACTGTTAGGCTCAGTAGGGTTTCCGGATGAGTTCACTCATCGGCCTCCCTTGAGGTCAGTGCATGGGCAGCCGTTACGCACAGCTAGTGCCGCTGACGGCTTGTGGTTAAACCCACTGCCAGGATACTGACGAGTCATTAGAGTTCCCCACAGACAGTTTCCCAAGTTCGGGCGAAACGTTGTAGAGGCCGTACGGTTTTATGGCAGGGTTCGGAAAATGCATGTGCGTTTACGCACGTGTCATATTTCGGGCAGATAATACTGGTGGGCTTTGATTTAAGCCAGATCCGAGTATTATATTGAGTAGATATAATATCTTTGTCTCAGTTGCATTTGTATTCGTTCGTAATACAAATGCGGGTATATTTATACAGTTACGGGGTTGTCCTGAAATTCGTTTCAGGATCGCTTTTGGAAGTTGCCAGTTTTCAGTCTCCAGTTTCCAGTTTCCGTATTTGACATTCGGTTAAATATGGATTTATCTTTTTCTTCATTGGGTGTGTCATATTTCTAGATGGTTCTAGAATAGGTGACTAGATTCATGTATCTTTCATAGCATTTATTGTAATGGTGACTAGGTTTAATAGTCATCATTTATGCATTAATTGTTCTTTGTGACTCATGCTTTTTCATTTATGGTTATGATAAGCTTAATGTTTATGGTCACCCTCCTTCCTTGCTCCTACACTCACCCCACCACCTACATATTGTAGCCGGCCCCTCTTTGTGAGGTGTGAGATTGATTTCATTTGGAAAAAGAATAATGTTTTGGATGTATGGAAATTTCATAGTTCATTTTCACATTCCATTTCATTTCGAGTGGCAACTTCATTAACCGTTCGTCCATGGCTTTGGACGAAGTGAGACAAAGTATTCTACTCATTCTCTACATCAATCTTGGTCATCTCTTTTAGCAAACTTGATGACCGAGTTGCCTCGAGTCAGAGGCGGGAGCCCGTTTAAAAATCCGTTGACGTGGTGCCACCTTGACGAGCAGATCGGAGATCGACGAGATCGGAGCAGCCGCAACAAAGCGTGGGATGATGGTTAAAGAACGAAGGACTCGGATCGTTCGGTATAACCTTTCTACCCTCTTTGTAGCTTGTTAGTTTAGCAATAATGGAAGATCCGGGTTATAGTATACGATAGCGCCAGTTAAAAAGTTTTTGTTCCGCATTTGGCGTCTGTTAGACGGCCGGGGCGCTACCGTAGACTTACAGTGGTATCAGAGCCTCACCATTTTGCTTTACGAACTTGTGCTAACGCGTTTAAAACATCGATCGGACCGAATATCAAAAACTACAATTTTTCTGTTCAATGTTTCTGTCGATTTTAAATCTGGTTTAAAAATTATTTTGATGATCCCAGAAAATTGAGCAGGGTTTTTTAAGCATACCCTAAAAATTCGGTCATGTGATCGTACTATACCGCCGCGGATCCACGGTCAAACCTAGGGTTTGACCGCGCATTCGCGGCCAGTATATTGGATCAGTGGTCCAAATTGCTTCAGTGTGCTTAACATGGTAAATTGTGGTTTTTGGTAGTATTCTTTGGGGCCCAGATTTTGTTACTGTACAGCAGATGTACGTGGGGCCCACTTCGTGATATTTAGTCGATCGAAATTTAAACACGTTAGTTTACAGTACTTACATTATATCTCCGACCGTAAATGTCATTCGATCGGTAAACTGCGTCTGATTGCTATAGTTCTTTTAGACGGGTTTGCGAACGTGACATTCGCGTTGATGTTCTGTGTTGTCCTGTGATGTTGCGGATTTGTCGTGGTGGATAGCAGTGTGCAATGGTAGTGCAGTTTGGATTTATTTGTACATTTGATATTGCGGGGCGAGCGTCCAACATGTGGACTGCCGTCAATGCCTGTTGTATAATATTCTTTTGGGGAACGACCGGGTTGAGATCGATGTACCCGTTGTACATATTTTTCATTTTTGTACTAGGTTTACCCCGCGACGGGGTGCACGGATAGTCAGGTTTTGGAGGGCAACAGGTCCGCATCTCTTGGCTTTGAGAGGCAGAGGGGCCTCACTCTGGAATTGGCAGACTATTCGCCGCACTCGTAGGGGGTACAGGTTGACCCAAGGAGGGGTGCTCAAGCTACCGGATTCCGTGAAGTGCAGGGTGGTCCATTCACTTTGCTGTAGGGGGCTGCCTCGCTTCATTTTTTGGCGGGTAACTTGCCGCACCCATAGGGGTCTAGGTTTCATTGCACAGGCTATCCACACGACCAGGGGAACGTCGGGTTTCAGCAGCGGCTTTGTGAAACTCGGGGATCCCAGATTATCTGTATTGTTCTGTGATGCTTATTACTTTTCTGTAATGTTGCATATTATCACGCCTGGAGCAATTATTGTACATTGGTATATATATACTAGTAGATGTTGTATATGTTTTGCACCCGTTCTAGTTCAATCCCCGCTCTGTTGTTAGTTAAGTAACCTAACGGGTGATGACGGGACCCAGTGACGAATGCGGATGGCATATACGTACATTTTATTTTCGTTCTTTTCTGGTGTGATTAATTGATGTGACTGCGTTGATTTTGATCAATGCAAAGGAAAACAAACCTATTTGGCAGTTGTTGGATCAATTTTAAAAAGTGTTATTACAAAGACGTTTCCTTTTGTTATGCATAGCGGTATTCGGTTGGAATATCCTGCACCTCATTCGACGAGGCAAGGGCCGATATCCATTCACCGGGAATGATCCCTTGGGCAGAAGTTTGCATCAGGGTAATAACTTCACTATAGTCGATTACAAGTTGCTTTGCATCGCGGTATTCAGTTGGAATATCCTGCACCTCATTCCACGAGGAAAGAGCCGAGATCCCTTCATCGGGAATGACCTCTTTAGCAAAGGTTTTCGCCACTATATTTTTATAAAAAGCTATCAGGTTCCTTCAGCGATATCAAGTTCATTACGTTAAAGGTTTTTCGCCAAAAACCAGCCGTAGCCCTCCGTCATTTCTTTTGGGTATTCAGTAGTATTCAAGCTATGTATTTTGACCTAACGCCAAGGCATAGTGTTTGGTAGCTGCTGGGTATTCATTTGTTGCATAGATAGATGAGTTGGTTTCGGACAACCGTTCTGCCATTTTGACCTAACGCCAAGGGCATGTGCGGGTGGGTTCAAATTGACAAGATAATGATGGGTAGAACTTGGCATATGACTTATGACATTTTGACCTAACGCCAAGGTCATAAGAGCATGGGGCAAAAATGATATTGGGAGTTTCTAAAGAAACTGAAACTTGCCAGGCATGCGCATACCTTCTGGAGTGTGATAACGTGAGTGGATTCCGTCACGTTATCATGCGATGAGAGTTGGATCCCGATTCCTACTGTTGAGTTGGTTTACTCTTCGGGTGATCCCGATTGATTCTTCTTTCAGGTTTGGAGGAGAATTTGACAGTACAGTGGGAGGTTTCCGGATTAGATAAAGTGATAACCATTCTGATCTAGGATAGAGTGCACGCAGAGTGTTTCTTTTCTCTCTCTCTTTGGCAGCGACCTTTGACCAACCCTAGACTATGACTAAGTGACCAAGTTGACCAAACCTTCTTAAAATACTGGCTTTTGGATTGTCTTAGTTGCATAAGTCATTGCCGCTCCTTCTTTTACCCTTTACATTTCTCAGAACACCCCGTATTACTACGGACATCCACTTCCATTGGATAGATCCATCGTATGGTTATATACGAACTCGAAGGGACATCTTCGAGGATGGATCCAGGTTCAGGAGAAATAGAATTGGTTTATTCAGTTGTCTTTTATTATCACCTTCTCTCAGGTTGCGAGGGCTCCTTTGTTTAGGAGAGTACACCTATTACGCTTATTGGATAATCTTCTTCCAAACCATAGGCAGGTGCCGAAAGGTAGGGAATGAAGAAAACCAATTAGCTTAAATAGTGTGTACAGAAGGTAATATGTAAAGACAAAATAAAGTGATTAGAAAGAGGGCAAAGTAAATTGCGACTGCTATCATTCACGACCAAACCGCGTACTTCATCGCCACTCCTATTTCACCTTTGCTTTTTTCCCTAGTTCGGGAGAAATAGAATAAGGTATTATTCAATTGTCTTTTATCATCACCTTCTCTCAAGTTGCGAGTACTCCTTGGATTAGGAGGGTACACCTATTATGCTTACTGGATAGTCTTCTTCCAAACCATAGGCTGGTGCCGAACGGTAGGGAAGGAAGAAAACCATTTAGCCTAACGATGGTGTACAGAAGGTAACGACTAAAGACAAATAAAGGGATTTGGAGAGATGGCAATAAAATATACGGTTGAAGTCATGAATTGGATTATGGAAGAGGCATTGCTAGGAATACCAGGATACCCCTACGAAACATTTTCATGTTTCTGTGCATTGTTAAAGCAAAACTGTTTTCCCGATTAGATACTTACTCCAGGGTATGTATTTACCAGGTATGATTCTCATATCTGTATGGTTTTACAGATGATGAGTGGGGGTAAGTTATTGGGAATTAGGTAATTATCCTCATTATATCGGAATTCGTTGTAATTGGTGATATTTGAGGAAATCGCCTGGGTACAGTTTTCCACCTACGACCCACAGGTTTTGAGTTGTTCAACTCAGCGGACTTATACAGAGTATTGTATGTTGTCCAAATGTCCATCAGGACAAAGGGGTAGGTCCTCGTACTATGTTCTGTTTGCTTATGACTTCTCAAGTTTTTAGACAAGTGTTTTGTAGAAATACAAGGTCTAAGTTTTGAGAAGTTGTGGGTATAAGAATAAAGTAGAGAACCAGGTGTCACAAGTATCGGGATTCTTCAAAGAGATCGAAGATGTAGATTCTTGTGATTGGTATTCAGATTATAGTAATAGTTTTGAGAAACTTGTTTCTCTTGCAGGTTACTCATAATTGGATGGATTCCTAAGTTGAGTAATGCTGATTAGCCTCTTTTCCATTAAGTTGATATGTACTGGAGACAGCTGCATGATTTGAATCTGGTTCCAATTAAATCTGTGCCAAAGTTTCTATATTGGATATAGAATGGTTCATATCTTAACGATGTTAAGGTACGGGGAGATGTCCGGCTTATGCTTAAAACCAGACTCTGGATAACTCAGGGCACGTTTCTGTAATGGCTGTTTGTGGGTTCCCCCAGGCTATGACGAGGGTTGACTTTCTACTATCTGGAAGATCAATAGTGATATTGTTCTTGACTCGCCACAGTTTTAGTAAAATAGATTTTTTCATAAAACAGTAGTGGGAGTATGGTAGAACTGGAAGTGATTCAAGAACCGCAAACGATTACGGAAAATTTAATAGGACCTATAGATTCAATCAGGTTTGACATTCCAATAGCCACTCCGCAGATATGATGGGTAACCTCAGACATCCGAGAGGTACTCCGGTAGCCTCAAGGACGGTGACAGGGAGGTTCTTGTTTACCCAGACTTGACACTACTTTTGTTCCAGACTATGAGACCCGGCAGGAGGTTAAGTATAGCGTCGTTCTAAACTAGCTTTAGAAGTGCACGTATATATTATTCTGCCAGAGGGTTGTCGTAGTCAGTGGGAGCAGCAGAAGCATAGTGGGCAAGTAGCTTATGTCTATTTATAGACCAGAGCAGATATAGCGGAGATAGATCATCTATTTGTGATATGACAGTCATGGGTTTGACTTCATCAGAATAGGGGATGGATCTGTTAAGAAGGTAGTAGGGTGTGATGTCATGGTATCTGGATGACATACACAGAGTAGGAAATAAAATTCCTATACTACGATCGGTTGTACTATGGTCGTCACACAGTTGTTTCTCCAGACAGGATATGGATATAATATCTGACATTCTGGTTTCTAGATCTATGGTTTTAGATCTAGATTTGGGTAGTTTCCCAATGTGGGTACTTTGACAGTATTCTAATGGTATTTAGAATACATGACTCCTGGCATGGTGGTGTACCTGCAGGTGATGGAGTCAACCTCTCTAAAGGTGTCTTACAGACTAAAGGGGAGAGGGATGTGCATGATTGACAGATCACTTGCTTAGGCAATTGAGTCAATCGTGAGATGTCAAGTACCACACCAGATATTATTTTTGCACTAGATGCAATTAGTTTGTATTAATCCAATCCTGGAGAAACATAAGGAAGCAGTTTTAGAACATAAGTACATGTTCTACGAATTTGATGACGTCAGCCTCCCTCGGGAGACGATTATCATTCCAGGCTTCAATGGTGACATGGTTGACAGAGTGATTGTCAGAGTTATAGTTTTCCCTCTGACGAGGGACAGTATTATGGACAGGTGGTCCAAGAGGATACTGTGGGAGGCATGGTGCCGGATACTGATTAGGTTCAGTGATCGATACAGTCTAAGAAGTTTTGATTTGGAGTTCATTTATGAACTAGGTCCCATCAGATATCCAGACATATTCTTAGACAGGTATTACTCAATTTGGGAGATGGCTTTCTCCGTGAACTTGAGATTAAGAGAGACGTAGAAGGAAACATCAGGGCGGATCCACTCATTGAGGCTATTTCTCGAACACAATAGTTTTACAAACGGGTTTTGTGAAACTGATTAGTAGAGGAGTTGGATGTTCGGTTTCACATGGGCTGTGAGTAGTCGACATCGCAATAATTAGCCTTAAGTGCAAGTGGGAGATTGTTGGATATCGTGGCCTCGAAGTCAATTATTGGATCGCAGGCACGCGATTGCAATGATTGAGGAGGACCTATGCCGGTAGGACAATCTTACTCGAGATGATAGTATGCTATCTGGTTTGCCTTTATCGGTCGTGTACATGTTCAGGTGACTGATTACATGTTACACGTTAATAGAGCCCTTAGGGTCTTGCTTGACTACCAACAGTATGAGGGCGATCATATACGTGAGAGTTGGGTAGTCCATAAGCACATCCTTAATAATGGTCCCTAGTCATGGGAGTTTCGAGACAGGGCATCGATACTCCGGAGTAGACTAGTGTATACAGTCGAGACCCCGACGAGGGGCGGTGGCCGGTCTCACAAGCCACTGGTGTCAGTTGGATCACCTAAGATGTATACAGGTGCTCATTGGGTTATGAGTACACCGGACAGGACTCGCCGGGAACCTGCTAGTTGGTATTATACATATCGTCAGATAGCAGTTCCCTGGTGACATGTGTACAGGTTAGTTCATCGACCTGAGGTCGTCATTTGTCTCGTGTGAGTTCCCACTGTGCTTTGATTTCTACCCTACCACGGCTCAAAGGAGTCATGAAAACAGGTAGTTTTTGGGTACAATCCCGAGCCACATGGAGGCACGTGAGCGGATCGGCAGGGGATTCGTCTCTCCCGGTATTGGGGGTGAGATCGCGCTGTGTGTAGGAGTGTTGGATATATGTATGCCCTAGAGGCCATTATATGATAGTGGATGTATTTTTACATGTATATATATTCACTATGCATTCTTGCTCGACATGATAGTATGCTATCTGGTTCTTCTTTATCTGACATGTTGATTTGATCATGCTTTTATTCATTCATACATGCTGATAAAGCCCTGAGGATATCGGCTTGACTACTCTGATTATGATGGAGATCATACTAGTGGGACATTTGTAGTCTATAAGCATATCCTGGAAAGTCCCTAGTCGTAGGTATATCGAGACGGGGCATTGATATACCAGAGTAGACTAGCGTATATGATACTAGACCCATACGATGGGCGATGAATGTTCCCACATTCATCGATGTTTGACATCAAGATCATATACGGGTGCTCAGTGGTGACTGGGTACACTGGACGGACTCACCGAGAACTCCTATATGGAATTATATCTATCGTCGGATAGCAGTTCTCAGGTGACACTGGTACAGGTTAGTCTGTAGACCCGAGATCGTCATAGAGTCTTGTGTGTTCTCCCACTGTACTTTGATTGCCACCCTACCATGGCTCTACTGAGTCGTGCAAACAGGTGGCCGTTGGGTACAGTCCCGAGACACACGAAGACGATGAGCGATAGGAGGGGTTTCGTCTCTCCCGATATTGGGAGTTGATGTTGTGCTGTGCCCGACTGGTTATATCAGTAAGTCCCCGGCCAGGGCTGCTGAGATTTGCTGATAAGTGTTATCAGTAGTTTCTCGATCTGTTATAGACCATTCACCGGCACGACTTATTGAGTTATTGGGGTCGACGTGACCATCCCTAGGTTCGATATGCATCATATCTGACGAAGAAACCGGACTGTACGGCAGTGTTGCCGGTTGGCTCAACGGGAGTTGTAGCAGGTTCGCTTGTTTTCTTCTGATCGCTCAATACCCAGGTGGCCGTTACGTTTAGCTGACCGCTTGCGGCTTGGGGGTGCTTGATATGATCATCACCCTATGCCGGTGTATTGACGAGTCTTAGAGTCCACAAAGGAGTTACCTAGTCCAGGCGAAACGTTGTGGTGCGCGTATGCGATATGCGCATGGACCCGATTAAAATGCGTGTATGGGATACCGAACATTGATCGGGCGGCTTGCTTTTTGTGGGGTCATATGTGATATGGCCGGATTGATAAATCAAGTGTTGATTTATCATTTAACCATTAGTTTTCTCACTTAAAACCTTTCTTGAATATGATGGATGTATGCATGCATGTATGTGTTTCTTTCTTTCTTTCTAGTTTCATGCACATATGGATGTGCATACATACATACATACATACACCCATCTATCATGGTTGTTTACACATGGAAATGGTGGCAATATAAGACTCACACCATGGATAAATATATGGATTATTATTTAATTTTATGTTTAAAACAAAAAGGAAAGGAAAGGATAATTCTTGAGTTGTTTCTACACTCTTCTTTAACCTAACCATTCTCACCTATTCTTAACTTTGGATTAAACTTTCCTTATATGTTTTAAACCCTAATTAAATAATAACTCAAAGATTTAACCATGGTTTGTAGTGAGAAGAAATAAAATATATATAGATATATTTCATTTCTTTTCAACGGATATCATTTTACTCTTGTTAAAAGAAAGCTACCATCTTCTTCCTCCTTCACTATTTGCTCTCTAGTTTCTTCTAGTGAGTAAAACACACATTAAGAAAGGTTTTTGAAATGAGAATCTTAACCACAACATCATTATACACAAGTTTAGCCAACTTGTTTAGAGTGTTCTCTTCGTTTCTCATCTTGATAATCGAAGTTGCGAGCTTGGACGAGGAACTCCAGGTGGATCGTCGTGGATGCGAGAAGACTTCAAGAAGACCTTCATCCAACACCCAAGAGGCCAAAGAGTCTAGCGAAAGGGAGCTACAAAGGTTGTAGTCTCGAAACCCTAGTTTTTATTGGCTTTAAATTCGAAACCCTAATTTTCTAGGATCGATTCCATTGTATGCTTGTTTAGCACTATAAAAATTTAAACTTTGAGACATGTGATGCTTCAAAACTCTACATAGGGTGCTAGGCAAACCTTTCAAGGAGAGCCATTACACAAAGCCCACGGCCGTGGCAGGAGATTTACTGGTAGGTACTCCAGTAGTATCTTAGGATGTTTTTAGGCTACACTCCGACACGACTTATACTGCTATTGGTGGTCTGACGTTACCTGCCCCCTAGGCAGATATGCGATATTCATAGACGAACGGACCGGACTGTATATACATTGTCACTGTTAGGCTCAGTAGGGTTTCCGGATGAGTTCACTCATTGGCCTCCTTTAAGGTCAGTGCATGGGCAGCCGTTACGCACAGCTAGTGCCGCTGACGGCTTGTGGTTAAACCTACTGCCAGGGTACTGACGAGTCATTAGAGTTCCCCACAGACAGTTTCCCAAGTTCGGGCGAAACGTTGTAGAGGCCGTATGGTTTTATGGCAGGGTTCGGAAAATACACGTGCGTTTACGCACGTATCATATTTTGGGCAGATAATACTGGTGGGCTTTGGTTTAAGCCGGATCCGAGTATTATATTGAGTAGATATAATATCTTTGTCTCAGTTGCATTTATATTTGGTCGTAATACAAATGCGGGTATATTTATACAATTACGGGGTTGTCCTGAAATTCGTTTCAGGATCGCTTTTAGAAGTTGCCAGTTTTCACTCTCCAGTTTCCAGTTTCCAATTTCCGTATTTGACATTCGGTTAAATGCGGATGTAACTTTTTCTTCATTGGGTGTGTCATGGTTCTAGATGGTTCTAGAATAGGTGACTAGATTCATGTATCTTTCTTAGCATTTATTGTAATGGTGACTAGGTTTAATAGTCATCATTTATGCATTAATTGTTCTTTGTGACTCATGGTTTTTCATTTATGGTTATGATAAGCTTCATGTTTATGGTCACCCTCCTTCCTTGCTCCTACACTCACCCCCACCACCTACATATTGTGGCCGGCCTCTCTTTGTGAGGTGTGAGATTGATTTCATTTGGAAAAAGAATAAAGTTTTGGATGTATGGAAATTTCATAGTTCATTTTCTCATTCCATTTCATTTCGAGTGGCAACTTCATTAACCGTTCGTCCACGGCTTTGGACGAAGTGAGATAAAGTATTCTACTCATTCTCTACATCAATCTTGGTCATCTCATTTAGCAAACTTGATGACCGAGTTGCCTCGAGTCAGAGGCGGGAGCCCGTTTAAAGATCCGTTGACGTGGTGCCACCTTGACGAGCAGATCAGAGATCGACGAAATCGGAGCAGCCGCAACAAAGCGTGGGATGATGGTTAAAGAACGAAGGACTCGGATCATTCGGTATAACCTTTCTACCCTCTTTGTAGCTTGTTAGTTTAGCAATAATGGAAGATCCGGGTTATAGTATATGATAGCGCCAGTTAAAAAGTTTTTGTTCCTCATTTGGCGTCTGTTAGACGGCTGGGGCGCTACCGTAGACTTACAGTAGTATGCCTATCGTTAGATAGCAGTCCTCTGGTGACACTGATATAGGTTAGTCTGTAGAGCCGAGATCGTTATTGTCATGTCCCGAAAGTACGGAACATGACCGGCACTTAAACTACGAAACGTCTCGAGGCGTACGTAATCCCAGTAAGCCGAAAACCCAGAAATGCAAACCAAGAAGAGTAGTAGAGTGAAGGAAAACCAATTTAAACAAGTAGATTTAAAAGCATAAGACGAATTATGCGGTTTTAAAAAAAACGTCAATATTTCCCGAAAATTTCAGCAGAGTCTCCTTTGTAAATACTGGCTCCCAAATGGGATACAACATGAATAGTATACGAAATCAATAAAAGGCATCCCCAAGCGGGAGCTAGCTCTTCGTCAATCGACGGTCACAACCACACAAGCAATATAATATACAACGCCAACGACGAGGATCAAAAACTCAAAACCACAAGAAAACCACAGAAATAAAACGCGCGACTCTAAGGTCGAAAGAATAACATCACTGGTCTCTATCTCTGAAATAAAAACATGTTTGGTTGATGGAACTTCTAGATACAAAAGAATAATGATATACAAGATATATAATGGGGGTACGATACAAGTAACCCACCTACTAGCAAATCACCCGAACGAAACTATGCCCGCAAAGCCATACTGAAACCTGTACGGCAAACCTGCAAGAAACTGGGGCACAACAGGGGTGAGTTGCCAACTCGTGAATAGAAAAACATCTACGAAAAGAAATCGCATAAATAACGCAACCTAGGTCAATGATCATAATATATCCTCAATTATATATAACATGCAGCCTATAACAAGGCTAGGGTAAATATCTAACCCGAGTGTAATCTCATGTGCCCGTGTCAGTACCTCAGGTAGCAATATATCATATGAATGAGGTATGAATGCATGAAAACAGAATACATGTAAATGAAGAAACTGTTTTCATAATTTAGTGAGATTTCCTTTGTATTTTTAAAATGAGGTATCATAATGAAATCAGCATAAAACAGTGCCTAGCATCGGCACAAAACGTAATCTCAATATCTCGATATCTCTGTTTCACTGTCTCTGTACCTCAATATCTCGAAATCTCAATGTCTCAATCACAATATCTAGGGCGCCGTCAGTCCAGACCGGCCCCTACCATCCATCTCAAGACCACGACGGTATCCTCCGGATATCCGACGCGTCGGGTAAAATCACCGGTAGGTAGTGCTCCCCTGCCATGCTCACATCCTCATCATCACGCGCTTCTTGCCCCGGGATACCTTACCGGGTCCACCATGTACCCGAAACGGTTCATCCGTCTTCTCGAATCGGGTCTCGAAATCTATCAGCAAACTCATGGTGGACGACTCATACATCATGGGAAAACCGCACTTTTTATTTTAAAAGAGAGAAAAGGTTTATTTATGTTTTTGCGGTTTTCCTCCGAATCCAGAAAATCTTATGAAAATCCGAATCCAAAACCTCAATAACCCGTAAAATAATGAATATATGCATGAGAATCCATGAATGCGGCATAACAATGAATAACAGTATGCATGAAGTAGCAGGTAATAACTACAATGTCTAAACTAACATATGAGGCAAGTACACTAATATCATGTCTAAACTATTAGCTAACAGGCTATGTCAAGCAATAATATTTTCTAAGGTGTACGTGACATGGCAATTACCGATGAAGATGTGTGTGAGCCGGCAAGTAAGTGTACGTGGTACATACGCATCATCGGTAATGGTGCTGGTGTCCTAACATCATGATATCAATAATGGAGTATGAAACATAATATAAGCATGTGATGCGAAGCGAACCACAATATGAGCGGGAGCTGAATACTGGACGCAACTATAACTAATCTTCATTAATCTAAATAAGTCCTACAAATGGTGCCTTTTGAAATAACACGAATCATGGGGTTTTGAAACTAGGGGCTACGGTGTTTTTATGAAAAGATACGTCTTTTGAAATATCCGTAGGATCCCTTGGGCTGTCTTTTAAAATACCCACGATTCGTTAGTTTTTGAAATAGGTAAGAATCGAATCGAATCTAATCTAACAACTAAACTAAACTAAAAGGGCTAAGCTAACAAGCTGGACTACAGGTAAGGAAACCGCCTAACATCTGTGTCGATCCATATACATACCTGTATATATATTAGTCGGTGATCCCGCCTCAATAATATCATATCCGATACCATATCTATAATCAGACATCCCAAGTCAAGAGTGCGGATCAATCATCAAGATATAGCTCGTACGTAAATCCGTCGTACGGCATCCCTAAATCTGGGTACGGGTCAATATCATATTCCTCACAGTATTCCTCTGGTATCCTCTTTATCCAAGATCATAGTCTAGGGTACTGACCTATGTCTAGTACAATGTTAATATCCTCAATATACCCATGATCTGATTACTGATCGACATTCTTGTACAAACCGATATCGTCAGAACCTATCATCATCAAGGGATATACATCGCCCGATACGGCCTAATATCAATGTCCTAGCATATCCTGCCTCATATCACGATCACATGTCGACTACATAATGTATATGTCACTAATGCTATGGAATCATCATTCCCAAAATCCTTTAAAGTATCCAGACGTATCTCAATCATGAATCCTATCATATCACCGATATCATAATCCAGATCGAACTCACCGACTCATATCAATCCCAGGTATCATCCTCAAGTCCGTATATGAACACAAAATCCCAAACCCATGTGAACACATATCTATGTAGAATCCCATCTATGCACATATGACGTGAGGATGTATGCAAGCATGTATGTGTGAGTATGTATGTGTAGTGCACCCACTACCCGAGGGTTTCGTAACCATTTACCAATCCAACATACCAATATCCATTTAAACATCAATAATTTATCACAAGGAACATAAAATGATTGTTGGTGTGTATACGCATCCGTATACATCACCACGGACTGTGGGGGTGCTATACGCCATCCATCCGACTTCTCCCCGTAGATATAAATCTACTCACCTGGATGCCTCGGCTACTCTGATTCGATTCCAGCTCCGCCATCTCCGCGCCACATGCGACGGCTCTGCACCCGATCCTAGGGATGTGCACAAGGAAAACAAGAGAATAAATATAAATAGTCGCGGACACAATTGACACAAGTCAACAATGCGCGTTAGTTAAACGCGCGCGCACCCGGCGCACAAACGCGCTCGCGACAACGCCAAAACTACAATTAGGGTCACTCTATGTGAATAACACCAAGCCTAAAACCCAATTGCATCAATTGCGCATTCACAACACATTTAATATTATAGGAATTAGGTTGTAGGTCAATAAAATTTCAATTAAATTCAAATTGGTTAATTTCCAAAAATCTAGTAAGCACCCATACACCCTTTTAGTTCAAGTATTGACGTTTTTATCAATTCTAATGGCCACAAAACCCACACACTAACTTAGTTAATCCATACCAACCTTTTCTAAAATTTTATCACATCTAATAACACATCAATTAAAAACCTAGTTAGCAAAGTTATATAATTATGAAAAATTAAAAGTAACAATTAACAAATTAGCAACTAGACTAGGTTTTTACATGTCTTGAAATATTAATCTACACTTACTAATTTGATTTATTTAAAAAAACCCAAAACTCTAGTTCAAACCCTTTCTTGAAATCTAAATCTTAAAATTAAACCCATAATTAAACACTTAATTAGCTTAGATTACAACAATACTAACAAGGTAACAAATTGAGTAAGATTATACCTCACAAATCTTGTAGATCTCATAGTAAACTTAGCCTCTAAAAACCCATCTTACTCTAAGATCCAAGCTTGATTTGGCCAAGGAAAATTGGTTAAAGGTTAAACTAGGGATTAATGAGACTTGTATTGGTTTTTAATGCAATTTTAGAGATTTTTTGATGAGGCAAAGAGGTGAGAAAATGTGGAGGGCTGCAGCAGGAAGCTCGGCCAGATGAGAGAGGAAGAGGGGTGTGTGGATGTGTGGGGGAAATTTCTAAGTCAAAGACACCCATACCTCACATGTATACACCCATGCTTATATTCTTTATTCTATTCTTATTAAATTTCATTTCATTTTAATGAAGTGGGGGCAATGAGTGGGGATTGGGGGCTGGCAAGGCTGCTGGTTCAGCCAACTAAGGAAGGTTTTTGGGTGAGTGGGTGAGGAAGTTCCATGCAAAGAAAGCCCAAATCAACATGCTACATACCCCTTTGTTTATTATAATTTATTTAAGCTTTTCTTTTACATTTTCTAACCATCTTGACAAATTTCATTTCAATTCAGAAACAATATTTTTCATGTTAGTTTAAAGTGTCATGATGCACAAAATTGTTTCAACTCATTCCAATTTGTAATTTTCCGTAATTAAATGTATTAGTGACGGCTTAAAATAATATTAAAATAATTAATTTTGGAAAATTTTCCAGAAAATTAGAAATTTCACCAGTGGGTCAATAAGCACCAAATACTAGTAATTACATAGCTAGAATATGTATATTTAATTTTATAATAAAGATATTTGTATTTTGACTTTTTACAGAAAACCCCCTTATTTTACCGTTTTTTTTCGAAATTTCACCGAAACGATTTTCAAAACGTTACAGTTATAGAGTCTTGTGCGGCTCCCACCGTGCTTTGATTTTCTCCCTACCACGCTCAAAGGAGACGTGCAAACAGGTGGATTTTGGGTACAGTCCCGAGTCGCATGGAGGTAATGAGCGATAGGAGGGGTTTCGTCTCTTTCGGTATTGGGGGTTGATGTTGCATATGCTTGATTGACTATAACTGGAAGTCCCTGACCAGGGCTGCTGCTGAGATTTACTGATAAGTGTTATCAGTAGTTTCTCGAACCGTTATAGGCCAGACATCAGCATGACTTATCACGTTACTGGGGTCTGACGTTTACCACCCCTAGACATGATATGCGACATATCAGACGAAGAGACTGGACTGTACGGTAGTGTTTCCGATAGGCTTCATGGAGACTATGGACAAGCTTGCTTGTTGATTTTCGTATCGCTCAATACCCCGGTAGCCGTTACATCCAGCTAGTACCGCTGACGGCTTGTAGGTGACTGATGTGATCATCACCTACTGTTGGCGTATTGACGAGTCTTTAGAGTCCCACACAGAAGTTTCCTGGTTCAAGAGAAACGAAGTAGGACACATATGTGATATGTGTGTGGGCCTGATTAAATACGTGTATGTGATACCGTATTGTAATATGGCAGTTATCTGTTATCGGTTCAGTTATATGTGATATAACCAGATTGTCGAATCAAGTGTTGATTTGATAATGTGATATACGGATAAATGATATTAGTCGGTCATATGTGATATAACCGAATTATTAAATCAAGTGTTGATTTAATAATGTGATATATATTATATGTGATATAATTATATCTTAACTAATATCATTAGCTCATTAAATATTTTATTATATGTATTAATATATATATATATATATAGCATGATTTCTATTTTTGAGAAAAATAGAAATGAGGTGGAAAATGAGAGCATGGTTGCAAGCATGGGCTTTATATTTGTTTATTCATCTTGACTCACTATTCAAGCATGGTTGCAAATTTATATTGCAAAATTCCATGCTTGAATGAGTGGGGGTCAAGGGTTGCCATTCATTCTAAGCTCATTCTCAACACTTAGCCATTTTTCTTGAGTTTCTCCCATGGTTGCTCTCTAGCTTCTTCTTCTTCCTCAATTGCTATAGTTCAAACTTCAACCCTCACATGTGATGTGAACCATGAAGCTTGAACACAAACTTGTGAGCTTTTAACATCCTCTAATTCACCATCCTACACTTGACTAGCGATCGAGTGTAGCGTGTTTACTACGCTAAAGAGTTTAGCATAGAGGTAGCTTGAGTTGGAGGGACTTCGCGTGGATCATCTTCAGCACGAAGGTCATCGGAGGAAGTTCGTCCAAAGCCTCAAGTGGAGCCTAGTAGAGTCGCGGGACTAGTACACGGAGCATGTGAAGTGAAGGACTCGATCTACGAGGGTATAACCTTTTTCACTTCCTCTTGTTTACTCGCTATCAAAACCATAACCCTAATATTCTAGCAATGATCTTGTATTGTCTACCTTAGCACTTAATAAAAATTAAAATTTGGCATGCTTGATGCCACTTGGACCTCATGGTGGTGCTAGGGTCGACTTTCATTTAGTTACCTCATTCTAGAGGTTAGAGCTTAAACCATAGACTCTCGGGTGGATCTTCTTTGACACGAGGAGGCCGGCGGCCAAGCCTAATCGAGGACATCTCAAGGAGCCAAAGAAGAGGGTAGAAGACTGAAGGACATGAATCATTCGATATAATGCTTCTATCACAGTAGATAGAACATCTTATAGTTTGATAGTTTCATGTTTAGTTTCGATTCTAGGCAGTTGTTTCTAGCGCCAAGTTTTTAAACACCAAAATTTTTCGTTCCGCAACGGCCGCGGTCGACGGCCAGGGCGCTAGGAACCCCAACATGGTATCAGAGCTACTAGGCAGGGATGCCGACCCATTGGGGTTCTCACTGTGGTGACAGTAGTGGCGAAGTACAGGCTCATACCCCTGGGGTGGCCCGTGCGGTTATATGGTCCGGCGGATTGTAGTCCGTCACGAGGGGATTACATAAAAAGTAGGTGCTGAGGGACCTATGGGCGCTACGGTCAGTTTCTGCTGCGCTGACTGATCCAACATGGTATTAGAGTGACCCAAATATTAGAAACTAGTAGTAGACGATGCATTTGTTTCAAAACCGAAAAATTCTGATTTCAAAACCCACTCTCTATTTTGAAAATTTTTTGATCTCTAAAATTTTTTTAAACAAGTGCAAAGACTTAGTCTAGACATGTATATGACACACAATGAAAACGAGGCAATTCCATGCAACTTTGGCCGGCCAAAATGCCAAAATCCCCGACATGGTCGGTTTACTGTTCACTTCTGGGTCTCATTTTCATCCTGTGCTTTGGGTTTTGTAAATTGGTATTTTTGGTCTTGATTGATTTGCCCCAGATTTCACTTAGTGTTATCGTTACTTGGGGGAAACTTGGAGAGTTTCAAAACTTGAAATTTTGCATCGTTGATATCTGTGATATGGTGTATGTGTTTTTCAAACGTCGTCTATTTGCTATATGTCGTTTAGACGAGGTTGCACATACTTTCTTATACTGCTGTGATGTTGATATCTGTGATGGCTATGTTCGGATTGTCGTATGGGATAGCCTCTAGTGCAATGGTAGTTGTACAGTTTAGATTCATTTGTATATTCATTATTGCAGGGCGAGCGTCCGACATGTAGACTGCCGTTTCTGCCAATTTGTATATTCTTTTATTGGGACACGACCGGGTTGAGGTCGATGTCGCCATTGTATATATACTTTTCTTTTCTGTACTAGGATTACCCCACGGTGGAGTGCTCGAGCAGCCGAGTTCTAGAGGGCAACGGGCCTGCATCTCATGGCGTTGAGATGGAGGGGGCCTTACTCTAGAATTGGCAGGCTATTCGCCGCACTCGTAGGGGGTATAGGATGACCCACGGAGGGGTGCTCAAGTTACCGGATTCCGTGAAGTGCTGGGTGGCCCATTCACTTTGTTGATTGGGGTTGCCTCACTTTTGGGATTGGCAGGTAACTTGCCGCACTCGTAAGGGTCTTGGTTATACATTGCACAGGCTATCCACACAACTGGGGAACGCCGGGTTTTCATTTGCGGCTCAAAGGAAACCCGGGGCTCCTAAATTATCCGTTATTCTGTGTTGCATATCGTTTTTCTGTGATATTGCTTATATCATGCCTGGTGTAAGTCGATGTCGCGCACCCCGCGTGTCCACGGGGAGGCGGAATATTCAAAAAATGATTTTTCAAAGCTCGCAACACCGACTTGAACTCCAGGATCAATACTAAACCCTAACTAGCTAACAAGCAATGATGTTTAACTACTCGGATAGAAGTTATACCTCACGATACCAAGTCCTTCGGGTCTTCTTCGCTGTCCTCCACCTCATCGCCAGCTCCAAGGATCAGAATGGATCGGGCAACCTCGACGGCCTCCTCGAGTCAAAGACGATCCACCCGAGAGTCTATAGTTCGAGCTCCTCCCTCAAATCCGAGATAACTATGGTATTTAGCTCACTAAACTAGATGTCCTAGGTTGTGTAGAGTGAGAAGATGGAGTGATTTGTCTCTTGGAACCCTAGGTTTCTAAACACATGAGACAATTAGGGTTTAGAGGAGAAGAAAGTGACTTAAGGAAAACCTAGTGAAGAAAAGCTTTTGGGTGAGAATGAATAAGTGTTGTGTGGAATAGAATAATGAAGCATGTCAATAATTCATGAGACAAATATCTCACAAAATATCAAGCATGCTTCACAAAATATCCAAGTGCGATTCATGCCATGTGTCACCAAGAAGCATGTCTCACTTAATGCTAGCTTCCACCTCAGTTAGGTTTATTCTTTAATCCAAAAGAAAGGAAACCCTAATGAGGTGTTACCTTCTAGAAGCCAATCGCGATGAATTATGAGAATGCCCCTCATCCGTATATACATAGCCGCATCCGCATTATGAAGAATATGAATACAGTGAGACGAAAATAATCCATCAATATAATACTAGGATCCAGCTTAAACCAAAGCCCACTAGTATTATCCGCCCAATCATCATACGTGCACAAGTACACGTAAGTGATCGAAGCCCTGCCGTAAAACTATACGGCCTCTACGCCTTTTTGCCGGTGCAAGGAAACCCTCTGTGTGAGACTCTAAAGACTCGACAATACGCTGGCAGAGGGTTTAACCACAAGCCGCAAGCGGTACTAGCTGCACATAACGGCTACCCAGGTATGTGTCGATAAGAAGGCCGATGAGCTAACTCATCTGAACTCCTACTGAGCCTATCTGTGACAATCTCCGTACAGTCCGGTCTGTTCATCTAAGAGTATCGCATATCCGGCCTAGGGGGCGGTAATCGTCAGACCCATAATAGCGCAATAAGTTGTGTCGGAGTGTAGCCCAAAACACCCTGAGAAACTACTAGAATACCTACCAGTAAATCTCGCTTGCCTTGGCCAAAGACTTTGAGCAATGGCCTTCCGAACACAGCGCGATATCAACCCCCAACACCGGGAGAGACGAATCCTATCTAACTACCACTGCCTACAAGTGCTTCGGGACTGCACCCAACTACTACCTGTTTGCACGACTCTTTTAAGCCGTGGTAGGGCAGTAATCAAAGTACAATGGGAACACACTCGAGGCGAAGTAGCAGTGTCAAGTCGATGGATTAAGCTGTACTCATGTCACCTGGGAACTATTGCCCGACGATAGGTATAACACCCACCAACAATTCCCGACGAGTCCTGTCCAGTATACTCATAAGCTAATTAGCACCTGCATACTATCTCCAGTATGACGTACTAATGGCTGAGGGACAGAGCATCTCACCTGCAGGGATGAGAAGCGTATACACTAGTCTACTCTGGAGTATCGATGCCCCATCTCGATAATCCTATGACTAGAGACCTGTATAGGATGTGCTTATAGACTACCCAGCCCGCACTAGCGTGACTGTGTCACGACCCGAAAGTACGGAACATGACCGGCACTTAGACTACGAAACGTCTCAAGGCGTACGTAATCTAAGTAAGCCGAAAACCCAGAAATCCAAACCAAGAAAAGTAGTGGAGTGAAGGAAAAACCATTTTAAATCAAGTAGTTTTAATAGCATAAGGAGAATTATGCGTTTTTTTTAAAACATCAAATATTTCCTGAAAATTTCGGCAGAGTCTCCTTTGTAAATACTGGCCCCCAAACGGGATACAACATGAATAGTATATGAAATGAATAAAAGGCATCCCCAAGAGGGAGCTAGCTCTTCGTCAATCGACGGTCACAACCACACAAGCAATATAATATACAACGCCAAGGGCGAGGATCAAAACTCAAAAGGAACTCAAAACAGCAAGAAGTCCATAGAAATACAACGTGCGACTCTAAGGTCGAAAGAATAACATCACTGGTCTCTATCTCTGAAATAAATACATGTTTGGTAGATGGAACTTCTGGATACAACAGAATAATAATATACAAAGTATAATGATGGGTACGATACAAATAAACCCACCTACTAGCAAGTCACCCAAAAAGAAACAGTGCCAGCAAAGCCGTATTGAAACCTGTACGGCAAAACCTGCAAGAAACTGTGGCACAACGGGGGTGAGTTGCCAACTCGTGAGTAGAAAAACATCTACACACAGAAATTGCATGAACAACGCAATCCTAGGTCATACGATCATAATATATCCTCAAATATATAACCAGCAGCCTATAACAATGGCTAGGGTATACCTCTAAACAACAGTAACACCAAGTTCTCGTGTCAGTGCCACAAGTAGCAATGTATCATATGGATGAGGTATGAATGCATGAAAACAGAATACATGTAAATGAAGAAACTGCTTTCATAATTTAGTGAGATTTCCTTTGTATTTTTTTAAATGAGGCATCATAAATGAAATCAGCATCAACAGTGTCTAGCATCGACACAAAACATAAATCTCAATGTCTCAAAATCTCAGGCTCCGGCTATCCGGACTGGCCTGTATCATCAAATCTCAGTACCTCAATATCTCGAAATCTCAATGTCCCAATCTCAATATCTAGGGCGCCGTCAGTCCAGACCGTCCCCTACCATCGATCTCAAGACCACGACGGTATCTTCCGGATATCCGACGCGTCGGGTAAAATCACCGATAAGTAGTCTCCCCCTGCCAGGCTCACATCGTCATCACCACGCGCTTCTTGCCCCGGGGTACCTTACCGGGTCCACCATGTACCCGAAACGGTTCATCCAACTCCTCGAACCGGGCTTCGAAATCCATCAGCAAACTCATGGTGGACGACTCATACATCATGGGAAAACCGTACTTTTCTTTTAAAAAGAGAGAAAGAAGCTTATAAATGTTTTTGCGGTTTTCCCCTAAATCCAGGAAATCTCATGAAAATCCGAATCCAAATCATCAATAGCATGTAAACAGTGAATATAGGCATAAAAATCCATGAATGCGGCATAACAGTGAATAATAACATGCATGAAGTAGCGAGTAATAACTACAATGTTTAAACTAGCATATAAGGCAAGTACACTAATATCATGTCTAAACTAGTAGCTAACAACCTATGTCAATGCAATAGTATTTCTAAAGTGTACATGACATGGCAATTACCGATGAAGATGTGTGTGAGCCGGCCAGTAAGTGTACGTGGTACATACGCGTCATCGGTAATGGTGCTGGTGTCCAAACAGTATGATATCAACAATAGAATATGAAGCATAATATAAGCATGCGATGTGGAGCGAACAGCAATAATGAGCGGGAGCTAAATACTAGACACAACGATAACTAATATGGTCTAACAACTACCCTAAACTATATGGCTAAGCTATCAAGCTAAATGGAAGGTAAGGAAACCGCCTGACACCTGAGTCAATATATATATATATATATATATATATATATATATATATATATATATATATATATATATATATTAGTCGGTGATCCTGCCTCGATAATGTCACATCCGATACCATATCTATAATCAATATTCCCAAGTCAAGGGTGCGGATCAAACATCAATATATAGCTCGTACGTAAATCCGTCGTACGACATCCCAAATCTGGGTACGGTCAATATCACATTCATCATATTATTCATCTGGTATCCTCTTTATCAAGATCATAATCCGGGTACTGATCTATGTCTAGTACAATACTAATATCATCAATATAATCATGATCTGACTACTGATCGACAATCTCGTACAAACCGATATCATCAGCACATCTCATCATAAGGAAGTATACATCGCCCAATGCGGCCTATCATAAACATCCTAACATATCATATCTCAGAACACGATCACATGTCGATCATTTTATTGATATAAGTATTCACATGGTATCGTCGTCCAACGATCCGCTATAATATCATGACGTATCTCAAATACGAATTCTGCCAAATCACCGATCTCCTACACTCAAATCAAATCTCATCGACTCACCTCAAATCCCAAACACCATCCTCAAATCCAGTATGTGAACACATAGTCCCATACCCATGTGAACACATAAACACATATCCCCATATACGCACAGGTAATAACATAGATGTATGCATGTGTGTGTGCGCGTGTGTGGGTGTAACAACTACTCTAGGCTTTCGTAACTAACACTAAAGTAATCCATGAACACCTAGAACCTACCTTTATCATCAAAGTCTCATATCAACATAATATATATATAAGTGTATACGTATCCGTATACATCACTGCGAACTGCGGGGGTGCTATACGCCATCCACCCGACTTCTCCCCGTAGATATAAATCTACTCACCTGGTCCTCGCTCGCCGGTGCCGACGTCGCCACGTGCTTGCTTTTCGTTTTGAAGTCCACATGGGGTACCTACATATCATAACGCACCGTATCGCATTAAAATCCAACTCATGACCAAAACGACACACGAATCCCGCATAGGTTAAAACCTATGGTTGCTTTCACAAATCAACCCAAAAACCCTCGACGTCGGCTTACAAATGTCAAACCATCGAGAAAAACCCAAACACACCCATTTTCACATTCACAAACACTAAACATATATATGGAATAGGTTAAAATCATCAAAACCAATAAAAGTAAACAAATCGTTTTATTTCCCAAAAATCTAGTTAACTGTCGTTAACCGTTTTAATACAAATCTTGATGTTTAAACAAAACTAATGGCCATAATATTTACTAAATAACTTAAATAATCCATACAAACCATTTCCACAATTTAATTTCACCAAACTATATACGTTCAAAAATACTAGTTTGCAATTTTACCCAAATTTCAACCATTTTAGCAAAAATGCATAAACAACAATTTAGCTTGGATTTGCATGATCTAAAATATTAAAATACAATTTAAAATGTTAATAATACCATAAATACCCTAATTAGATTTTTATCCCAATTGATTAATTAAATTCCCAAAACCTAGTTAACAAAATTAACACAATTAGCAAAATTTTAAACTAACAAATAGCAACTAGTAACTAGCTTTTCCTTACATGACTTAAGATCTCAAATTACAACACACAAATCATGATCCAAATACCCAAAAATCTAATTTGATCACAACCCCTTCTCTTGAATTTTCAATCATGCAATTTGAACCCATATAAAACCGAATTAACACTTAATTAAGCTAACATAAGCATTAATCAACAATTTAACTACAAGGTTAAAATTATACCTCCACAATTTTGTAGATCTCAGTTGAAATCTAGCCATCCAAAATGCTCTCTTTTCCCCCATAATCCATGCATTATAGGAAAAACTAAAATGGGTAAGAGTTGGATTTGGATTTTGGGAATTTTTTTGATGGATTTTAAGGCATTTTTTGATGAAATTTTTTTTTTCAAGAGAAATGAGGGGAGAAAAGAGAGGGGCTGCTGTTGAGGGAGAGGGAGGGTCGGCCAAGGCATGGGGAGAGAGTGGGGAGAGAGAATGAGGTGAGGAAAGTAGTAGGTCAACCCCAAAAGTCAAAGCCCATACTTAATTAACTATTGTCTTTCATTTCCTTTCTTTTCTTTTGTTTTCTTTTGTTTTCTTTTAGCAAATTCAAGTGGGGAAATGAGGGCCAACATGGGGCTGCTGCTGATTTGGGGAGAGGAGAGAGGGTGTGGGTGAGTGTGGGTGAGGAAAAAATGATAAATGTTATACCCCAATATCTATTTACACTAATTTCACTATTTAAGCCTTTTTCTTCGATATTTTCTAAAACCGTTTGTCAGTTTCATTTCATTTCAAAAACAACATGTTAAAATTTTGTTTAATTTGATATGATGCACAAAATTTGTTTCAACTCATTCCAATTTGTAATTTTTCCTAATTAAATGTATTTGTGACGGCTTAAAATAATATTAAAATAATTAATTTCGGAAAATTTTTCAGAAAATTAGAAATTTTACCAGTGGCTCAATAAACACCAAATACTATCAATTATATAGCTAGAATATGAATATTTAATTTTATAATAAATATATTTGTATTTTGACTTTTTACAGAAAACCTCCTTATTTTACCGATTTTTCCGAAATTTCACTGAAATGATTTTCAATACGTTACAATCTTCCCCCTTAAAGAAATTCGGTCCCTGAATTTAAATTAAAACTCCCCCCAAATACTAAAACATCTAAGCAAAACCATCAAGTCGTCTGGGCTCCGAAATCATAAATACATAAAACAAATCGTAGCACAGCGCATGCGCATGAAAAATGAGCATATAACTCAAAATCAAAACTCCGTCAAGCATCCCGCAATCATCGGAGTCATGGTAAGGACACAAATGTCAAATCCAATACAAAACCAATATGATATAACTCGAAACTATACATGTAAATATCAAATCTATATATGTAAATATCTGAAGGAAATGCATGCCAAATCTTTTAAAGTCGCTGTGCAATGCGCATAACACTGCACAGTGGCGGACGTCTATCATAAGAAAATAACTATATACATATATACCTTTTGTTTAATATGTACGTTCCTCCATTTTGGAAACAATTTAGAAGGGTTCCTTGTTTTAAACGTTTCGTGCCATATCAGACACGTAGGTAAATACTGAGACTATAGCTTGCTTTTTGTAATTCCTTTCGATAGCTATCAATCCATGCAAAATATATTCAGGTACTGTCCTCTGACTAGTCCTGCTCAGTACGAAAACACATAGCAAATATCATAAAAACGTACTGCTCCATAAGAAACCAATCCCAAAATATGCATATGAATACTACGTGAGTCTGGTGCGCACGGAAATCAAAATCCATGGATGTGCCATACATATGCACAGAAACAACATCTGAGTGCATCAGGTGTGCACGAAACATCTGTCAAGGGCAATAGGTGTGCCTGACAGCAAAAGCAGGTGCATCTGACATGCATGAAGAATCTCGATTTAGTGCATCTGGTGTGCACCAAAATCATATCACATAACATGCGCCCAACATGCGCGAAAAACCCAAATCAGGTGCATCCATCATGCACGAAATCATGAAATCCAATATCAAGCACCGAACATGCGCAAAATCCAATCAAGTGCACAAGGTGCACAAAACAAATATCGAACATCACAATCGAAATCGAAGTCCAGTGCATCTAAGTGCACAAAATGCGTATCACTGCACTGCAAGCATATATGAACTATACCGAGTGCAAAAACCAAATCGTATGCATACATACGCACAAAATCAACTCAACTGTATGAAACCCATAAAATCATAAACATGAGTAACCAAGGCACGAAAATGATATCAAGTGCAACACTGTGCAGAAATCATAAATACTCAGCAGGTGCAACCATGGTGCATGAAAACAAATATCCTGAAACTCAATCATCAAAATCAGTCATGCGAATAGATCGCCCAAAATATCGAAATCAAGTATCGTGGAATAGTCCCGCTGGAGCACATCCTCCAAGAACCTCTGGCCAACTGTCGTGGTCACTCATAGCATGTCTCGTCGACGATCCTGAACTCTGGCCTGCTGGTGTGCATAACATGACCGCTCCTGGGTCCAAGCCTTCTCGTAATTTATTCCAGAAAGGTCCTGTCAAGGTCTCTCCCAAATCTCTTCTCTGCCGAACTGTCCGGAAGTCATCGTCCCTTACTATATCTGTTTCTTTTTCCGGAACGGCTGCATACTCATCGCGACTCCTGCTGGAAGGTATATCCAAGTATAATGCCTCGGCATGCGTATCGCATCTCTGATGTCGACGGAGTGGAACGTCATCTCATCTAGATCCGGTACGAACCTCTTACTCCACTTTTCTCTAATGTCAACTGCTTCGGACTCGTCTCGTCGTGGCTGCATGGACTGAGCTCCAATGGCTATCCTCGTATCTGGAGTCTCCCAAGAAATGCATCTCACCACCTAGCATCCGAAAGAAGTCGAACCATCCGATCGATTTGTCAAAACCTCATAATCCCCCAAGAGCTCAAAATCTTGCGTACAGTTTAATAGTATCGAGTACATACCACAGCATCGGTGGTCCAGCCGTAGAAGGGCAAACCCATGCCTCACTAATGGCGCCGCGGAACTGCCGCAAACCCTAAGGTTCAAAGGTTTTCACACGGTCATTATGTCGAGTTAGGGTTTCATTCTTCTGGAGGGTCCATAGGATTGCCTGAATGTCTTTCCGAATACTTTAAACTTGGAATAATAGGTTTCTGACATTCGATCGCCTCTGTCGACTCTCAACGTCTCCGCGTGAAGTCGTCTCTAGCTAGAATCCATCCATCTGATGACCTCACATCGGGGTAGCGAACGAACCACATGTCCTAGTCATTCATCCTCGGTGATTAGCGACCTTCTCTCATCTCTTAATACAACTCGTACTGCAGTAGCTCCAACATCTGGGGCGATATCTCATCGTTCGCAACAACAACTGGCTCACTCGTCTGCACGCTGAACAGTGCCTCAATCATCATGAATAAGCCATACATCAACGGTCATCAAAATCTGGCTGGCCTCTGTCAGTAGCCCAATCCTCTGGTGCCGATCAGCATATCCGAGTAACCTCATACAGCGATCCACCCCACGCTCGTGGCGCGAAAATACAATAAAATGACACATCTCTGCAATCATGCGTCGCCGGAATTACGCCCTGGTCAGTCCTCGTTCGTGACAAGCTCATGCTGACCGCAACTCTAGCCGTAGCTCTCCCTGCCCGTGATCATGGCAGCAAACCATAACTGGTACCGATGAGGCTAGATCATAGGAAATAATATAATACCAAGCAAAGAAATGTACATCCTAAGGCTTCTTAAGTAGAGTAGCGTATCGTAAGTATACCGCGGAACATACCCACGGTACGTCACTCTACTTTAGTCACCTACTCCATCAACCAAGGGTCATCCTACGCTCCGAAGGTAAACCTAACGCTTTAATACCAACTTTGTCACGACCCGAAAGTACGGAACATGACCGGCACTTAGACTAAAACGTCTCGAGGCATACGTAATCTAAGTAAGCCGAAAACCCATAAATCCAAACCAAGAAAAGTAGTGGAGTGAAGGAAAAACCATTTTAAATCAAGTTGTTTTAATAGCATAAGCCGAATTATGCGATTTTTTTAAAACATCAAATATTTCCTGAAAATTTCGGCAGAGTCTTCTTTGTAAATACTGGCCCCCAAATGGGATACAACATGAATAGTATACGAAATGAATTAAAGACATCCCCAAGCGGGAGCTAGCTCTTCGTCAATCGACGGTCACAACCACGCAAGCAATATAATATACAACGCCAAGGGCGAGGATCAAAACTCAAAAAGAACTCAAAACAACAAGAAGTCCATAGAAATACAACGCGCGACTCTAAGGCCGAAAGAATAACATCACTGGTCTCTATCTCTGAAATAAATACATGTTTGGTTGATGGAACTTCTAGATACAACAGAATAATAATATACAAAGTATAATGATGGGTACGATACAAATAAACCCACCTACTAGCAAGTCACCCGAAAAGAAACAGTGCCAGCAAAGCCGTAGTGAAACCTGTACGGCAAAACCTGCAAGAAACTGTGGCACAACGGGGGTGAGTTGCCAACTCGTGAGTAGAAAAACATCTACGAACAGAAATCGCATGAACAACGCAATCCTAGGTCATACGATCATAATATATCCTCAAATATATAACCAGCAGCCTATAACAATGGCTAGGGTATACCTCTAAACAACAGTAACACCAAGTGCTCGTGTCAGTGCCTCAAGTAGCAATGTATCATATGGATGAGGTGTGAATGCATGAAAACAGAATACATGTAAATGAAGAAACTGCTTTCATAATTTAGTGAGATTTCCTTTGTATTTTCTTAAATGAGGTATCATAAATGAAATCAGCATCAACAGTGTCTAGCATCGACACAAAACATAAATCTCAATATCTCAAAATCTCAGGCTCCGGCTATCCGGACTAGCCTGTATCATCAAAGAATGTGAAGCATAATATAAGCATGCGATGCAGAGCGAACATCAATAATGAGCGGGAGCTAAATACTAGACACAACGATAACTAATATGGTTTAACAACTACCCTAAACTATATGGCTAAGCTATCAAGCTAAATGGAAGGTAAGGAAACCGCCTGACACCTGAGTCGATACATATGTATGTATGTGTGTGTGTGTGTGTGTGTGTGTGTGTGTATATATATATATATTAGTCGGTGATCCCGCCTCGAAAATGTCACATCTGATACCATATCTATAATCAATATTTCCAAGTCAAGAGTGCGGATCAAACATCAATATATAGCTCGTACGTAAATCCGTCGTACGACATCCCAAATCTGGGTACGGTCAATATCACATTCATCATATTATTCATCTGGTATCCTCTTTATCAAGATCATAATCCGGGTACTGATCTATGTCTAGTACAATACTAATATCATCAATATAATCATGATTTGACTACTGATCGACAATCTCGTACAAATCGATATCATCAGCACATCTCATCATAAGAAAGTATACATCGCCTAATGCGGCCTATCATAAACATCCTAACATATCATATCTCATAACACGATCACATGTCGATCATTTTATTGATATCACTATTCACATGGTATCGTCGTCCAACAATCCGCTATAATATCATGACGTATCTCAAATACGAATTCTACCAAATCACCGATCTCCTGCTCTCAAATCAAATCTCATCGACTCACCTCAAATCACAAACACCATCCTCAAATCCAGTATGTGAACACATAGTCCCATACCCATGTGAACACATAAACACATATCCCCATATACGCACAGGTAATAACATAGATGTATGCATGTGTGTGCGTGCGTATGTGGGTATAACAACTACTCTAGGGTTTCGCAACTAACACTAAACTAATCCATGAACACCTAGAACCTACCTTTATCATCAAAGTCTCATATCAACATAATATATATATATATAAGTGTATACGTATTCGTATACATCACTGTGAACTGCGGGGGTGCTATACACCATCCACCCGACTTCTCCCCGTAGATATAAATCTACTCACCTGGTCCTCGCTCGCCGGTGCCGACGTCGCCACGCGCTTGCTTGTCATCTCGAAGTCCACATGGGGTACCTATATATCATAACACACCGTATCCCATTAAAATTCGACTCATGAACAAAACGACACACGAATCCCGCATAGGTTAAAACCTATGGTTACTTTCACAAATCATCCCAAAAACCCTCGACGTCAGCGTACAAACGCCAAACCATCGAGAAAAAGCCAAACACACCCATTTTCACATTCACAAACACTAAACATATATATGGAATAGGTTAAAATCATCAAAACCAATAAAAGTAAACAAATCGTTTTATTTCCCAAAAATCTAGTTAGCGGTCGTTAACCGTTTTAATACAAATCTTGATGTTTAAACAAAACTAATAGCCATAATATTTACTAAATAACTTAAATAAGCCATACAAACCATTTCCACAATTTAATTTCACCAAACTATATACGTTCAAAAATACTAGTTTGCAATTTTACCCAAATTTCAACCATTTTAGCAAAAATGCATAAACAACAATTTAGCTTGGATTTGCATGATCTAAAATATTAAAATACAATTTAAAATGTTAATAATACCATAAATACCCTAATTAGATTTTTATCCCAATTGATTAATTAAATTCCCAAAACCTAGTTAACAAAATTAACACAATTAGCAAAATTTTAAACTAACAAATAGCAACTAGTAACTAGCTTTTCCTTACATGACTTAAGATCTCAAATTACAACACACAAATCATGATCCAAATACCCAAAACTCTAATTTGATCACAACCCTTTCTCTTGAATTTTCAATCATGCAATTTGAACCCATATAAAACCGAATTAACACTTAATTAAGCTAACATAAGCATTAATCAACAATTTAACTACAAGGTTAAAATTATACCTCCACAATTTTGTAGATCTCACTTGAAATCTAACCATCCAAAATGCTCTCTTTTCCCCACAATCCATGCATTATAGGCTAAACTAAAATGGGTAAGAGTTGGATTTGGATTTTGGGATTTTTTTGATGGATTTTGAGGCAATTTTTGATGAAATTTTTTTCTCAAGAGAAATGAGGGGAGAAAAGAGAGGGGCTGCTGTTGAGGGAGAGGGAGGGTCGGCCATGGCATAGGGAGAGAGTGGGGAGAGACAATGAGATGAGGCAAGTAGTAGGTCAACCCCAAAAGTCAAAGCCCATACTTAATTAACTATTTTCTTTCATTTCCTTTCTTTTCTTTTGTTTTCTTTTGGCAAATTCAAGTGGGGAAATGAGGGCCAACATGGGGCTGCTGCTGATTTGGGGAGAGGAGAGAGGGTGTGGGTGAGTGTGGGTGAGGGAAAAATGATAAATGTTATACCCCAATATCTATTTACACTAATTTCACTATTTAAGCCTTTTTTCGATATTTTCTAAAACCGTTTGGCAGCTTCATTTCATTTCAAAAATAACATGTTAAAATTTTGTTTAATTTGTTATGATGCACAAAATTTGTTTCAACCCATTCCAATTTGTAATTTTCCCTAATTAAATGTATTAGTGACGGCTTAAAATAATATTAAAATAATTAATTTCGGAAAATTTTTCAGAAAATTAGAAATTTTACCAGTGGCTCAATAAACACCAAATACTAGCAATTACATAGCTAGAATATGAATATTTAATTTTATAATAAAGATATTTGTATTTTGACTTTTTACAGAAAACCCCCTTATTTTACCGACTTTTCCGAAATTTCACCGAAACGATTTTCAAAACGTTACAGACTGCCATCACAATGCTGGTAATCAAGCAAAGATCCTAAGGACTCTACCAATATGTATAAGCGATATGCTAAAAGAAACACATGCACATATTGAGGTAGAAACAAACCAGGCAGCATACTACCATTTCGAGCAAGACTGTTACTATATCCGTGTATATCCCAAACTTCCATTAAGCAATATACAAACCAGTATGATACAATAATGGAATCTAAAGCATATTTCACTAACAATCTCCCACTTGCACTAAGGCCATGTATTAGCATATCGTAGACCTAAGATCTCGAATAACCACTCAAACCGTGTCTGAGGGATGGCCTTGGTGAGTGGATCTGCAGTATTGTTCTCCGTATCTACTCTCCTCACCTCGATCTCCTGGAGATCAACGATCACCCTGATCAGGTGGTACCGCCTCAAGATATGTCTGGATCTCTGATGGGACCTGGGTTCCTTCCCTAAAGCTATAGCGCCGTTTGTTGTCATAATACTAAAGTATTGAACCAACAATGGAAGGAACCACCTCAAGTTCAGTTAAGAACTTCCTCATCCGGACTGCCTCTTTTATGGCGTATCATGCAGCGAACTACTCTGTTTCCATCGTCAAGTCTGTAACAGTGTCCTGTTTGGAGCTCTTCCAACAGACTGCCCCTCCACTGAGGGTAAAGACATAACCCGACATGGACTTGGAGTCATCCTTATCACTCTGGAAGCTGGAGTCAGCAAAGGCCTTGATCTGGAGGTCTTTTCCGCCATGCACCAAGAACATCTCCATAGTCTTTCTCAGGTACTTTGAGAACGTTCTTTTACTGCTATCCAGTGCTTCTCCCTTACGTTTGAATGATACTGGCTTACCACGCTAGTGCATAAGTAATATCTGGTCTAGTACACAACATCGCATACATTATAGAGCCTACCGCAGAAGCGTAGGGTTTAATCGACATGCGAGCCCTTTCTAAATCAGTCTTTGGGAGACATCTCTTTAGAGAGGGTGATTCCGTGACAAGTCGGTAGACTACCGCGCTTAGAATATTCCATACTAAATATTTTCAGTATGGTGTTGATGTACCTTGACTGTGAAAGTCCCACCATCCTCCTTGATCTATCACGATATATCTGGATCCCCAGAATGTAGTTGGCATCACCCAGGTCTTTCATGGAGAACCTTAGTGACAAGAATCCTTTGATCGATTGTAGTATAGGAATGTCATTTCCTAACAAGAGAATGTCATCCACGTACTAGACGAGGAATCCCACAGTTCTTGCTACAATCTTACTACAAATGCATGGTTCATCTGGATTTTATATAAAGTCAAATTCTTTTGACTGTCTCATTAAAAAAAATGTTCCAACTCTGTGATGCCTGCTTTAGTCCATAAAAGGACTTAAGCAACTTGCATACTCTCCTACCGCTCCCACTCTGATTGAAATCCCTATGGCTGATTCATATAGACGCACTCTTCCAAATAACCATTTAGAAAAGTCGTCTCTACGTCGATCTGTCGGATCTCAAAATCTTGGAAGGCAGCAATGGCAAGAAGGATCCGAATGGATTTGAGCATAGCCATTGTAGAAAATAGTCCAAACCAGGTCTTTGATGAAAACCATTTGCAACAAGTTTAGCCTTATAGGTTTCAACCTGTCCATCTACACCAATCTTCTTTCTAAAGATCCATCTGCAGCCTTCGTGTTCTACCCCTTCTGGAGCAATGTTCAAAGTGCATACTTTGTTGGTGTACATGGACTCCATCTCGGTCCGCATTGCATCTAGCCATTTTACCGAGTCATCGCTCTGAATGGCTTGCTGGAAGCTAGTTGCCACATCATCGTCAATGATGCAATCCTCTCTCTCTCCGTCTATGAGAAAACCGTAGTATCTCTCGGGCAGATGAGACTGCTTACTAGTCCTGTGGATTGGCGCAGGGATGTCCTGTTCTTTTGAAATCTCTGGTTCTACCATACTTTCAGTAATAGTTTTTGGTTCTGGAATTTCTTCCAGTTCTATTGCGCTCCCACCAGTCCTTTTTCAAAAAGTTGATTTCCTAAAAAATGGGCATGACGAGGAAAAAATAGCTTTTGCCCCTCTGCGTAATAGAAAAGATACCCCCTGGAGTTCTTTGGGTATCCCATAAACCTACACAGTACTGAGCATGCCTCGAACTTGTCCGCATACAGCTTTTTGACAAAAGCTGGACATCCCTATATCTTCAGATACTGAAGATAGGGTTTCTTCCCATTCCACATCTGATATGGTGTGGTAGGCACAGTCTTGGTAGGAACCTTATTCAAAATATATGCAGCTGATTCTAGTGCATAACTTCAGAAGGATTGTGGTAACTCAGCGTTACTCATCATGGAACAAACCATATCCAATAGGGTTCTGTTCCGCCTTTCCGATACACCGTTGTGTTGTGTATGGAGAAGTAAGCTGAACGAGAATTCCATTCTCTTTTAGGTAATCCAGGAACTCGGCAATCAAGTATTCACCATATCGATCAGATCTCAGTGTCTTGATACTTTTGCCTGTTTGTTTTTCCACTTCATTCTTTTATTCCCGGAATTTCTCAAAAGGCCTTGGATTTATGCTTCATCAAGAAGACATGTCCTAACCTAGAGAAATCATCCGTAAAAGTATTGAAATAGGAATAACCACTTCGTGCATCTGTAGATATTGAACTACACACGTCGCTGTGTATAAGTCCTAAGAGCTTGCTCGCTCTTACTCCATGCCCAGTGAACGAAGTCTTTGTCATCTTTCTTATGAGACAAGATTGACAAGTTGCATAAGACTGATATTCGAACGGATCCAAATATCCCTTTCTATGTAACTTCGACAACCGTGTATCATAGATGTGACCCTGTCTACAATGTCATAAGAAAGCCTTATTTAATTCTGGAGACTTTCTTTTAAGTGTGTTCTGGACGTTGAAAACCTGAGCTTGATTTAACACGTATATACTGTCCTCTAGTATACCTGAGCCAGCCAAACTTTGATTTAGGTGGATGTAGACCACATTGCTTACAAACTAGACTAGGTACACACAAACAGTTATGTAGAATCAATATCTGCCCACTTGTCAATTCTAAGCGATATTCCCTAAGGATACAGCGTCCATGCTCATTCCGTTAGCAACCCTGAGAGTCATATCACCTGCCCTGATAACTCTATGGTTTCTCAAAGCCTGTAATGAATTACAGATATGAGATCCTGATCCGGTATCTTATACCCAGGAAGTGGAGTTAATTACCAGACTGTTTTCAATCACAAACACACCCGAAGTCGAAGCCACAACGTGCTTCGGATCCTGGATTCTGGCTTTCCAAGCCCTGCATCCATTCTGTCATTGCCCTTTCCCGTGACAATAGGAACAACCCTACTTCCCTACTGTTAACCCCGAAACTTTTGCCCTGCCCTTTTCTTATACCTTACTGACACCGCCTATCGGCTTTGTGGAGGTCTTCTTCTTCTCGCCCTTGGCTTTCGTCTTGGATCCAGAAGAGGAAGATTCCCCAATAAGCAGAGCGGGTGTCTCCCTGGTTTCCTTCAGGATGTCCTCAACTGGAAGTATAACTTTCTTCCTTTGGGCGTAAGTAGAAGGTAGGGACTATAGAATCAAGTCAGTACATGACTCGTTCTCCAACGTGGTCTCAAGGTCCGTGAGCCTTTTAATATAGCTGATCATTGTAGGGACGTGGTCCCCTACAGATGCCCCGACAACCAACCTCGCTTGAAGCAATTCCTTCGAGGTCTCATATCTTGCGATACGAGATTGCTCTCCATATAAATTTTTGTTACGGAGGAAGATGGAAACTAAGTCCATCTTCTCGTGCTGCCTCTGGTATATACTATCAGATGAGGCCAACACGAGGAACTTGGCATTCGTACAGTCTTTTTCCCTTGTCTTACGGATATCCACATCCATGACGGTGGAAACTGGTCCTAGGACGGCGGGGGCTTGAGTAGTAATGAGGTGGTCCAGCTTGTCATAGGTAATGGACATCTGGACAAACCTTTTCCAATCAATATAGTATAACTCAGTCATTTTATTATCTATCTGTTACCTAATTTGGTCACCTGGTCGCTGCAATTAGGAGAGAGAGAAGAAAACACTCAGCATGAAGCTCTTGTAAGTTTAGATTGGTTTATAAAATCTAAACAGGATGGCTCCCACTGTTTCTCGAATCCTTCCTCAAACCATAAAAGAAGAATTAGTCAGGATTAATCTCACCGTACAATACTTAACCTTTCAGCCAGGCTAGTGTCGGTACTTCGAGAGAGGTTTTACTACGCTTTCGCGAAGTTCCTTAATTAAATAACCTATTTTCCCTGGAGGCGTAGCCCCGCTAATACTGTTCTAGACACCTACTTGCTTTATAACATTGATCGTTAAATGAAAAATCTCCCGAGGAGTAGCGGATACTCACAGTAGGATCGGGATCCAAATATCATTATGTGATAATCCTAAAGGAATCCTACCAACATTATCACACTCCAAATGGTATGCAGCACCAGCAAGTTTCAGTTTCTTTAGAAACCCCCGATGCGGATTTTTGCTCCATGCTCTTATGACCTTGACGAAGGCCAACATATCATAAGTCACATGTCAAGTTCTACCCGTCATTGTCCAGGTTAATTTGAACCCACCTGTACATACCCTTGACGAAAGCCAAAATAGTAGTACGACTGTCCCAAACCAACGCATCTATCTATGCTACAGATGAATATCCAGCAACTACCAAACACTATGCCTTGGCGAAGGTCAAAATACATAGCTTGAATACTACTAAATATTCAACTGAAATGACGGAGGGCTACAATCGTTTTGGAAAAACCGTGAACGTAGTGAACTTGATATAATCGAAGGAACCTGTGAGCTTTTAAAAGGAGTGGTTTAAGCTCCGCATTTAAAAGTCTTCTGTTTTTAAAATAACCGAGTGGTTTTTAAAATTTGTTCCAACGATTCAGCTTTGGTTTGTTTGCTTTGCATTAATAATGCAGTCCCATCATTTACACCTATCACCACAGAAAGAAACGAAAATATGACTTACGCTTATGCCATCCGCATTCGTCACTGGGCCTCGTCTAACACCGTTAGGTTACTTAACTAACGCCAGAGTGGGGGCTGGACTAGCGTGGATGCAAAACATAAGCAACGTCTTTTATATAGCATATATAATAACCATTCGTCTCACGCAATAATAGGCATTCCAGATCACAGATGACCATATTGGATATACTAGGAATTCCGCGTTTCGTTTAAGCCTGTAATGAAAGACGGATTCCACGATCGTGATGAATAGCCAAGCCCCACCCCAGAGCCCTACGGGTGCGACAAACTACCCGCCAAATACCCATAGTGAAGCAACATCACTCATCAAAGTGAGTAGGCAACTCAGCACTTCAATGTATCCGGTAGTTTGTGCACCCCACCTTGGGTCTATCCTGGGAGCAGAAAACAGTAAAAGAAATAATACAACGGTGGCTACAACCTCAACCCGGATGCGTCCCGCAAAATAATATTACATCACTTTACAAATTTACATCGAATGAAAGAATGAAACCCTCATCTCACATCCCCGGCTATTCATCCACGACGATCCAATAAAGTTCATATACACAAACCAACAAGAACAGCGACACAGATATGAGCAACCCCGACTAATCGACGTATAGCAATTAGTCGACATTTCCAAACACATATATCACAACTTAAAACATTAAACGACGTTAAAACTATGACTTCGAAAGACCCTATATTGCCATCATAGAAAGTTAACAGTATATCCAAAATTGGCAAAAACAAACAACACGCGAGACCTTAGATCCAAGAATCTAGAACACAGACCAAAATTCAAAGAATTTCACCACAACTAAGAAGGTTGTGCCGTTTTTTTGCTAATGTGGCCGGTCCAAATCAGGTGAAAATGCATCGTTTTTGGTGTGTATTCATCTCACAAGAAGTAGAGCACTCTGCAATTGTTTAAAAAAATTTTAGAGGCTCGGGAAAAATTAAAAGAAACTTGGATCTTTGTCTCGATGTTTCGGAGTTATTTCGGTTTCGTAATTTTACACTTCGTCTAAACTGTTGGGTATGGTTTAGTAGGCTCTGATACCACTGTAAGTCGATGTCGCGCACCCCGCGTGTTCGCGGGGAGGCGAAATATTCAAAAAATGATTTTTCAAAGCTCGCAACACCGACTTGAACTCCAGGATCGATACTAAACCCTAACCAGCTAACAAGCAATGAGGTTTAACTACTCGGATATAAGTTATACCTCACGATACCAAGTCCTTTGGGTCTTCTTCGCTGTCCTCCACCTCGTCGTCGGCCCCAAGGATCGGAACGGATCGGGAAACCTCGATGGCCTCCTCGAGTCAAAGACGATCCACCCGAGAGTCTATAGTTCGAGCTCCTGCCTCAAATCTGAGATAACTACGGCATCTAGCTCGCTAAACTAGATGTCCTAGGTTGTGTAGAGTGAGAAGATGGAGTGATTTATCTCTTGGAACCCTAGGTTTCTCAACACATGAGACAATTAGGGTTTAGAGGAAGAAGAAGGTGACTTGAGGAAAACCTAGTAAAGAAAAGCTTTTGGGTGAGAATGAATAAGTGTTGTGTAGAATAGAATAATGAAGCATGGAAATAATTCATGAGACAAATATCTCACAAAATATCAAGCATGCTTCACAAAATATCCAAGTGTGAGTCATGCCATGAGTCACCAAAAGCCATATCTCACTTAATGCTAGCCTCCACCTCATTTAGGTTTAATCTTTAATCCAAAAGAAAAGAAACCCTAATGAGGCGTTACCTTCTAGAAGCCAATCCCGAGGAATTATGAGAATGCCCCACATCCGTATATACATACCCGCGTCCGCATCATGAAGAATACGAATACAATGAGACAAAAATAATCCATCAATATAATACTAGGATCCGGTTTAAATCAAAGCCCACTAGTATTATCCGCCCGATCATCATACGTCCACAAGTACACGTAAGTGATCAAAGCCCTGCCGTGAAACCATACGGCCTCTACACCTTTTGCCCGGTGCAGGAAAACCCTCTGTGTGGGACTCTAAAGACTCGACACTACGCTGGCAGTGGGTTTAACCACAAGCCGCAAGCGGTACTAGCTGTACGTAACGGCTACCCAGGTATGTGTCGATAAGAAGGCCGATGAGCTAACTCATCCGAACTCCTACTGAGCCTATCTGTTACAATCTCCGTACAGTCTAGTCTGTTCGTTTAAGAGTATCGCATATCGGGCCTAAGGGGGGCGGTAATCGTCAGACTCCTAATAGCGCAATAAGTCGTGTCAGAGTGTAGCCCAAAACACCCTGAGAAACTACTGGAATACCTACCAGTAAATCTTTCTTGCCTTGGCCAAGGACTTTGTGTAATGGCCTTCCGAACAAAGCGCGATATCAACCCCCAACACAGGGAGAGACGAATCCTATCTAACTGCCACTGCCTCGAAGTGCTTCGGGACTGCACCCAACTACATGTTTGCACGACTCCTTTGAGCCGTGGTAGGGCAGTAATCAAAGTACAGTGGGAACACACTTGAAGCGACGTAGCAGTGTCAAGTCGACGGACTAAGATGTACTCATGTCACCTGGGAACTGTTGCCCGACGATAGGTATAACACCCACCAATAGTTCCCGACGAGTCCTGTCCAGTGTACTCATAACTTAATGAGCACCTGCATACTATCTCCAATATGACATACTAATGGCTATGGGACATACCATCTCCCCTGCTGGGATGAGAAGCGTATATACTAGTCTACTTTGGAGTATCGATGCCCCGTCTCGATAATCCTACGACTAGGGACCTGTATAGGATGTGATTATAGACTACCCAGCCCCCACTAGCGTGACTGCCATCACAACCCTGGTAATCAAGCAAAGATCCTAAGGGCTCTACCAATCTGTAAAAGCTATATGCTAAAAGAAACACATGCACATATTGAGGTAAACCAGGTTGCATACTACCATTTCGAGCAAGACGGTTACTATATCCGTGTATATCCCAAACTTTCATTAAGTAATATAGAAACTAGTATGTACAATAATGGCCTCTAAGGCATATATCACTAACAATCTCCCACTTGTGTTAGTTATATGTATGCCCTAGAGGCCATTACTGTACATACGATGTATATTGTAGTGGATGCTAGGACATATATAGGGAGGACTTTCTTGCTCGACATGATAGTATGCTATGTGGTTATACTTTATCTTAACATGTACTCTGATTGTCTCTATGTTACATGTTGATAAAGCCCTTAGGATATGTACTCGACTACTGGGACTATGATGAGATCATACTAGTGGGGCCACGGTAGTTGATGAGTACATCCTATAACTGTTCCTAGTCGAGGGTGTATCGAGACTGGGCATCGATACACCAGAGTAGACTAGCGTATACGCATCTTGACCCATATGATGGGCAATGGATGATCCCATATCCATCGGTGTTTGACATCAAGGATGGTGTACGGGTGCTCAGTGGAGACTGGGTACACTGGACGGACTCGCCGATAACTCCCAGATGGTATTATACCTTACGTCAGATGGCAGTTCTCCGGTGACACTGGTACAGAGTAGTCTGTTGACCCGAGATCGTCATAGAGTCTTGTGTGATTCCCACTGTGCTTTGATTTCCATCATACCACATCTAAGAGGGCGTGCAAAAAGGTGGCTTTTGGGTACAGTCCCGAATCACATGGAGGCAATGAGCGATAGGAGGGGATTCGTCTCTCCCGTAGTAGGTAGTGTATGTAATATTCTTTTAATCGGGCATGGTTGATGCCTCGTAGACCCTTGTGCGCGTGCCTAGCAACCCTACAGTGGTATCAGAGCCAAGCTAGAGCTTTAGGCGAAGTCTAGACGAAGTTTAAAGTCCGATCGAACTCCGAATACCCGATATTAACCCCTCTTTGAACATTTTCTAACAATGTGATTTTTTCAGAATTAAAAATGCTCAGAAAAACAAGCAGGAAAAACTAAGAATTACTGTGAAGTACGGTCCACTGAGTCAACTATTTGACTGTGGAACTGCGGCCATACCAAGGGTTTGGCGGCGGTTCCGCGGCCGAAATTGTGACTTAGTCCCTGAAATTTCATGTAATTATTCTTAGGTCCTTTCTTGTTATTTTTTTCTGGGAATATTTTTATTCCACTCAAGTGTTGAGTTTTCTAGGGTTATATTGGGGACTCGTTGATTCGATCGGATAATTTAACTTTGTTTAGTTTGTCCGGATAATTTTTAGAAACTGTTAAAAAGTTCGAACGGATATCAATAACTCACTTTTTGCCCTGTCGGAAAATTTTTCAAAAGTTGGATTTTTTCTCGAGTTTAAGAATGTTCTAAGTCGTGCAAGTAACGCGGTGGACCCTCTAGAAGACAACAAACCTTAACTCGATTTTGTGACCGTCTTGAACTGCCTCTGAACCTTAGGGTTTGTGGCAGTACGGCGTGCCACATGTGAGGCGTTGGCTTGACCCTTCTACGGCTGGACCATTGGTACTGTGGCATGTGATGGATGTTTTTAAACTGATTTCATGTGTTGAGATATATTGGGGAAATCTTGGGTGTTTGATTATTCGATCGGAAAGTTTAACATTGTCTATTTATCCGGAATGTGATACAATATTTGGAATCCACAAATAGTTATGAGATAACTGATTTGAATATTATAAACATAGCAGTTTAGTCTCAGATGATCGGTTGCCATAGGATTTTGATGCGATCAATGGTCCGTCACAATCATGTAGCGTACGCGGATACTCGCCGGGTAAACTTAACAGACAGCCACGCCCCATAGCTCCGACCAAGTGATTGTAGGAGAACCCCGTCGCCAAAAGCATCCGTTCGGGTGCTCGCGGCAGCGGTGTTCCGCCTTAGTGCACTTCGTCGACGGCATCCGGGGGTGCGGCCGTCTACTGAAGTTTGCGACGAGCATTCGATCAGGATGTCGGGAATCTTGTTGAATTGCCCAACTAGATATTGAAAAGAGTTTTCGATAATGAGACTAAAATGCGGGGTTTATAATTGTTAGGCATGCGATGTCTAAGGAATTCATTTGGTTAGGCATGCGATGTCTAAGGAGGTTGCGGATTCCAACTGTTGTAGTTTTACACTTTCTTTTCTGTGACCGTAAGCGTAGTATGTGGTGTATCGCCGGCTTCGTTGCTATACATCAACGACAATCGGGATACGCATACTTGCTTACGTTGATGATATGAGATATTATGTGTTGCTGTGTAATGTTATATTGGATCGTCACGTTTTGAATAGCCGGGGGTTTTATGTGAGATGAGAGTTTATCTTTTTCATTCATGTAAAATTCATTTGTATGTAATATTCTTTTATTGGGGCACTTCCGGGCTGACGATGATGTCACCATTGTATATTATTTACTTTTCCGCATTAGGTAGACCCAAGGAAGGGAGCACAAGTAACCGGGTTCTTGGGTCCAGTGGGAGACCATCTCGAGGAGTCGAGACCGGGTCTCCTAACCCTAGAATTGGCAGTGTTACTTGCCGCTCTCGTAGGGGTCTAGGGATGTGGGTTTTGCTATTCATCGCGACCGTGGAATCCGTGTTTTATACAGGCTCGTATTAAAACACGGACGTCCTAGTATATCCAATATTTCATATATGTTCTTCTGCTGCAATGTTCTGTGATGAGATCATATTACTGCCTGAGACGAATATTTATATTATATATATGAGATATATGTTATATTGCAGATTTCGTTTCAAAAGTGATGCTTGTGAAGCATACTAAAATGGGACTTCATTAATAAGATTAATGAAATTAAAAGAAACCTAAAGATGTTGTAGAAACTTGTTTAAAAACTGGTAGCTCTAGTTCTTGCTTTGCATAGCGGTGTTCCTTGTAGAACATCCAGCACCTTATTCGATAAGGAAAGGGCCGAGATCCCTTCACCGGGAGTAACCCCTTTAGCAATGACTGGCAGATGCTACACCCCTTGGTTTGTCTTTTGATTGCTTTTGGAGTTTTTGCTTTGCATAGTGATATATATGATATATCCTGCACCTTATTCGATGAGGAAAATGCCGACGATCCCTTCACCGGGAGTGACCCCTTTAGCAAAACTAGAAAAGCCTAAAAAACACTCCATTTAAAATCACTCGATTCTAAAACGATATCAAGTTCATTACGCAAAGGGTTTTCTTAAAAACCTGTCGTAGCCCTCCGTCATTTCAGATAAGTACTAGTTAGTATTCGTGCTGCGGTAGTTTGGCCTCCGTCAAGGCGTAGTGTACGGTAGCTAACTAATGCTTATCTGTTAGCATATGATGCGATTGGATTAGGGTATTCGTACGGCGTTGTTTGGCCTCCGTCAAGGGCGTGCGGGTGGGTTTAATTCAATCAGGAAATGACGGGTTGAACTTGACTAGCGGACTATGGGTAGTTTGGCCTCCGTCAAGGTCATAGGACGCTAGGGGTAAAATATTATTGGGAATTTCAAGTGTTGAAATTTGCAATGAGATTGCATACATTCTATAAGATAGTTGGATTCCGATACCCGCTGCGAGTAAGAGTTACTCCTGGGAGAGTTTTACACAGTACAATTAGCCGATCAAGTAGGTGTCTAGAAAGGTGTTAACGGGGTTACGCCTCTTGGAAAACAAGGTTTACTTTAATTAGGTTCGTGCGAAAGCACGGGGGACCTCCCTCAAAGTACCGACATTGGCCTGGCTGAAAGATTGACGAACTTGTAGCATGTAATTAATCCCGGCTAGTCTTTCCTTTTAGGGTTTGAAGGAAGATTTGATTAAAACAGTGGGAGACATCCTGATTAGATATATTAGATAACCAATCTAATCTTGCAAGAGCATACGCTGAGTGTTTTCTTCTCTCTCTCTCCAGGTAGCGACCATATCACGCCTTAATCAAGATAATAATACGGATGTATTGACCGAACCCGCTTGTTATACTGAGCTGGGGAACGTTGGTCCCGCTCCAACTTATAATTGTTATAAGACAGAGCAAGAAATTGGGGAATACCAGATTTCCCGTGCTGCCCAAACGAAGAAAGTGCATGCCGATGCATCATCTTCGGGTGTGTTCATTACAGAGAACTGTTTCTCAGTATCCTTTACGTCCTGGGTATGTGATACCGGATCAGGATCCCGCATATGTAATCTGTTACATGGGCTACAGAAAGGTAGAGAACTGAGAACGGGTGATAAGTTTCATGAGACAGAAAACGGTGCAAGTGTTGCAGCCAAGTCTGTAGGTCACTGTCACCCTGTATTACCAGAATACATTGATTCTGAACAAATGTTATTAGATATCGAACCTGATGTACAACATCATATCAATCTCTTTATTAGTAAAGAAATGATATAATTTTGTAATGTTGGATAATGTTTTGAACATTTCCTATATCAAGAGTTGATCGGTTCAGGCACGTTATCTAAAAGCATTGACGTTCTAAATCAAACTACAGTTCTTAGTATACAGAACACACACAAGAGGAAGAGTTCAGAAATGAACGAATCCTTCTTGAGGCATTGTAGACTAGGTCATATCAATGCGACCCGACTAGCTGAAGTTACATTAAGATGCATATTTAAATTTGTTTGAATTTACATCTTGTGAAACTTGCCGGTTATGTCACAAAGATAAGATGACCATAGCTCTGTTTATTGGAAACAGAGAAAGAGTTAGTGAACTCTTGGGATTGATACATGATGATGTATGATGGTCCCCTGTCTACACATGCCAAGACCGGTTCTTTGTACTTTATTATATTCACTGATTATCTCTCAAGATTCTGACATATGTTCCTGTTGAAACACAAGTCTGAACCTTTTGAGATATTCACAGAATATAAGTTAGAAGTAGAGAACCAAAAACAGGTATAAGTATTATGTTCTTTGATGGGATCAAGGAGGAGAATACTTGAGCACGGAATTCCTGGACTATTCTAAAGGAGAATGAGATTCTCTCTCAGCATTACTCCTTCGTATACACCATAGCATGATGGTATATCGGGGTGGAGCAATTGCACCCTATGTGATATGGTGTGCTCTATGATGAGTACTACTGAGTTTCCTATTTCCTTTTGGGAGTTATGCACTTGAGAAGTTGCATACCTATTGAATAGGGTTCAAATCAAATCAGTTGCCTACCACTTCATATGTGATATGGAAAGGGGAGAGCCCATATCTTAAGTTTGTTAAGATTTGGGGTTGTCCGGCCTATGTCTAAAAAGAAAAATCCGGACAAGCTCGAGGCAAATTCAGTTCTGTGGAAGTTTGTTGGATATCCCAAGCATTCGCAAGGGAATATCTTCTACCAAACAGAGGAACAAAAGATGTTTTGTTTCTCAACATGCCATCTTTGTGAAAGGGAATTTCTTGTGAAGAAATTAGTGGTTATGAGGTAGAACTGGAAGGAGTTCCAGCTATACAAACTACAACAGATGATTTGGTAGAACCAAAGGATTCAATAGTAACCAACGAATCTCAGCCTCTCCGCCGATCTAGTAGGGTTTCTCACCCACCTGAGAGATACTTCGGTTTCTCTATGACAGTGGGAGCGAGGATTGCATCATGAGATGATGACCCAACTAGTTTCGAGCTGGCCATCAGGAGTGGGACTCTGTAAGAATGGCTGGATGCTTAGTGATCTGAGATGGAATCCTCATACACCAACAAAGCATGGACTTTGGTTGCTCTATCTGAAGGGTTAAATTCCCATCAGGAGCAAGTATATCTTGAGAAGATTACTAGGTGTACATGGAAAAGTTGAGACTTTCAAAGCTATGCTTAAGTCCATCCAGATCCTACTTACCACGGCTACATACCATGACTACGATATCTGGCGGTTGGGTGTCATGACTGCTTTTCTAAATGATGTTTTAGAAAAGAGCATCTATAAGTACACAGCCAGAGGGTTTCGTAGACAGTGGGAGCAGCGGAAACGTGTGCAAGATATTTTATATGATAAAACAGGCATCGCGGAGTTGGAACATCTGTTTTGATGCGGTAGTCAAAGAGTTTGACTTCATCAAAATGGTAGATGAACCTTGTATATATAAAAAGGAAGTAGGGAGTATGGTGGTGATCCTCGTAGAGTACATGGATGACATACTCTTGATAGGGAAAGAGTTTCCTATACTACGCTCAGTCAATCTCCGCTTATCACAAGGATTCTCCATATAGGATTAAAGTGATACCTCCTAAATCCTGGATTTTGGATCTATGAGATAGATCTAATTGGATGTTAGGATACTCACTAGTTGTAGTGAGATGGTATCAATCGATCCTGGGGAGAATCACTGGAAAGGTTCCAGGGTGATAAGGACGACTGATTGTCAGTCGCAGGCATTGTCTTTACCCTCAGTGGAGGGACGGTATGTTGGAAGTGTAAGGTTCCTAGGCACTCTTGTGAAGGTTCATAAGGCATCAAACATGCCCAGATAAAAATTTAGACGTGCCGAACAACCCAAAGTTGGGATCTTTGCTAGATTATTAGGGTTAAACATGCAAGATGATAACTTTTATCTAAGTGTGAGGGATTACAACCTTTGTAGTCCGCTCCTTCGCTTCACAAGCTCCGAGTAGAAGTCCCTTTGCCGTGATCCACGATCTCCCGGACTCATGAGAGGCTCCACGACTCGAACGATCCATGCTAGCTTGAAGTGTTCCAAATCTCCGATGATCTACGTCGAAGTTGCAAAGACTCAAGCTATCTCACTATAAAGAGATGAACACACTAATCTCATGGGCTAGATGAGATGAGGATGAGAGAGTAGTATTTTTACTTTCTTTTTAAATCATTTTCTCATATTTATTCATCACATAAAGATTTTCTAGTAAGCTTTTTCAAGAGAGAAGAAGATGATAATGGAAAATCTATTGATTAACTCTTTTGTGATGAATAGAAAGAAATGTATATGATTGATATATAAACCATGGTCAAGGATGAGTGGCTAAGATTGTGTAGAGAATAAACTAGAGTTAGGGTTTGGTTGGGTTAAAAATGTGTCATCCAAAAATATCTTAACAATGACAAAAGAAAATGCTTCTAGAAGGTGCATGAAGCATCTAACCCTAATCAAACCCTAACCTCAATTAATCATCCTTAAACATGTTTACAATTAATCATATCATGTCACAATAATATATATCACATATATATTATATATTTGCAACAAAAGAAAATAATACAATTAACATATATCGCATATATATCAATGTATCATCCAGTGAGAAAATGAAATAATAAAGAAGCCAATATTAGATAATGTAATACAATATATCATATATATTAGTATACATTAAATCATTGAATCAACACTTGATTCGATGATCCGGCTATATCGAATATTACCGACTAATATATCATGTACCGATTCATCGAATCAACACTTGATCCGATGTCCCAGTTCATATCTAAATATCGCGAGAATATAATACGGTATCTCATATCGCATTATCCTCGGTCCTGCACATATCACATATGCGCCTCTACTCCGTTTCGTCTGAGCCAAGAAACCTCTGTGTAGGACTCTAAAGAATCGTCAATACGCCGGTAGCAGGTGATGATCATATCAAACACCCACAAGCTGCAAGCGGTCAGCTAAACGTAACAGCCACCCAGGTATTGAGCGATCAGAAGATCAACAAGCTAGCCTGTGCGTTCTCCTGTGAATCCAATCAGTAACACTCCCGTACAGTCCGGTCTGTTCGTCTGATATGTCGCATATCAAGTCTAGGGGTGGTATACGTCAGACCCCAGTAACCGATAAGTCGTGTCGATGTGTGGCTCATAACGGGTCGAGAAACTACTAGTAACACTTACCAGTAAATCTCTATATCAGCCCTGGCCAGGGACTTCCAGTTATAGCCAATCGAACACAGCACAACATCAACTCCCTATACCGGGAGAGACGAATCCCCTCCTATCGCTCATTGCCTCCATATGATTCGGGACTGTACCCAAAAGCCACCGTTTTGCACGCCCTCTTGGACGTGGTAAGGTGGAAATCAAAGCACAGTGGGAATCACACAAGACTCCATGACGATCTCGGGTCTACAGACTACCCTGTACCAGTGTCACCGGAGAACTGCCATCTGACGTGTGGTATATCACCATCTGGGAGTTCTCGGCGAGTCCGTCCAGTGTACCCAGTCTCCACTGAGCACTCGTACACCATCTCTGATGTCAAACACCGATGGATATGGGATCATCCATCGCCCATCATATGGGTCAAGATGCGTATACGCTAGTCTACTCTGGTGCATCATGCCCTGTCTCGATATACCCTCGACTAGGAACAGTTATAGGATGTACTCATTGACTACCGTGGCCCCACTAGTATGATCTCATCATGGTCCCAGTAGTCGAGTACAGATCCTAAGGGCTTTATCAACATGTGAGAGTAAAACAGTAAACCAATACAAGTCAACATGTTAAGATAAAGTGAAACCAAATAGCATACTATCATGACGAGCAAGAAAGTCATCTCTATATATATCCAAGCATCCATTATAATATACATCATATGTACAACAATGGCCTCTAGGGCATATACATAACTAACAGGAAGAGTTCCAAGCTAGATACCGTGACATACTAGACGATTAAAGGCAAGATACATCGTTACCAAAGATGCTACCAAAGAGGCAGTCTGGATATATATAAGTTCATAAGATGAACTTCGTTCCTACCATTGTGTGACAATAGAGCTGTGGCTTTAGCCAAGGAACCCCCGTCCCATCAGAAATCTGGATATAATTCTTAGGCAATATCACCTGATCATGGAGATGGTTGATCTCCAGGGAGATCGAGGTTAGGAGAGTAGACACAGAGGACAACAGCGCGGATCCACTCACAAAGGCATTTTTCCTAGTAGAGACTTTTATGGGATGGTTGAGTATGAGATACTACAACCACAGCTAATTGTTGGGTATGTGATACCACAACAGATGGACCTAGTGCAAGTGGGAGATTGTTAGTTATATGTATGCCCTAGAGGCCATTACTGTACATATGATATATATTGTAGTGGATGCTAGGACATATATAGGAAGGACTTTCTTGCTCGACATGATAGTATACTATCTGGTTGTACTTTATCTTAACATGTACTCTGATTGTCTCTATGTTACATGTTGATAAAGCCCTTAGGATATGTACTCGACTACTGGGACTATGATGAGATCATACTAGTGGGGCCACGGTAGTCGACGAGTACATCCTATAACTGTTCCTAGTCGAGGGTGTATCGAGACAGGGCATCGATACATCAGAGTAGACTAGCGTATATGCATCTTGACCCATATGATGGGCGATGGATGATCCCATATCCATCGGTGTTTGACATCAAGGATGGTGTACGGGTGCTCAGTGGAGACTGGGTACACTGGACGGACTCGCCGAGAACTCCCAGATGGTATTATACCTTACGTCAGATGACAGTTCTCCGGTGACACTGGTACAGAGTAGTCTGTTGACCCGAGATCGTCATAGAGTCTTGTGTGATTCCCACTGTGCTTTGATTTCCATCATACCACGTCCAAGAGGGCGTGCAAAAAGGTGGCTTTTGGGTACAGTCCCGAATTACATGGAGGCAATGAGCGATAGGAGGGGATTCGTCTCTCCCGGTATAAGGAGTTGATGTTGTGCTGTGTTCGATTGGCTATAACCAGAAATCCCTGGCCAGGGTTGCTGAGATTTACTGGTAAGTGTTACCAGTAGTTTCTCGAACTGTTATAGATCTCATATCGACACGACTTATCGAGCTACTGGGGTCTGACGTTTACCACCCCTAGGTGAGATATGCGACATATCAGACGACGAGACCGGACTGTACGAGAGTGTTACTGTTTGGATTCACAGGAGAATGTACAAGCTTGCTTGTTGATCTTCTGAGTGCTCAATACCTGGGTAGCTGTTACGTTTAGCTGACCGCTTGCAGCTTGTAGGTGTTTGATATGATCATCACCTACTGCTGGCGTATTGACGATTTTTTAGAGTCCTACACAGAGGTTTCTTGGCTCAGGCAAAACGGAGTAGGAGCATATATTTAATATGTGCGGGACCGAGGATAATGCAGTATGTGATACCGTTTTGGATTCTCGCGATATGAGATATCGGCCGGGTATATGTGATATAGCCGGGTCATCGTATTAGTCGGTTATATGCGATATAGCCGGATTGTCGGATCAAGTGTTGATTCGATAATTTAATGTATAATAATATATATGATATATTAAATTACATTAACTAATATTAGCTCACTAAAAGATTCATTTTCTCACGGGATAATACATTGATATATATGCGATATATGTTAATTGTATTATTTTCTATTGTTACAAAATATATTGTATATGTGATATATAATATTGTAACATGTTAGGGTTGCAAATTTAACATTGGATTAGGGTTTAAACTTGGTTAGGGTTTGGATTAGGGTTAGCTTTTGCATGAAGCTTCCATGAAGCTTCATGATGCTTTGACTTTGTGGTTGCTTGATATTTTGTGAGATATTATGTTAACCCAGTCCAAACCATTAACTCTAGTTAACTCTCTACAAGGGTTAACTCTTTCATGCTTAACCCTTGGTTAGATTTGTAACAACTACAATAATTCATTGTTCATCACAAAAGGATTAAGTGATCATATTCATTCTTCTTCTTCCTTGGTTTTCTTCTTGAAAAAGCTTTCTTTTGTGATGAAAGTGAGTGAGAAAAAGATTATAAATGAGAGCAAAAATCCTACTTCATCATCCTCATCTATCCTTTCCATTTAGATGAGGGTGTTCACTTCATATTATGAGTGTTAGCTTGTGTTAACGAAACTTCAAGGTAGATCATCTTTGTATCGAAGATCGGAAGCAAAGGTTGCATCATTCTCTTCGTGAAGCCTCTCGAGAGTCCAGAACACGATGATCGCAGCGAAGGGAACTCAACATGGAGCTTAAGAAGTGAAGGACCGGATCTACAAAGGTTGTAATCCCTCTCACTTAGTGTTAAAGAGTTTAACATGCATGTTTTCGCCTAAACCCTAGTTTAAAGATCCGGCTTCGGGTTGTTCGGCACGGCTAAAATTTTAATCGGGCATGGTTGATGCCTCGTAGACCCTTGTGCGCGTGCCTAGCAACCCTACAACTTGCACTAAGGCCATGTATTGGCATATCGCAGACCTAAGATCTTGAATAGCCACTCGAACTGTGTCTGAGGGATGGCCTTGGTAAGTGGATCTGCAATATTGTTCTTCGTATCTACTCTCCTCGCCTCGATCTCCTGGAGATTAACGATCACCCTGATCAGGTGGTACTACCTTAAGATATGTCTGGATCTCTGATGGGACCTGGGTTCCATCCCTAAAGCTTGTAAGTCCATGTCACGCACCCCACGGTTCATGGGAGGCGGAATATGTGAAAAACGATCATCAAAGTTTCGCAACACGGACTCGAGCTCACGGATCGTGACTCAACCATAACTAGCAAACAACATGAGGTTTAACTACTCGGATTCGACGTTATACCTCACGATACAAGTCCTTCGGGTCTTCATCGCTGTCCTCCACTCATCGTCGGCTCCAAGGATCGTATTGTAACATTTAAAAAAAAATATTAGTTTTTGGAATTTTTATAATTTAATATTAATTTTAAATGAATATTTTAATATTTCGGTATAATTAAATACCGATAAATTGGGAAATTTTTTTTGAAAATTATAGAAATTACTAAAAGAGCGTGTTTTATGTGAGTTATGTAAATTTTAAGTTTTTATGATTAATTATATGCTAATTTAGTGCTAATCGCGATTAAAAATCGCTAATCGTGCATTAAGCGTATTTTGTGCAAATATTGCACCATGTCTTTTTACACTTGTTACATATTCTTCCATGGCTTCCTTCATGTTTTAAAACATGGTTGTTGATTTATAGGAAAATAGAAGAGGAAAGGAAAAGAAAAGAAAAAGAATAGAATATGGAGGTATGATTAGAGAGAGAAAGAGTGGGTGAGGGGTCAACCCTTTGTCATGAGCCATCCCCCATCACTTCCCTCACTCATTTCTCTTACCTCTCTTTCCATTGCTGCTGCTGCTGCTGCTGTCCCCTCTCCTCCTCCATCTTCTAACCCCAAAAACACCATGAAAATCACCCCAAAACCCAAAGCCCATTTCACAAAAAAGGTGCACAAGCTCTCTAGCTACCCAATGGACCAAGAAAAACTTGGTTTTGGCGCTGTAGAGGATTCTTGAGATCTAAATGAGTTAAACCTTTTCACAATTATTGTAGTATTTCAACTGATTTAGCCTCATTTCAAGTTTAAAAGTGATTTGGCAAAGTTTCGTGAGCTTTGAAAGATCAAGGTTGGAGTTAGGGTTTGACTGGAGGTGTGATGGTGAATTGAGGCTTTAGAGGCGACCTTAAACCCCCATAGAGGATAGAAAACCCAGATCCAGCAAAATACAAATGCCTGGAGCTAAAAACAGAAACTTTGCATATCGGTTTTGTGAGGGTATTTGGCGTGCAGGGAAATCTGGGATGATCCGGGGAAGTTCTGAGACAAATAAACAATACTAGGGACTTAGTTAGACCACCAGGAGGCCACCCCGCCAATACGAGATGATTCCTCCATACCCAAACCGGCCTGGCCGGAATTCTTGCTTATGTGGCCGGCCCCTCTGTAAAACTAGGTGCCCATGTTGCTTCTGTAGGTCATATATATCCTATATATCACCCTAGTGTTGTTTTGGAACCTTGTTTTCACCCTGATCAAAATCTGGGACTAAAAACTTGGGTTACTGCTTTGAATTGAGTTATTGTATTCCGTATTTCGATTTCCAGATTTTGATATTTGTGCGTTATCTCGATCGCGTGACGTTTGCACGTCTATATCGAGTGATTTCGGGTTGTTTTGTGAAAGCTAACCATAGGTTCTAACCTATAGGCTTTTAAGCGTACCGTTTTGGTATCCGTGTGTCGTTTTGGTTTTGATTTGGTTTTAATGCGATGCGATACGTGTGACATGTAGGTACCCCCACGGTGATCCGAGATGACGAAGAAGATGGTAGCGACATCGACATCCGCAAGCAAGATCAAGGTGAGTAGATTATATCTACGAAGGAAGTCGGGTGGATGGCGTATAGCACCGCCGCAATTCGATATTGTAAGTGCACGGCAGCGTCCCGGCCGTCTGAACGAGGCCAAAATGCGGAAACGATACTTTTACAAAACTTGTAAACCGGCGCTACCGCGTACTTTAAACCCGGATCGGGCCATTAACCTACTCCTAGCAAACTAGAGAAGGGGTAGAGAGATATACCGAGCGATCCGTGTCCTTCGGTCTTCTCGTCGTCATCCCGATCTCCCCGCGGAATCTCCGGTCTTTATCTCCTTGTCGGAAGGGCACCACATCGCCGGGTTCTTTTACGGGCTCCCACCTCTGGACCGAGGTAACTCGGGCACGAAGTTGGCGAGTCGACGTGCCCAAGGATGTTGTAGGCTAGTGTAGTACTCTTTGTCTCAAGGGGTTTAAGAAGTTGGCATGGTTTTAGTGGAGAAGGAGATGAGCTTTTAAAATGGAGCTATAGGATTTTGCAAGCAAAAATGAGACCAAAACTCATGCCCCAAAAATTTGGACAGCCCCCCTCAAAGTGTCCGGCCTCAACAACAAAAGAATTGGGAGAGAGGAGAGAAAAGTCAAGGGGGGAGCTATCATGCAAGCAAGAGAAAAAGGTGTTGATGAGGAATAATTATCACAATAAAATCTCACTCCAAAACCCATCACTCTCATCACAAAAGTCAAGCAATGATGAACCATCATGAACCAAGAAGTCAATGTATGGTGGAACCATCATGAAGCAACAATTTGCAAGAAACACTCTCCACAATGCTAATTTGCACATTTGCAAAGAAGCCCTTCTCCACCAATTTTCAGCCAAGGAAAGAACAAAGGAAAAATGGCCGAAACGGAAAGCAAACTGGCAACTTCATAACACTGATCCCGTAATAAATTAAAGGAAAACCCCGCGACTGTATATACATACCCGCATTTGTATTCCGACCGAATACAAATGCAATGAGACAAACTCTACACTGTACAATACTAGGATCCGGCTTAAACCAAAGCCCGCTAGTATTATCCGTCTGATCATGATCCGTGCAATACCACACGTATTTGATCAAACCCTGAGATATCTCCATACGGCCTCTACAGCGTTTCGCCCGAAACTTGAGAAACGGTCTGTGGGGGACTCTAAAGACTCGTCAATACTTTGGTTGTGGATTTAACCACTAGCACGTCAGAGGTATTATCCATACGTAACGGGCTACTAGGTATTGACCAAAAGGGACGTCGATGAGCGAACTCATCCTGACACCCTACTGAGCCTGTCAGTGACAATATCCGTACAGTCCGGTCCATTCGTCTATGAGCATCGCATGGCGGGCCTAGGGGGTTGGTGAAAGTCAGACCCCTAAAAGCGATACAAGTCGTGTCGGATTGTAGTCCAGAACACCCTGAGATACTACTGGAATACCAACCAGTAAATCTCCTGCCTTGGCCAAGGACTTCGTGTAATGGCTCTCCTAGACACAGCGCGACCTCACCCCCAATACCGGGAGAGACGAACCCCTGCAGATCCGCTCACTGCCTCCTTGTGGCTCGGGACTGTACCCAACTAAAACTTGTTTGCACGTCTCCTTTGAGCGTGGTAGGCTAGTAATCAAAGTACAGTAGGAACTCACACGAGACAAATGACGATCTCAGGTCGATGAACTAACCTGTACACATGTCACCCGGGAACTGCTATCTGACGTCAGGTATAAGACCAACTAGCATGTTCCCGGCGAGTCCTGTCCGGTGTACTCATAACCCAATAAGCACCTGTATACATCTTAGGTGAACCAAATGACACCAATGGCTTGTGAGACCGGCCACCGCCCCTCGTCGGGGTCTTGACTGTATACACTAGTCTACTCTGGAGTATCGATGCCCTGTCTCGAAACTCCCACGACTAGGGTCCTTTTAAGGATGTGCTTATAGACTACCAGCTCCCACGTATATGATCGCCATCATGCTGCTGGCTGTCAAGCAAGAATCCTAAGGGCTCTATCAACGCGTAATAATGACCTGTAAGGTCACCTGAAGCAGTACACGATGATAAAGGTAAACCAGATAGCATACTATCATCTTGAGTAAGACTGTCCTACCGGCATAGGTCCTCCATCAATCATTGCAATCACGTGCCTGTGATCCAATAATTGACTCTGAGGGCACTATCTCCAACAATCTCCTACTTGCACTCAAGGCTAATTATTGCGATGTCGCATACTCACAGCCCGTGTGATACCGAACACCCAACTCCTCTACTAATCAGTCTCACAAAACCAGTTTGCGAAACTAATGTGTTCGAGGAATAGCCTCAGTAAGTGGATCCGCCTTGATGTTTTTTTCTATGTCTCTCTTTATCTCAAGTTCGCGGAGAAAGCCATCTCCCGAAATGAGCAATACCTGTCTTAGAATATGTCTGGATATCTGATGGGACCTAGCTCATAAATGAACTCAAAATCCAAACTTCCTAGTGTTAGTTATATGTATGCCCTAGAGGCCATTACTGTACATTGGATGTATATTGTAGTGGATGCTGGGACATATATAGGTAGGACTTTCTTGCTCGACATGATAGTACGCTATCTGGTTGCTCTTTATCTTAACATGTATATTTTCTGTCTCTCTGATTACATGTTGATAAAGCCCTTAGGATATGTACTCGACTTCCAGGACTATGATGAAGATCATACTAGTGGGGCCTGGGTAGTCAATGAGTACATCCTTCATTGTTCCTAGTCGTGGGAATATCGAGACGGTGCATCGATATTCCAGAGTAGACTAGCGTATATCTTCTCGACCCATGTGATAGGCGATGGATGATACCATATCCATTGGTGTTTGACATCGGAGATGGTATGCGGGTGGTCAGTGGAGACTGGGTACACTGAACGGACTCGCCGAGAACTCCCAGATGGTATTATACTTCACGTCAGATGGCAGTTCTCTGGTGACACTGGTACAGCTTAGTCTGTTGACCCGAGATTGTCATAGAGTCTTGTGTGTCTCCCACTGTGCTTTGATTTACACCCTACCACGGCTCTACTGAGTCATGCAAACAGGTGGTTTTTGGGTACAGTCCCGATTCATATGGAGGCAATGAGCGATAGGAGGGGATTCGTCTCTCCCGGTATTGGGGGTTGATGTTGTGCTATGCTCGACTGGCCATAACAGGAAATCCCTAGCCAGGGTTGCAGTGATATACTGGTAAGAGTTATCAGTAGTTTCACGAATGTTATGGACCTTACGTCGGCATGACTTATCGAGCTATTGGGGTCTTACGTTTACCACCCCTAGGCGAGATATGCAACATATCAGACGAACAGACCGGACTATACGGTAAGTGTTACTGGTTGGATTCACAGGAGTGTGAGCGGGCTTGCTCGTCGATCTTTTGATCGCTCAATACCCGGGTGGCCGTTACGTTTAGCAGACCGCTTGCGGCTTGTGGGTGTTTGATATGATCATCATCTGCTGCCGGCGTATTGACGAGTCTTTAGAGTCCTACACAGAGGTTTCCTGGCTCAAGCGAAACGAAATAGGAGCGCATATGAGATATGTGTGGGACCGAGAATAATGCGTATATGTGATACTGTATTCTATTCTCGCGATGAATGTATCGATTGGTTGTATGCGATATAACCTAGTTATCGAATCAAGGATTGATTCGATAAGCCGATACATTGGATATTAGTCGGTTATATGCGATATGACCGGATCGTTAAATCAAGTGTTGATTTAATGATTTAATGTATAATTATATATTTGATATATTACTTTGCATTAACTAGTATTGGTTCACTTAAGATGGATTTTCTCACTTGATATGCACATTGTATATGTGATATACTTTTGTGCACTTGTTTGTATCATGTTTGATGATACATGATAGTTTGGTGTTTGGTTTAAACCATGGTTGGTCAATGGTTAGGGTTTCTTTTGTTTATTTACTTATTCATTTATTTATTTCTTTTGTTCATTTTGGCAAAAGAAAATGATAAAGAGAAAATGGTGGCTTTCTTTGTTCTTTGCTTGAAGCTTCTTGAAACTTCAAAGCATCTTTGACTAAGTGACCATTTTGTCTTCATGCTTAACCCTAACCATTCAAACTAACCCTAGTTCATTCTCTACACTTAACCAAGGTTAGGATATGATAAGTATTCATTTTATTATTCTTTTTGGATAATACTTATGATATTCTATCATCTTCTTCTTCATCTTGATCAAGAAGAAAAGCTTGCCTCCATCAATGGCAACCTGAGAAAAAGAGTGAGAAATCCAATTCTAAAGTGAATCCACTTCCTATTTCTTCATCCTCTACCTCTTGCAAAGTAGTATAGGGTGTTTTCTTCACAAGTTTCATGACTTGGTGAAGTGGGAGCTTGATCTTGTGATGCCTCGACGTAGATGATCTTCGGCATCGTAGTCGATGACCTAGCCTGCCCATTTCTCCGATGAAGCCGACACTGGAGTCCAAGATCTGATTTGTACAGCGGAGGGACGTCTACGTGGAGCTAAGGAAGTGGAGAACCGGATCTACAAAGGTTGTAGCCTCTTCCTTTAAGTTAAAGTTGTTTACTTGCATCGCATCGCCTATATATCTAGTTAACGATCCGTATTAGGATTTCTCGGCACTTGTAAAATATTAATTGGCCATGTTTGATCACTTGTGAGACTTAATTAGTGTGCCTAGGAACCCTACAGTGGTATCAGAGCCTAGCTATAGCCTTAGGCGAAGTGTAGACGACGTTTGAAATCCGAACGAACATCGAAACCCTAACCTAAATTGTTCTCTGGAAATTTTCTGAAAATTTGGATTTTTGTGAATTAAAAATTGCCAGAAAATTCAGCAAGTATATTTAAGAGTTACTGTGATGCACGTGCTTCTGAATCGTTCAAAGCGCCGCGGAACCGCCGCACGAGCCATGGCACGTGCGGCGGTTCCGCGGCCACATTATCACCTTTTTCAAAACTGTTTGCACAGTAACTTCTTTCTTGAATGTCCGAGTTTTCTGGGAAATTTTAAATCTTACTCAAGAGTTGAGTTTTTTGGGTTGTATTGGGAGTTCGTAGATTCGATCGGATTATCAAACTTTGTCTATGTGTTTTCTGGATAATTTTTGAATATGTTAAAAAGTTCGACCGGATATAAATACCCACTTTTTCCCCTGCCGGGAAATTTCCAATTGTTGGACTTTTCCGTAGTTTAACGACGTTCTAAGTAGTGCAGGTAACGCGATGAACCCTCTAGAAGACAACAAACCTTAACTCGATTATGTGACTGTCTTGAACTGCCCTTTGAACCTTAGGGTTTGGGGCAGTACGGCGTGCCACATGTGAGGCGTTGGCTTGACCCTTCTACGGCTGGACCGTTGGTACTGAGGCACGAACTGAATGTTTTTAGACTTATTTCATGTGTTGAGCTGTATCGGGAAAACTTGGGTGTTCGATTGTTCGATCGGAAAGTTTAACATTTTTCTATTTATCCGGAATGTGATACAATAATTGGAATTCACAAATAGTTATGAGATAACTAATATGAATGTTATAAACATAGCAGTTTAGTCTCACTTGATCGGTTGACACAGAATTTTGATGTGATCAAAAGTCCGTCGCAATCGGGAAGCGTACGCGGATACTCGCCGGGTAAACTTAAAAGACAGCCTCACTCCATAGCCCCGACCAAGTGACTGTAGGAGAACCCCGTCGCCGAAAGCATCCGTCCGGGTGCTCGCGGCAGCGGTGTTCCGCCTTGGTGCACTTCGTCGACGGTATCAGGGGTGCGGCCGCCTACTAAAGATTGCGACGAGCATTCGATCAGTTTTTCGGGAATCCTGTTGAATTGCCCGACATGATATTGAAAAGTGTTTTCGATAATGAGACTAAAATGCGGGGTTTATAATTGTTAGGCATGCGATGTCTAAGTATTTCATTTGATTAGGCATGCGATGTCTAAAGAGTTTGCGGATTCCAACTATTGTAGTTTTACACTTTCTTTTCTGTGACCGTAAGTGTAATATGTGATATCGCCGGTTTCGTTGCTATATGTCAACGACAATTGGGATGCGCATATTTATTAACGTTGATGACATGTGATGTTATGTGTTGCTGGATATGTTATATTGGATCGTCGTGTTTGAATAGCCGGGGGGTTTTTATGTGAGATGAGTGTTTTTTCATTTTCATTCATGTAAAAACTTATATGTAATATTCTTTTATTGGGGCACTTCCAGGTTACGGATGTTGTCACCATTTGTATATTATTTTCTTTTCCGCATTAGGATAGACCCAAGGAGGGGAGCACAAGTAACCGGGTTCTGGGATCCAGTGGGAGACCAACTCGGGGAGTCGAGTCCGGATCTCCTAACCCTAGAATTGGTAGGGTTGCTTGCCGCTCTCGTAGGGGTCTAGGGGTGTGGGATTGGCTATTCATCACGACCGTGGAATCCGTATTTTATACTGGCTCGTATTAAAAACACGGACGTCTTAGTATATCCAATATTTCATATGATATTTTCTGCTGCGATATCTGTGATGTGATCATGGGATTTGTTCAGATAGATGTTATATATAGTATATATGATATATTATATAGACGTTGCTTATGTTTTACACCCGCGCTAGCCCTGCCCCGCTCTGTCGTTAGTTACCTAACCTAACGGTGCAGACGGGACATCGAGGCGAATGCGGATGGCATAAGCGTACGTCATATTTATCTGTGATGTTTAGGTAATTTAAATGATGGGATATTCATTAATGAGATTAATGAAAGAAAATGAACCTAATTGATGTTATGGAATCGAATTTCAAAATAAAACAGGTAGCTACAGTTCTTGCTTTGCATCGCGGTGTTCCTTGTAGAACATCCTTCACCTTATTCGATGAGGAAAGGACCGAGATCCCTTCACCGGGAGTGACTCCTTTAGCAATAACTGGCAGATGCTACAACTCTCGGTTTGTCTTTTGATTTCTTCTATAGTTTCTGCTTTGCACAGTGATATATATGATATATCCCGCACCTCATTCGACGAGGAAAGGGCCGACGATCCCTTCACCAGGAGTGACCCCTTTAGCAAAACTAGAAAAGCTTCAAAAACATTCCATTTAAAAACCATTTGATTCCGCAACGAGATCAAGTTCAAAGCGTTAAAGGTTTTCATAAAAACCAGCCGCAACCCTCCGTCATTTTAGGAAGTAGAGTACTTAGTATTCGTGCTGTGTTTGTTGACCATAGTCAAGGCACAATGTACGGTAGCTAAGTGATGTCTTCCTACACCGCATATGATGGTATTAGTTAGGACAGTCATGTGGCTTTGTTGACCTTAGCCAAGGGTCATGTGGGTGGGTCTAATTAATCATGAAATGATGAGTAGAACTTGACTAGTGCTTATGATTTGTTGACCTTAGCCAAGGTCATAGGTGCTAGGGATAAAAACTTTATCGGGAGTTTCAAGTGTTGAAACTTGCAATGAGATTGCATACCTTCTATGTGATAGTTGGATCCCGATACTTACTGCGAGTAATTGTTACTCCTGGGAGAGTTTTGCACTTTGCAATTAGCCGATCAAGTAGGTGTCTAGAAAGGTGTCAACGGGGTTACGCCTCTGGGAAAACGAGGTTTACTGTAATTAGGTCCGTGCAAAAGCACGGGGAACCTCCCTCAAAGTACCGACACTGGCTTGGCTGAAAGATTGACGAACTTGTAGAGTGTAATTAATCCCGGCTAGTCTTTCCTTTTAGGGTTTGAAGGAAGATTTGATAAAAACAGTGGGAGCCATCCTGATTAGATAAAATAAATAACCAATCTGATCTTGCAAGAGCGCACGCAGAGTGTTTTCTTCTCTCTCTCTCTCCAGGTAGCGACCATATCACGCCTTAATCAAGATAATAATATGGATGTATTGACCGAAACCGCTTGTTATACTGAGCTGGGGAACGTTGGTCCCGCTCCAACTTATAATTGTTATAAGACAGAGCAGGAAATAGGGGAATACCAGAATTCCTATGCCGCCCAAACGAAGAAAGTGCATATGATGCATCTCCTTCGGGTGTGTTCATTATAAAGAACTGTTTCTCAGTATCCTCTGAATCCTGGGTATTTGATACCGGATCAGGATCCCAGATATGTAATCTGTTACATAGGGCTACCGAAAGGTAGAAAAACTGAGAACGGGTGATAAGTTTCATGAGACAGAAAACGGGGCAAGTGTTGCAGCCAAGTCTGTTGGTTACTGTCACCCTGTATTACCAATACATTGATTCTGAATAAATGCTATTAGATATCGAACCTGATATACAAAATCATATCAATCTCTTTATTTGTTAAAGAAATGATAGAATTTTGTATTGATGGATAATGTTTTGAACATTTCCTATATCAAAAGTTGATCGGTTCAGGCACGTTATCTAAAAGCATTGATGTTCTAAATCAAACTACAGTTCCTAGTATACAGAACACATACAAGAGGAAGAGTTCAGAAATGAACGAATCATTCTTGAGGCATTGTAGACTAGGTCATATCAATGCGACCCGACTGGCTGAAGTTACATTTTAGATGCATATTTAAATCAGTTTGAATTTACATCTTGTGAAACTTGCCAGTCATGTCACAAAGATTAGATGACCATAGCTCCGTTTACTGAAAACAGAGAAAGAGTTAATGAACTCTTGGGACTGATACATGATGTTGTATGTAAGGTCTCCTGTCTACACATGCCAGGACTGGTTCTTTATACTTCATTATATTCTCTGATAATCTCTCAAGATTCAGTCATATGTTCCTGTTGAAACATAAGTCCGAAGCTTTTGAGGTATTCACAGAATATAAGTTGGAAGTAGAGAACCAAAATACGGGTATAAGTATTATGTCCTATGATAAGATCAGGGAGGAGAATACTTGTGCATAGAATTCCTCGACCATTCTAAAGGAGAATGAGATTCTCTCTCAGCATTACTCCTCCGTATACACCATAGCACGATGGTATATCGGGGCGGAGCAATCACACCCTATATGATAAGGTGTGCTCTATAATGAGTGTTACTGAGTTACCTGTTTCTTTTAAGGGGTTGTGCACTTGAGAAGTTGCATACCTATTGAATTAGGTTCGAATCAAATCAGTGCCTACCACTCCATATGAGATATGGTATGTGAAGAACCCATCTCTTAAGCGAGTTAAGATTTGGGGTTGTCCGGCCTATGTCTAAAAGCAAAATCCGGACAAAATCAAGGCAAGGTCAGTTCTGTAGAACTGGAAAGGTTCCAGATATACAAAACTGCAGCTGATGATTTGACAGAACCAAAGGATTCAATAGTCCCCGACGAACCTCAGCCTCTCCGCCGATCTAGTAGGTTTCCTCACCTGCCTGAGAGATACCTCGGTTTCTCGATGACAGTGGGAGCGAGGAATGCATCATGAGATGATGACCCAACTAGTTTCGAGCAGGCCATCGAGAGTAGGGACTCTGTAAGAATGGCTGGATGCTTAGCTATCTGAGATGGAATCCATATACACCAACAAAGTATGGACTTTGGTTGCTATATCTGAAGGGTTAAATCCCCATCAGGAGCAAGTATATCTTGAGAAGATTACTTGGTGTAGATGGAAAAGTTGAGACTTTCAAAGCTAGACTTGTTAAAGGTTTTCGTCATCGACCAAGAGTGGAAAATGATGAAACCTTTTCCAGGGACTATACTTAAGTCCATTCAGATCCTACTTACCATTGCTACATACCATGACTGCGATATCTGGTGGTTGGGTGTCATGACTGCTTTTCTAAATACTGATTTAGAATAGAAAGTCTATAAGTACACAGCCAGAGGGCTTCGTAAACAGTGGGAGCAGCGGAAACATGTGCAAGTTGCTTTACAGAATAAAGCAGGCATCGCGGAGTTGGAACATCTGTTTTGATGTGGTAGTCAAAGAGTTTGACTTCATCAAAATGGTAGATGAACCTTGTATGTACAAAAGGGTAGTATGGAGTATGGTAATGATCTTCGTAAAGTACGTGGATGACATACTCTTGATAGGAAAGGAATTTCCTATGCTACGATCGGTCGATCTCCTCTTATCACATAGATTCTCCATATAGGATCAAAGTGATACTTCCTAAATCCTAGGTTTTGGATCTATGAGATAGATCTAAATGGATGTTAGGATTCTCACTAGTAATAGTGAGATGGTATCAGTTGATCCTGGGGAGAATCACTGGAAAGGTTCCAGGGTGATAAGGACGACTGAATGTCAGTCGCAGGCATTGTCTTTACCCTCAGTGAAGGGACGGTATGTTGGAAGAGTTCCAAGCTAGATACCGTGGCAAACTAGACGATAAAGGCTGGTAACATCGCTATTAAAGATACTACCAAAGAGGAAGTTTGGGTGTATATTGGTTCATAAGATGAACTAGGTTCCCACCATTGTGTGACAATGGAAGTGTGGCTTTGGCCAAGGAACCATGATCCCATCAGTGACCCAGACATATTCTGAGGCAGCATCACCTGATCATGGAGATAGTTGATCTCCAGGGTGATCGAGGTAAGGAGAGTAGACTTAGAGAACAACACAGCGGATCCACTCACGAAGGCCTTTTCCCAAAGAGAGACTTTTATAGGATGGTTGAGTATGTGATACTGCAACCACTGCTCCAGATGGCCCTAGTGCAAGTGGGAGATTATTAGTTAAATGTATGCCGTAGAGGCCATTACTGTACATAGGATGTATATTGTAGTGGATGCTGGGACATATATAGGTAGGACTTTCTTACTCGACATGATAGTACGCTATCTGGTTGCTCTTTATCTTAACATGTATATTTTCTGTCTCTCTGATTACATGTTGATAAAGCCCTTAGGATGTGTACTCGACTTCCAGGACTATGATGAAGATCATACTAGTGGGGCCTGGGTAGTCAATGAGTACATCCTTCATTGTTCCTAGTCGTGGGAATATCGAGACGGTGCATCGATATTCCAGAGTAGACTAGCGTATATCTTCTCGACCCATGTGATGGGCGATGGATGATCCCATATCCATTGGTGTTTGACATCGGAGATGGTATGCGGGTGCTCAGTGGAGACTGGGTACACTGAACGGACTCGCCGAGAACTCCCAGATGGTATTATACCTCACGTCAGATGGCAGTTGTCTGGTAACACTGGTACAGCTTAGTCAATTGACCCGAGATCGTTATAGAGTCTTGTGTGTCTCCCACTGTGCTTTGATTTCCATCCTACCACGGCTCTACTGAGTCGTGCAAACAGGTGGTTTTTGGGTACAGTCCCGATTCACATGGAGGCAATGAGCGATAGGAGGGGATTCGTCTCTCCCGGTATTGGGGGTTGATGTTGTGCTATGCTCGACTGGCCATAACAGGAAATCCCTGGCCTGGGTTGCAGAGATATACTGGTAAGAGTTATTAGTAGTTTCACGAATGTTATGGACTTTACGTCGGCATGACTTATCGAGCTATTGTAAGTCCACGTTGCGACCCCCGGTTCTTTCGGGGAGGTGGAAACGGTATAAAAATCAAATTTTTAGCGCATGGGGCAACATGGACTAACAAAGTCGGGATCTTTTCCTAAACTAAAACTAGCAAACAAGCTAAAGAGAGTTAGCTACTCGGAAAGGAGGTTATACCTAACTTGAACTCCTTCTTCTTGAAACTTTTGTAGGGGTTGATGGTGCTTTCCCGGTTGCCTTCTTCCTTCAAAGATGGATCCACCTGAGGGTTCAACCTTCGGGCTCTTTCTCGAACTTTGAGAGAACTAGATACTTCGGCTTGCTAAACCTTTGACCCTAGAGTGAGTAGAGAGTATCTTTGGGGTGTTTTTATCTCAAGGAGAGGGATTCTCAACTCATGAGAAGGGTTCTCCGTGAACTAGAGGAGGAAGAAGAACAAGTGAGGAGAGAGAATGGTTATGATAGAATGAGCTTATTCTTTTCATTTCTTGCAACCATATCACAAATGAAAAGAATTATCAATTAACAATAATAATAAAATGAAATAGTTTATGGATGGTTTGGAATGACCATTATCATTACATTCTTTAAATGGTTTTGCAAGAATCAAAAAGCATCTTTCTTTTGTAATGATGATGGTCAAATCTTCAACCATGGTCAACAAGTCAACCATGGTCAACAAGTCAACAAAATCCAACCATGACACAATTTCATTTGATTAATATTATTAATAGATATATCATAATTCCATTAGGGTTTGGAAAAAGACGACTGTCAACTGTGCATACGCACCCGTTCCGAAACCCTAATGAAAATCCTGTTCCTCCGCCTCAATCAACTGTGCATACACACCCGCATTCTTGTTCCGAGAAACATGAATACCAAGAGATAAAATCAACCCCAAAACATATACCGGTATCTGGCTCAAACAAGAGCCTACTAGTAATATCTGTCCGGACTCCAAACGTGTACAATTGCGTGGATGAGAACGATCCCTGTCGCAAGACCATGCGACCTCTACTCTGTTTTGCCCAGAGGCGAATACCCTCTGTGTGGGACTCTAAAGACTCGACACTACGCTGGCAGTGGGTTTAACCACAGACCGCAAGCGGCACTAGCTGTGCGTAACGGTCCCCAAGTAGATGCCGACAAGAAAGCTGACGAGGTGAACCCCATCTGAACTCCTACTGAGCCTGAATGTGACAGTCTCCGTACAGTCCGGTCTGTTCGTCTAATACATCGCATGTCGGGCCTAGGGGGCGGTAAAACGTCAGTCCCCTAATAGCGGTACAAGTCGTGTCGGAGTGAAGCCCAAAACACCCTGAGATAACACTAGAAGCCTACCAGTATATCTCGCTTGCCCTGGCCAGGGACTACTCGTGTAATGGCTCTCCTAGACACAGCGCGATGTCAACCCCCAATACCGGGAGAGACGAATCCTGTCTAACCGTCACTGCCTCCAAGTGCTTCGGGACTGCACCCAACCATTACCTGTTTGCACGACTCCTTTGAGCCGTGGTAGGGTAGTGATCAAAGTACAGTGGGAACACACTCGAGGCGAAGTGCCAGTGTCAAGTCAGCGGACTAAGCTGTACTCATGTCACCTGGGAACTGATAACTGACGATAGGTATAATACCAACCTGTCAGTTCCCGACGAGTCCTGTCAAGTGTACTCGTAACCCAACGAGCACCCGTATACTATCTCCAGTACGACGTACTGATGGCTGTGGGACAGACCATCTCCTACACTGGGATGAGAAGCGCATACGCTAGTCTACTCCGGAGTATCGATGCCCTGTCTCGATAGTCCTGCGACTAGGGACCTGTATAAGGATGTGCTTTTAGATTACCCAACCCCCACTAGTTTGACTGCCATCACAACGCTGGTAATCAAGCAAAGATCCTAAGGGCTCCACTATTGCGTATAGGTGATATACTAAAATAAACACATGTACACATTGAAGTAGAAACAAACCAAGTAGCATACTACTATATTGAGCAAGATTGTTTATACAAGGTGAATATCCCAAGCTTCCATTAAGTAATATACAAACTAGTATGATACAGTAATGGCCTCTAGGGCATATACACTAACAATCTCCCACTTGCACTAAGGCCATGTATGGCGTATCGAAGACCTATCATCTCGATCAGCCGCTCAAACTGAGTCTCGGGCAGGGCCTTGGTGAATGGATCTGCAGTGTTTTCTTCTGAAGCAAGCCTCCGAACCTCGATCTCCTTGCGATCCACGATCTCCTTGCGATCCACGATCTCCCTGATCAGGTGATACCGCCTCAAGATGTGCCTGGATCTCTGATGGGACCTGGGTTCCTTCGCTAAAGCTATAGCCCCGTTGTTGTCGCAATACAGAGGTATTGGGTCAACAATGGACGGAACCACCTGAAGTTCTTTCAAGAACTTCCTCATCCAGACAGCTTCTTTTGCGGCATCAGATGCAGCGATGTATTCCGCTTCCATAGTCGAGTCTGCAACGGTTTCCTGTTTGGAACTCTTCCAACACACCGCCCCTCCATTGAGGGTAAAGACAAAACCCGACATGGACTTGGAATCATCCTTGTCACTCTGGAAGCTGGAGTCAGCAAAGGCCTCGATCTGGAGGTCTTTTCCGCCATACACCAAGAACATCTCCTTAGTCCTTCTCAGGTACTTGAGAATGTTCTTTACCGCTATCCAGTGTTTCTCCCCAGGGTTTGACTGATACCGGCTTACCACACTCAGTGCATAAGCTACATCCGGTCTGGTACACAACATCGCATACATTATAGAGCCTACCGCAGAAGCGTAGGGTATAATAGACACGCGATCCCTCTCCAAATCAGTCTTGGGGGACATCTCTTTAGAGAGGGTGATCCCGTGACAAGCCGGTAGGTTACCGCGCTTTGAATATTCCATACTGAAAAGATCTTCCATACTGAATCTTTTCAGTATGGTGTCGATGTACCTGGACTGTGAAAGTCCTAATATCCACTTGGATCTATCACGATGGATCCGGATCCCCAGGATGTATGAGGCATCACCCAGTTCTTTCATGGAGAACCTGTGTGACAAGAACCCCTTGACAGATTGTAGCATAGGAATGCCATTTCCTATTAAGAGAATGTCATCCACGTATAAAAAGAGGAATACTACAGTTCTCGCTACAAATCTACTATAGATGCATGGTTCATATGGATTTTTGATAAAGCCAAATTCCTTGACCGTCTCATCAAAACAGATGTTCCAACTCCGCGATGCCTGCTTTAGTCCATAAATGGACTTAAGCAACTTGCACACCTTTCCGCTGCTCCCACTCTGAATGAAACCCTCTGGCTGGTCCATATAGACACACTCCTCTAAATTTCCATTTAGAAAAGCGGTTTTTACGTCCATTTGCCAAATCTCATAATCGTGGAAGGCAACAACGGCAAGAAGGATCCGAATGGATTTCAGCATAGCCACTGGAGAAAAGGTTTCTTCATAGTCTAAACCAGGTCTTTGACGGAAACCCTTTGCTACAAGTCTAGCTTTATAGGTCTTAACCTGTCCATCTACACCAATCTTCCTTTTGAAGATCCACTTGCATCCTACGGGTTTTACCCCGTCTGGAGCAATGTCCAACGTCCATACTTTGTTGGTGTACATGGACTCCATTTCGGTCCGCATTGCATCCAGCCATTTTACCGAGTCAACGCTCTGAACGGCCTGCTGGAAGCTAGTAGGCTCATCATAATCTATGATGCAATCCTCTCTATCCCCGTCTATGAGAAAACCGTAGTATCTCTCGGGCGGATGAGACTGCCTACTACTCCTGCAGAGCGGCATAGGAATGTCCTGTTCTTTTGAACTTACTGGCTCTTCCAAGCTTTCAGTAAAAGCTTGTGGTTCTGGAATTTCTTCCAGTTCTATTGCGTTCCCACTTTTCTGGGTTTCCAAAAACTCAGTTTCCAAGAAGCGGGCATGTTGAGAAACAAAAACCTTTTGTTCCTCAGCGGAATAGAACAGATACCCCCTGGAGTTCTTTGGGTATCCCACAAACTTACACTGTACTGAACGTGCCTCGAGCTTGTCCGCATGCTGCTTTTTTACAAAAGCTGGACATCCCCATATCTTAAGGTACTTAAGACAGGGTTTCTTCCCACTCCACATCTGATATGGAGTGGTAGGCACAATCTTGGTGGGAGCCTTGTTCAAGAGATATGCAGCTGCTTCTAGTGCATAGCCCCAGAAAGATCGCGGTAACTCAGCCTTACTCATCATGGAACGAACCATATCCAATAGGGTTCGATTCCTCCTTTCCGATACACCGTTATGTTGCGGAGTGTATGGAGGAGTACGCTGAGAGAGAATTCCATTCTCTTTTAAACAGTCCAGGAACTCGGCACTCAAGTATTCACCACCTCGATCCGATCTTAGAATCTTAATACTTTTGCCTGTTTGTTTTTCAACTTCATTCTTGTAATCCCGAAATTTCTCAAAGGCCTCGGATTTGTGCTTCATTAAGAAGACATGTCCATACCTAGAGAAATCGTCTATGAAAGTAATGAAGTATGAATAACCGCTTCGCGCATGTGTAGACATTGGACCACACACGTCACTGTGTATGAGTCCTAAGAGCTCGCTCGCTCTTTCTCCGTGTCCAGTGAACGGAGTCTTTGTCATCTTTCCCATGAGACAAGATTCACAAGTGGCATATGACTGATACTCGAACGGATCCAAGTATCCTTCTTTATGTAACTTAGTCAACCGTGTCTCATTGATGTGACCCAGTCTACAATGCCATAGGAAAGCCTGATTGATATCTGGAGACTTTCTTTTGTGTGTATTCTGGACATTGAAAATCTGTGGTTGGTTTAACACGTATATACCATTGCTCAGTGTACCTGACCCAATTAGAACTTGATTAAGGTGAATGTTTGCAACATTACGTACAAACGCAAATTCATAACCTTCTTTACAAACCAAAGATACAGAAATGATATTACAAGTTGCGTTGGGTACAAAAAAGCAATTACGCAAAACCAAAACATGCCCATCTGACATTCCCAGGTGATAGTCCCCCACGGCTTTAGCATCCATGCTAGCTCCGTTCGCAACTCTGAGGGTCATGTCACCTGCCTTCAAAAACCTACGGTTTCTCAACGCCTGCAAAGAATTACAGATATGAGATCCTGATCCGGTATCCAATACCCAGGAAGTAGAGTTTATCGATAGACAGTTTTCAATAACATACACACCTGAAGCTGAAGCCGCAACCTGCTTCAGTTCCTGTGTCCTGGCTTTCCAAGCCCTGCAATCTTTCTTCCAGTGTCCACTTTTATGACAATAGAAGCATTATTCTTTACCCACAAGCTTCCCCGCTATCATTGTTGCCTTTTCCATTCCCTTTGTACCCACTTTACTAACACCGCCCCTTGGTTTGGCGGGGGCTTTCTTCCTCTTTCCCTTGGCTTTCGCCTTGGACCTAGAGGAAGAAGATCCTCCTACAAACAAAGCGGGTGTTTCCCTACCTTTCTGTAGGGTGCCCTCTGCGCTCCTCAGCATGTTGAGGAGTTCTGAAAGTTCAACTTCCTTTTCTTGTAAGTTGAAGTTCAGTATAAACTGGGCGTAAGTGGATGGAAGGGACTGGAGAATTAAATCCGTATAGAGTTCACTTTGCAACGTGGTCCCAAGTTCCGCGAGCTCCTCAATGTAGCCAATCATCTTAAGCACGTGGTCCGCTACCGATGATCCGACGGCCAACTTTGCCGAAAATAACTTCTTCGACACTTCGTATCTTGCGATACGAGACTGCTCTCCATACAGTTCTTTTGTATGAAGAAATATGGATTCCAGGTCCATATTCTCGTGCCTCCTCTGGTGTTCGTTATCCATAGAGGCAAGTACGAGGCACTTGGCTTCCGCGCAATCAATCTCCCAAGTCTTACGGATTTCCTTATCCGCGACGCTGGAGGTGGGACCTGGGACGGGGGGAGCTTTGGTGGTAAGAAGATACCCCAGCTTGTCGTAAGTGATTGCCATTTTGACATTCCTGAGCCAATCTTTGTAGTTTGGCCCTGTCAGTATGTTTTTATCTAGAAGTAACTTAAGTCCAGTCATGTCGATTGGTCGCTGCAATTAGGAGGGAGAGAAGAAACACTTTAGCACGATGCTCTTGCAAGTTTAGAGTGGTTTTTAATTTGTCTAAACAGGATGGCTCCCACTGTCTCTCGAATCCCTCCTCAAACCATAAAGGAAGAACTAGTCGGGATCAATCCCACCGCACAATACTTGCTTAACCGTTCAGCCAGGCCAGTGTCGGTACTTCGAGGGAGGTTTTCCAACGCTTTCGCGAAGTTCCTTAATTAAAGAACCTCTTTTCCCTGGGGGCGTAGCCCCGCTAACACCTTTCTAGACACCTACTAGGTTTATAGCATTAATCGTTTAGTGTGAAATTTCCCGAGGAGTAGCATATACTCACAGTAGGATCGGGATCCAAATATCATCGCGTGACGAAACTGAAGGAATCCTACCAGAATCACCACACTCCAAATGGTATGCAAATCTAGCAAGTTTCAGTACTTATGAAACTCCCGATGTGGATTTTTGCCCCATGCTCTTATGACCTTGACGAATGTCAACAAATCATAAGTCACATGTCAAGTTCTGCCCATCATTTTCCAGGTTAATTTGAACCCACCCGTATATACCCTTGACGAAGGTCAACAAGGCAATACGACTGTCCCAAACCAACGCATCTATCTATGCTACATATGAACACCCAACAGCTACCAATCTCTATGCCTTGACGAAGGTCAACAAACATAGCTTGAATACTATTGAATATTCATACGAAACGACGGAGGGCTACAAATGGTTTTGGCGAAACCGTGAACGTAGTGAACTTGATATAATCGATGGAACGAGATAGCTTTTAGAAGGAGTGGCTCAATCTCCGCATTTAAAAGTTAGTTTTGAAAAGAACCGAGTGGTTTTTCGAAAGTGTTCCAACGACTTTAACTTGGTTTATTATCTTGCATTAGTTCTTTTAATGCATGATATTCTTGCATTAGTTCTTTTAATGCATCCCATCATTTAATCCTACCATTGCAGAAAACAACCAAAATATGACGTACGCTTATGCCATTCGCATTCGCCACGGGGCCCCGTCATCACCCGTTAGGTTACTTAACTAACGACAGAGCGGGGGCTGGGCTAGCGCGGCTGTAAGACATAAGCAATGCCTAAATAGTTATAAATATAGCAATGATAGACATTACAGATCACAGATGAATACATTGGATATACTAGGAATCCGCAATCCGTTCGAGCCTGCAACGAAAAGCGGATTACACGGTCGCGGTGAATAGCCAAAACCCCACCCAAGACCCCTACGGGTGCGACAAACTACCCGCCAAGTACCCGGTAGTTTGTGCACCCCTCCATGGGTCTATCCTAGGAGCAAAAACAGTAAAAAGAATTATACAATGACGGCTACAACCCCGACCCGGTTGTGCGGCCATACAAATAATAATATTACATCAATTTACATATTACAAATGAATGAAAGAAAAACAACACTCATCTCACATCCATCCCGGCTATTCACCCGCGACAATCCAATCCATTCATATACACATACCATCAACAAACACAGATCACAGATGTGTATAACCCCGACTAATCGACATATAGCGATTAGCCGACATTCAATACATGCAAACATCACAGATATAACCATTGTAGTCAAAGTGCAGTGAAGTTCGATAAAAATACGGATTTATAGGCCCCCAAAAACAAATTTCTTTTCTGAAAAATCTGGGCACAAATGACATATCTTAAAAATCCCAAAACCCTACCAGAAGAACACTGCACAAAACAGGACCACAAGAGGAGACAAAACGGCGGCGGTTCCGCGGCCTAAGCCACCCATTGCCGCGGAACCGCGGCGCTTTGAAGGAATCATGCGATCGTATTTCGTGGGTGTTTTCACAAAACCCTGAGCCGGTTTTAGGAGTAAAACTTTTTACATTTAGAGCACAAAAAATTTCAACAGAAACTTAGGGTTTTTGTTTTTCCGGTTTTGCGATTTTTCTCGATCGAACTTCCATACACTTTACTACAAAGCTAGTTTAAGTTTAGTTAGGCTCTGATACCACTGTAAGTCCACGTTGCGACCCCCGGTTCTTTCGGGGAGGCGGAAACGGTATAAAAATCAAATTTTTAGCGCATGGGGCAACATGGACTAACAAAGTCGGGATCTTTTCCTAAACTAAAACTACCAAATAAGCTAAAGAGAGTTAGCTACTCGGAAAGGAGGTTATACCTAACTTGAACTCCTTCTTCTTGAAACTTTTGTAGGGGTTGATGGTGCTTTCCCGGTTGCCTTTTTCCGTCAAAGATGGATCCACCTGAGGGTTCAACCTTCGGGCTCTTTCTCGAACTTTGAGAGAACTAGAATCTTCGGCTTGCTAAACCTTTGACCCTAGAGTGAGTAGAGAGTGTCTTTGGGGTGTTTTTATCTCAAGAAGAGGGATTCTCAACTCATGAGAAGGGTTCTCCTTGAACTAGAAGAGGAAGAAGAACAAGTGAGGAGAGAGAATGGTTATGATAGAATGAGCTTATTCTTTTCATTTCTTGCAACCATATCACAAATGAAAAGAATTATCAATTAACAATAATAATAAAATGAAATAGTTGATGGATGGTTTGGAATGACCATTATCATTACATTCTTTAAATGGTTTTGCAAGAATAAAAAAGCATCTTTCTTTTGTAATGATGATGGTCAAACCTTCAACCATGGTCAACAAGTCAACCATGGTCAACAAGTCAACAAAATCCAACCATGACACAATTTCATTTGATTAATATTATTAATAGATATATCATAATTCTATTAGGATTTGGAAAAAGACGACTGTCAACTGTGCATACGCACACCGAAACCCTAATGAAAATCATGTTCCTCCGCCTCAATCAACTGTGCATACACACCCGCATTCTTGTTCCGAGGAACATGAATACCAAGAGATAAAATCAACCCCAAAACATATACCAGTATCTGGCTCAAACCAGAGCCTACTAGTAATATCTGTCCGGACTCCAAACGTGCACAAGTGCGCGGATGAGAACGAACCCTGTCGCAAGACCATGCGACCTCTACTCTGTTTTGCCCAGAGGCGAATACCCTATGTGTGGGAATCTAAAGACTCGACACTACGCTGGCAGTGGGTTTATCCACAGACCGCAAGCGGCACTAGCTGTGCGTAACGGTCCCCAGGTAGATGCCGACAAGAAAGCTGACGAGGTGAACCCCATCTGAACTCCTACTGAGCCTGAATGTGACAGTCTGCGTACAGTCCGGTCTGTTCGTCTAATACATCGCATGTCGGGCCTAGGGGGCGGTAAAACGTCAGTCCCCTAATAGCGGTACAAGTCGTGTCGGAGTGAAGCCCAAAACACCCTGAGATAACACTGGAAGCCTACCAGTATATCTCGCTTGCCCTGGCCAGGGACTACTCGTGTAATGGCTCTCCTAGACACAGCGCGATGTCAACCCCCAATACCGGGAGAGACGAATCCTATCTAACCGTCACTGCCTCCAAGTGCTTCGGGACTGCACCCAACCATTACCTGTTTGCCCGACTCCTTTGAGCCGTGGTAGGGTAGTGATCAAAGTGCAGTGGGAACACACTCGAGGTGAAGTGCCAGTGTCAAGTCAGCGGACTAAGCTGTACTCATGTCACCTGGGAACTGATAACTGACGATAGGTATAATACCAACCTGTCAGTTCCCGACGAGTCCTGTCCAGTGTACTCGTAACCCAACGAGCACCCGTATACTATCTCCAGTACGACGTACTGATGGCTGTGGGACAGACCATCTCCCATACTGGGATGAGAAGCGCATACGCTAGTCTACTCCAGAGTATCGATACCCTGTCTCGATAGTCCTGCGACTAGGGACCTGTATAAGGATGTGCTTTTAGATTACCCAGCCCCCACTAGTGTGACTGCCATCACAACGCTGGTAATCAAGCAAAGATCCTAAGGGCTCCACTAATGTGTATAGGTGATATACTAAAATAAACACATGTACACATTGAAGTAGAAACAAACCAAGTAGCATACTACTATATTGAGCAAGATTGTTTATACAAGGTGAATATCCCAAGCTTCCATTATGTAATATACAAACTAGTATGATACAGTAATGGCCTTTAGGACATATACACTAACAGCTATTGGGGTCTGACGTTTACCATCCCTAGGCGAGATATGCAACATATCAGACGAACAGACCGGACTATACGGTTGGTGTTACTGGTTGGATTCACAGGAGTGTGAGCGGGCTTGCTCGTCGATCTTCTGATCACTCAATACCCGGGTGGCCGTTACGTTTAGCAGACCACTTGGGGCTTGTGGGTGTTTGATATGATCATCATCTGCTGCCAGCGTATTGACGAGTCTTTAGAGTCCTACACAGAGGTTTCCTGGCTCAAGCGAAACGAAATAGGAGTGCATATGAGATATGTGCGGGACCGAGAATAATGCGTGTATGTGATACTGTATTCTATTCTCGCGATGAATGTATCGATTGGTTGTATGCGATATAACCTAGTTATCGAATCAAGGATTGATTCGATAAGCCGATACATTGGATATTAGTCGGTTATATGCGATATGACCGGATCGTTAAATCAAGTGTTGATTTAATGATTTAATGTATAATTATATATTTGATATATTACTTTGCATTAACTAGTATTGGTTCACTTAAGATGGATTTTCTCACTTGATATGCACGTTGTATATGTGATATACTTTTGTGCACTTGTTTGTATCATGTTTGATGATACATGATAGTTTGGTGTTTGGTTTAAACCATGGTTGGTCAATGGTTAGGGTTTCTTTTGTTTATTTACTTATTCATTTATTTATTTCTTTTGTTCATTTTGGCAAAAGAAAATGATAAAGAGAAAATGGTGGCTTTCTTTGTTCTTTGCTTGAAGCTTCTTGAAGCTTCAAAGCATCTTTGACTAAGTGATCATTTTGTCTTCATGCTTAACCCTAACCATTCAAACTAACCCTAGTTCATTCTCTACACTTAACCAAGGTTAGGATATGATAAGTATTCATTTTATTATTCTGTTTGGATAATACTTATGATATTCTATCATCTTCTTCTTCATCTTGATCAAGAAGAAAAGCTTGCCTCCATCAATGGCTACTTGAGAAAAAGAGTGAGAAATCCAATTCTAAAGTGAACCCACTTCCTATTTATTCATCCTCTACCTCTTGCCAAGTAGTATAGGGTGTTTTCTTCACAAGTTTCATGACTTGGTGAAGTGGGAGCTTGATCTTGTGATACCTCTACGTAGATCATCTTCGGCATCGTAGTCGATGACCTAGCCCGCCCATTTCTCCGATGAAGCCGACACTAGAGTCCAAGATCCGATTTGTACAGCGAAGGGACGTCTACGTGGAGCTAAGGAAGTGGAGAACCGGATCTACAAAGGTTGTAGCCTCTTCCTTTAAGTTAAAGTTGTTTACTTGCATCGCATCGCCTATATATCTAGTTAACGATCCGTATTAGGGTTTCTCGGCACTTGTAAAATATTAATTGGCCATGTTTGATCACTTGTGAGACTTAATTAGTGTGCCTAGGAACCCTACACTTAGACCGTATCATCAACTGAACTTATTCAGTATCCTGCGTCATGCCTCCCTCAGTATCCCCTTAGACCACCTGTCTAAAATATTGCCCCTCGTCAGAAGGAAAACTATAACTCCGACAACCTCTGTCATCCATGTCACCTTGGAAGCCTGGAATGATAACTGTCTCCTAAAAGAGGCTGTTGTTATCATATCCCTAGAATATCCACTTATGTTCTAAAACTGCTTCCGTTCGTTTCTCCAGGATTGGATCAATATCAACATATTGCATCTACTGCAGAAACAACATCTGGTGTGGTACTTGACATCTCATGATTGACTCAATTGCCTAAGCAAGTGATCTGCCAATCATGCACATCCCTCTCCCCTTTAGTCTGTAAGACACCTTTAGAGAGGGTGACTCCATCACCTGCAGGTACACTACCGTGCCAGGAGTCGTCTATTCTAAAACACCTTTAAAATGCTGTCTAAGTACCCAGATTGGGAAACTACCTAAATCTAGATCTAAATCCATAGATCTAGTAACCAGAATGTCTGATATTATATCTATATCCTATGTGGAGAAACCACTGTGTGACAACCAAAGTATAACCGGTCGTAGTGCAGGAATATCACTTCCTACTTTGTGTATGTCATCCACAAATCAAGACATCACACCCTACTACCTTCTTAACAGATCCATCCCCTATTCTGATGAAGTCAAACCTATGACTGTCATATCAGAAATAGATGATCTATCTCCGCTACATCTGCTTTAGTCTATAAATAGACATAAGCCACTTGTCCACCAATGCTTCCGCTGCTCCCACTGACTACGACAACCCTCTGGCAGAGTCATATACACGTGCACTTCCAAAGCTGGTTTAGAACGACGCTATACTCATCCTCCTGCCGGGTCTCATAGCCTGGAACAACAGCAATGTCAAGTCTGGGTAAACAAGAACCTCCCTGTCACCGTCCTTGAGGCTACCGGAGTACCTCTCGGGTGCCTGAGGTTACCCACCATATCTGCGGAGTGGCCAATAGAATGTCAAACCAGATTGAATATTTAGGTTCTTATCAAATTTTCAGTAATCGTTTGCGGTTCTGGAATCACTTCCAGTTCTACCATACTCCCACTACTGTTTTCTGAAAAAATCCATTTTACTTAAAACTGTGGCGAGTCAAGAACAATATCACTATTGATCCTCCAGATGGTAGAAAGTCAACCCTCGTCAGAGCCTGGGTCAACCCACAAACAGCCATTACAGAAACGTGCCTTGAGTTATCCAGAGTTTGGTTTTAAGCATAAGCCGGATAACTCCCCGTACCTTAACATCGTTAAGATATGAACCTTTCTATATCCAATATAGAAACAGAGGCACTGATTTAATTGGAACCAGATTCAAATCATGCAACTGTCTCCAGTGCATGTCAACTAAATGGAGAGAAGCCGATCAGCGTTACTCGAATTATGAGTAACCCGAAAGAGAAACAAGTTCTCTTAATCACTACTATCAACTGAATACCATACACAAGTATCTACATCTTCGATCACCTTGAAGAATCCCGATACTTGCAACACTTGGTTCTCTACTTTATTCATATACCTATAACTTCTCAAAACCCAGACCTTGTGTTTCTACGAAACACATGTCTAAGAACTAGAGAAGTCATAAGTAAACAGAATGTAGTACGAGTACCAACCCCTCTGTCCTAATCGACACTGGACAACATACAATACTCTGTATAAGTCCCTTGAGTTTAATAACTCATTTGCTGTATGTCGTAGGTTGAAAACTGTACTTATGGTTAAGAAGAATTACACCGCTGTTTAATGCTCATTACCTAACCATCCACTGATATAGGTAAATGTCATCGACATAATTTCAAAAGGTTATATCTCACTCTATAAAAATAGACGTACATATATATCAATTTGAAATTGGTGCATAACAGCGGATATTCAAAACCAAATATTTGCCGTCTGGCAAACAACCCGGGTGGTTTCCTCAAATATCACCAATTACAACGAATTCTGATATAATGAGGACAATCACCCAATTCCTAATAACTTACTCCCACTCATCATCTGTAAAACCATACAGATGTGAGAATCATTTCTGGTAAATACATACCCTGGAGCAAGTGTCTAATTGGGAAATCAGTTTTATTTTAACAATACACAGCGAAACTGAAACATTGAAATGTTTCGAAGGGGTATCCGGGTATTCCTAGTAATGCCTCTTCCATTATCCAGATTCACAACTGTAACCGTAAATTTCTTTTCCATCTCTCCAAATCCCTTCATATGTCTTTAGTCATTACCTTCTGTACACCCTCTTAGGCTAAATGGTTTTCTTCCTTCCCTACCGTTCGGCACCAGCCTATGGTTTGGAAGAAGACTATCCAATAAGCGTAATGGGCGTACTGTCCTAATCCTAGGAGCACTCGCAACGCGAGAGAAGGTGAAGATAAAAGACACCTGAATAAACCTTATTCCTATTTCTCCTGAACCAGAATCCATCCCCGAACTGGAACAAGTTCCTTTCGAGTTCGTATATAACCATACGATGGAGTATCCAATAAACTGTGGATCTTCGTAGTGATACGGAGTGTCCTAGAGAAATACAAAGGTGAAGTGGGAGTGGTAATGAAATACTTGGTTTGGTCGTGAATAGCAGTCGCAATTTACTTTGCCCTCCTTCTAATCTCTTTATTTGTCTTTACATAATACCTTCTGTACACCTTTTAGGCTAAATGGTTTTCTTCATTCCCTACCGTTCGGCACCAGCCTATGGTTTGGAAGAAGACTATCCAATAAGCGTAATAGGTGTACCGTCCTAATCCAAGGAACACTCGCAACCTGAGAGAAGGTAAAAGGAAGAGACAACTGAATAGTCTTATTCGTTTTCTCCAGAACCGGAAACCATCCTCGAATAAATTCCTTCGAGTTCGTGTGTAACCATACGATGGTTTTATCTAATGGAAGTGGACGTTCGTAGTAATACGGGGTGTCCTGGAGAAAAGGGTAAAAGTAGGAGTGACAATGAGGTTTGCAACTCTGACAATCCAAAATCCAGTGTTTAAGAAGGTTCGGTTAATCTTGGTTAATGAGTCATAGTCTAAGGTCGGGTCATGGTCGCTGCCAAAGAGAGAGAGAACATAAACACTCAGCGTGCACTCTAACCTAGATCAGAATGGTTGTCGCTTTATCTAATCAGGAAACCTCCCACTGTACCGTCAAATTGTTAGTTATATGTATGCCCTAGAGGCCATTACTATACATAGGATGTATATTGTAGTGGATGCTTGGACATATACAGGGAGGACTTTCTTGCTCGACATGATAGTATGCTATCTGGTTACTCTTTACCTTAACGTGTACACTGATTTTCTCTCTGTTAAATGTTGGTAAAGCCTTTAGGATGAGTACTTGACTACCTAGACTATGATGTGGATCATACTAGTGGGGACATGGTAGTCCATAAGTACATCCTTCAAGGTCCCTAGTCGTGGGTATATCGAGACAGGGCATCGATATACCAGAGTAGACTAGCGTATACCTTCTCGACCCATACAGATGGGCGATGGATGATCCCATATCCATTGGTGTTTGACATCAGAGATGATATACGGGTGCTCAGTAGAGACTGGGTACACTGGGCGGACTCGCCGAGAACTCCCAGATTGTATTATACCTCACGTCAGATGGCAGTTCTCTGGTGACACTGGTACAGAGTAGTCTGTCGACCCGAGATCATCATAGAGTCTTGTGTGATTCCCACTGTGCTTTTATTTCCACCTTACCACGTCCAAGAGGGCGTGCAAAACGGTGGTTTTTGGGTACAGTCCCGAATCACGTGGAGGCAATGAGCGATAGGAGGGGATTCGTCTCTCCCGGTATAGGGAGTTGATGTTGCGCTGTGTTCGAATGGCTATAACCGGAAATCCCTGGCCAGGGTTGCTGAGATTTACTAGTAAGTGTTACCAGTAGTTTCTCGAACTGTTATAGACCTCATATCGACACGACTTATCGAGCTACTGTGGTCTGACGTTTACCACCCCTAGGCGAGATATGTGACATATCAGACGACAGACCGGACTGTACGGTAAGTGTTACTGGTTGGATTTACAGGAGTGTGAGCGGGCTTGCTCGTTGATCTTCTGATCGCTCAATACCCGGGTGGCCGTTACGTTTAGCAGACCGCTTGCAGCTTGTGGGTGTTTGATATGATCATCACCTACTGCCAGCGTATTGACGAGTCTTTAGAGTCCTACACAGAGGTTTCCTGGCTCAAGCGAAACGAAATAGGAGCGCAAATGAGATATGTGCGGGACCGAGAATAATACCAGTATGTGATACTGTATTCGATTCTCGCGATTTGTGACATTGATCGGTTATATGTGATATAGCCGGGCTATCGGATCAACTGTTGATTCGATAAGTTGTTACTATTGATATTAGTCGGTTATATGCGATATGACCGGATCGTTAAATCAAGTGTTGATTTAATGATTTAATGTATAATTATATATTTGATATATCACTTTACATTAACTAGTATTTGTTCACTTATGATGGATTTTCTCACTTGATGTGCACATTGTATATATGATATAGTTTTATGCACTAGTTTGTATCATGTTTGAAGATACATGCAAACTTGGGTATGTGTATGCTTTGAACCAAGTTTAGGTAAATGGTTAGGGTTTTAATTCATTTATTCATTTATTTATTTTATGAATATATAATGAAATGGTGGCTTTCTTTTCTTTCTTTGCTTAAAGCTTCTTGAAGCTTCAAAGCATCTTTGAAAAAGTCTTCCATTTTGTATTATCCTTAACCCTAACCATTTAACTAAACCCTAGTTTATTCTCTACATTGGTTACACTAACCCATGGTTGCTATATGATAAGTATTCACTTGAATTTTATTTCTAAGAATTCATAATTTCATTTTTCCTTCTTCTTCTTCATCTTCTTCAAGTGAAGAAAAGAAAAGCTTTCTTGAAATTTCCAAATGATGAATCCAAGTGAGAAATCCAAATCTAAAGTGAACCCACTTCCTATTTCTTCATCCTCTATCACTTGTCATGTAGTAGAGGGTGTTTTCTTCACAAGTTCCTTGACCTAGTGAAGATGGAGCTTGAGTTTGAGTCGCCTCGACGTAGATCATCTTTGGCCTCGAAGTCAATAACCTAGCCCGATCATTTCTCCGACGAAACCATCGCTAGAGTCCGGGATCCCGATGATCGCAGTGGAGTGACATCAACACGGAGCTAAAGAAATGGTGGAGCGGATCTACAAAGGTTGTATTTCCATTCACTTAGCAATAAAGTTGTTTAATTGCATGTTTCGCCTTTGCCTCTAGTTATCGATCTATGATTAGGGTTGTTAGGCACATGGAAAATTTGATTTTGCTATGGTTGATCAGTTGTGGAACCTCTTGAGTGTTCCTAGGAACTCTACAGTGGTATCAGAGCCTAGCTAGAGCCTTAGGCGAAGTGTAGACGATGTTAGAAATCCGAACGAACCCCGAAACCCTAACTCAAACCACTCTCTGGAAAATTTCTGGAATTTTGTGAATTAAAAATATCCAAAAAATACAGCAGAGTATTGTAAGAGTTACTGTGAAGCACGTGAGCGCAAGTCAACTAAAGCGTCGCGGAACCGCGGCCACACCCTAGCATGTGCGGCGGTTTCGCGGCCAAAAGTTGATTCTTGGCACATGCTTTGCACAGTAATGTCCCGTATTGAATGCTGTGTTTTCTGGGAATTTTTAATATTTACTCAAGAGTTGAGTTTTCTGGGTTGTATTGGGGACTCGGTGTTTCGATCGAGATGTTTAACTTCGTCTATAGGTTTTTCCGGATTATTTTAGATTATGTTAAAAAAGTTCGACCGGATATAAATACCCACTTTTTCCCCTGTCTGGAAATTTCCAAGTGTTGGATCTTTCCGTAGTTTAAGAACGTTCGAAGTAGTGCAAGTAACGCGATGGTCCCTCTAGAAGACAACAAACCTTAACTCGATTATGTGACCGTCTTGAACTGCCCTTTGAACCTTAGGGTTTGGGGCAGTACGGCGTGCCACATGTGAGGCGTTGGCTTGACCCTTCTACGGCTGGACCGTTGGTACTGAGGCATGAACTAGATGTTTTTAAACTTGTTTCATGTGTTGAGCTGTTTTGGGAAAACTTGGGTGTTTGAATGTTCGATCGGAAAGTTTAACATTTTCTATTTATCTGTAATGGGATACAATACTTGGAATCCATAAGTAGTTATGAGATAACTGATATGAATGTTATAAACATAGCACTTTAGTCTCACTTGATCGGTTGCCACGGAATTTTGATGCAATCAAAAGTCCGTCGCAATCACATAGCGTACGCGGATACTCGCCGGTAAACTTAATAGATAGCCATGCCCCATAGCCCCGACCAAGTGACTGTAGGAGAACCCCGTCGCCAAAAGCATCCGTTCGGGTGCTCGCGGCAGCAGTGTTCCACCTTAGTGCACTTCGTCGACGGTATCGGGGGTGCGGCCGTCTACTAAAGTTTGCAACGAGCATTCGATCAGTTTTTCGGGAATCTTGTTGAATTGCCCGACTTGATATTGAAAAGTGTTTTCGATAACGAGACTAAAATGCGGGGTATATAATTGTTAGGCATGTGATGTCTAAGGAATTCATTGGTTTAGTCATGCGATGTCTAAGGAGGTTGCGGATTCCAACTGTTATAGTTTTACACTTTCTTTTCTGTGACCGTAAGTGTAATATGTGATATCGCTAGTTTCGTTGCAATATGTCAACGATAATTGGGATACGCATGTTTACTTACGTTGATGACATGTGATATTATGTGTTGCTTGATATGTTATATTGGATCGTCGTGTTTGAATAGCCGGGGTTTTTTTTATGTGAGATGAGTGTTTTCTTTTTCATTCATGTAAAAACTTGTATGTAATATTCTTTTATTGGGGCACTTCCAGGTTGCGGAAGATGTCACCGTTTGTATATTATTTACTTTTCCGCACTAGGATAGACCCAAGGAGGAGGGAACAAGTAACCAGGTTCTGGAGTCCAGTGGGAGACCAACTCGAAGAGTCGAGTTCGGGTCTCCTAACTCTAGAATTGGTAGGGTTGCTTGCCGCTCTCGTTGGGGTCTTGGGGTGTGGGTTTGGCTATTCATCGCGATCGTTGAATCCGTGTTTTATACTGGCTCGTATTGAAAACACAGACGTCCTAGTATATCCAATGTTTCATATATTTCTTCTGCTGCGATATCTGTGATGTGATCATTTGATATGCTGTGATGAATACTGTATATAGTATATATGATATATTATATAGGCGTTACTTATGTTTTACACCCGCGCTATCCCTGCCCCGCTCTGCCGTTAGTTACCTAACCTAACGGTGCACGAGGGGACATCAAGGCGAATGCGGATGGCATAAGTGTACATCATATTTATCTGTGATGTTTAGGTAACTTAAATGATGGGACTTCATTAATATGATTAATGAAAGAAAAAGAAACCTAAGATGTTGTGGAATCAAATTTTCAAAAACAGGTAGCTACAGTTCTTGCTTTGCATCGCGGTGTTCCTTGTACAATATCCTGCACCTTATTCGATAAGGAAAGGGCCGAGATCCTTTCACCGGGAGTGACCCCTTTAGCAATAACCGGCAGATGCTACAACCCTCGGTTTGTATTTTGATTACTTCTATAGTTTTTGCTTTGCACAGCGGTATATATGATATATCCTGCACCTTATTCGATGAGGAAAGGACCGACGATCCCTTCACCGGGAGTGACCCCTTTAGCAAAACTAGAAAAGCCTCAAAAGCACTCCATTTTAAAATCTTTTGATTCTAAAACGATATCAAGTTCATTACGCAATAGGTTTTCAGAAAAACCTGTCGTAGCCCTCCGTCATTACAGATAAGTCCTACTTAGTATTTGTGCTACGTTTGTTGACCTCCGTCAAGGCGTAGTGTGCGGTAGCTAACTAGTATTTATCTGCTTATGCATATGATGCAGATTGGATTAGGGTAGTCGTACGGCCTTGTTGACCTCCGTCAAGGGTCGTGCGGGTGGGTTTGATTCAATCAAGAAATGACGGGTTGAACTTGACTAGTAGCCTATGGTTTGTTGACCTCCGTCACGGTCATAGGGTGCTAGGGGCAAAATTATCGGGAATTTCAAGTGTTGAAATTTGCAATGAGATTGCATACCTTCTATGAGATAGTTGGATCTCGATACCCGCTGCGAGTAATTGTTACTCCTGGGAGAGTTTTACACATTACAATTAGCCGATCAAGTAGGTGTCTAGAAAGGTGTTAACGAGGTTAAGCCTCTGGGAAAACGAGGTTTACATTAATTAGGTTCGTGCGAAAGCACGGGGGACCTCCCTCAAAGTACCGACACTGGCCTGGCTGAAAGATTGCCGAACTTGTAGCGTGTAATTAATCCCGGCTAGTCTTTCCTTTTAGGGTTTGAAGGAAGATTTGATAAAAAAACAGTAGGAGCCATCCTGATTAGATAAAATGATAACCAATCTGATCTTGCAAGAGTATACGCTGAGTGTTTTCTTCTCTCTCTCTCAAGGTAGCGACCATGTCACGCCTTAATCAAGATAATAATACGGATGCATTGACCGAACCCGCTTGTTATACTGAGCTGGGGAACGTTGGTCCTGCTCCAACTTATAATTGTTATAAGACAGAGCAGGAAATAGACGAATACCAGAATTCCTATGCCGCCCAAACAAAGAAAGTGCATATGATGCATCTCCTTCGGGTGTGTTCATTACAAAGAACTGTTTCTCTGTATCCTCTACGTCCTGGGTATTTGATACCGGATCAGGATCCCAGATATGTAATCTGTTACATAGGGCTACAGATTGGTAGAGAACTGAGAACGGGTGATAAGTTTCATGAGGCAGAAAACGGTGCAAGTGTTGCAGCCAAGTCTGTTGGTCACTGTCATCCTGTATTACCAATACATTGATTCTGAACAAATGTTATTAGATACCGAACCTGATATACAAAATCATATCAGTCTCTTTATTAGTAAAGAAATGATAAAATTTTGTATTGTTGGACAATGTTTTGAACATTTCCTATATCAAAAGTTGATCAGTTCAGGCACGTTATCTAAAAGCATTGATGTTCTAAATCAAACTACAGTTCTTAGTATACGGAACACACACAAGAGAAAGAGTTCAGAAATGAACGAATCCTTCTTGAGGCATTGTAGACTAGGTCATATCAATGTGACAAGACTGGCTGAAGTTACATTTAGATGCATATTTAAATTAGTTTGAATTTACATCTTGTGAAACTTGCCAGTCATGTCACAAAGATTAGATGACCATAGCTCTGTTTACTGGAAACAGAGAAAGAGTTAGTTAACTCTTGGGATTGATACATGTTGATGTATGTAAGGTCCCCTGTCTACACATGCCAAGACCGGCTCTTTATACTTCATTACATTCTCTGATGATCTCTCAAGATTCAGTCATATGTTCCTGTTGAAACATAAGTCCGAACCTTTTGAGATATTCACAGAATATAAGTTAGAAGTAGAGAACCAAAATACGGGTATAAGTATTATGTCCTATGATAAGATCAGGGAGGAGAATACTTGTGCATAGAATTCCTGGACTATTCTAAAGGAGAATGAGATTCTCTCTCAGCATTACTCCTCCGTATATACCATAGCACAACGGTGTATCGGGGTGGAGAAAACGCACCATATTGGATATGGTGTACTCTATGATGAGTATTACAGAGTTACCTATTTCCTTTTTGGGAGTTATGCTCTTGAGAAGCTGCATACCTATTGAATAGGGTTCAAATCAAAACTGTTGCCTACCGCTTCATATGTGATATGGAAAGGGAAGAGTCCATATCTTAAGTTTGTTAAGATTTAGGGTTGTCCGGCCTATGTCTAAAAGCAAAATCCGGACGAGCTCGAGGAAAGGTCAGTTATGTAGAACTGGAAAGGTTCCAGCTATACAAACTGCAGCTGATGATTTGGTAGAACCAAAGGATTCAATAGATTCTAACGAACCTCAGCCTCTCCGCCGATCTAGTAGGGTTCCTCACCCACCTGGGAGATACTTTGGTTTCTCTATGACAGTGGGAGCGAGGATTGCATCATGAGATGATGACCCAACTAGTTTCGAGCTGGCCATCAGGAGTGGGACTCTGTAAGAATGGCTGGATGTTTATCGATCTGAGATGGAATCCTTATACACCAACAAAGTATGGACTTTGGTTGCTATATCTGAAGGGTTAAATCCCCATCAGGAGCAAGTATATCTTGAGAAGATTACTTGGTGTAGATGGAAAAGTTGAGACTTTCAAAGCTAGACTTGTTAGTTTTTCGTCATCGACCAGGCGTGGATAATGATGAAACCTTTTTCCAGTGCCTATGCTTAAGTCCATCCAGATCCTACTTGCTACGGCTACATACCATGACTACGATATCTGGCGGTTGGGTGTCTTGACTGCTTTTCTAAATAAAAATTTAGAAGATGTGTCTATAAGTACACAGCCAGAAGGCTTCGTAGACAGTGGGAGCAGCGGAAACGTGTGCAAGATGTTTTATATGATAAAGCAGGCATCGCGGAGTTGGAACATCTGTTTTGATGTGTTAGTCAAAGAGTTTGACTTCATCAAAATTGTAGATGAACCTTGTATATACAAAAATGTAGTAGGGAGTATGGTGGTGATCCTCGTAGAGTACGTGGATGATATACTCATGATGGGGAAGAAGTTTCCTATGCTACGCTCGGTCAATCTCCGCTTATCACAAGGATTTTCCATATAGGATCAAAGTGATACTTGCTAAATCCTGGGTTTTGGATCTATGAGATAGATCTAATTGGATGTTAGGATTCTCACTAGTTGTAGTGAGATGGTATCAATCGATCTTAGGGAAAATCACTGGAAGGGTTCCAGGGTGATAAGGACGACTGAATGTCAGTCTCAGGCATTGTCTTTACCCTCAGTGGAGGGACGGTATGTTGGAAGAGTTCCAAGCTACATACCGTGGCATACTAGACGATAAAGGCTGGATACATCGCTAACAAAGATGCTATCAAACAGGCAGTCTGGATGTATACTAGTTCATGAGATGAACTTCGTTCTTCCCATTGTGTGACAATGGAGTTGTGGCTTATGCCAGGGAACGCCCGTCTCATCAGTGATCCAGACATATTCTTAGGCAGTATCACCTGATCGTGGAGATGGATGATCTCCAGGGGATCGAGGTTAGGAGAGTAGACTCAGAGGACAACACGGCGGATCCACTCACAAAGGCCTTTCCCCAGAGAGAGACTTTTATGGGATGGTTGAGTATGAGATACTGCAACCACTGCTATCAGATGGCCCTAGTGCAAGTGGGAGATTGTTAGTTATATGTATGCCATAGAGTCCATTACTATACATAGGATGCATATTGTAGTGGATGCTTGGACAAATATAGGGAGGATTTTCTTGCTCAACATGATAGTATGCTATCTGGTTACTCTTTACCTTAACGTGTACACTGATTGTCTTTCTGTTACATGTTGGTAAAGCCCTTAGGATGAGTACTTGACTACCTAGACTATGATGCGGATCATACTAGTGGGGACATGGTAGTCCATAAGTACATCCTTCAAGGTCCCTAGTCGTGGGTATATCGAGACAGGGCATCGATATACCAGAGTAGACTAGCGTGTACCTCCTCGACCCATACAGATGGGCGATGGATGATCCCATTTCCATTGGTGTTTGACATCAGAGATGATATACGGGTGCTCAGTAGAGACTGGGTACACTGGGCGGACACACCGAGAACTCCCAGATGGTATTATACCTCACGTCAGATGGCAGTTCTCTGGTGACACTGGTACAGAGTAGTCTGTCGACCCGAGATCGTCATAGAGTCTTGTGTGATTCCCACTGTGCTTTGATTTTCACCTTACCACGTCCAAGAGGGCGTGCAAAACGGTGGTTTTTGGGTACAGTCCCGAATCACATGGAAGCAATGAGTGATAGGAGGGGATTCGTCTCTCCCGGTATAGGGAGTTGATGTTGCGCTGTTTTCGATTGGCTATAACCGGAAATCCCTGGCATGGGTTGCTGAGATTTACTGGTAAGTGATACCAGTAGTTTCTCGAACTGTTATAGACCTCATATCGACACGACTTATCGAGCTACTGGGGTCTGACGTTAACCATCCCTAGGCGAGATATGCGACATATCAGACGAACAGACCGGACTGTACGGTAAGTGTTACTGGTTAGATTCACAGGAGTGTGAGCTGGCTTGCTCGTTGATCTTCTGATCGCTCAATACCCGGGTGGCCGTTACGTTTAGCAGACCGCTTGCGACTTGTGGGTGTTTGATATGATCATCACCTACATCCAGCGTATTGATGAGTCTTTAGAGTCCTACACAGAGGTTTCCTGGCTCAAGCGAAACGAAATAGGAGCGCATATGTGATATGTGCGGGACCGAGAATAATACCAGTATATGATACTGTAATCGATTCTCGCGATTTGTGACATTGATCGGTTATATGTGATATAGCCAGGTTATCGGATCAAGTGTTGATTCGATAAGTTGTTACTATTGATATTAGTCGGTTATATGCGATATGACCGGATCGTTAAATCAAGTGTTGATTTAATGATTTAATGTATAATTATATATTTGATATATCAATTTACATTAACTAGTATTTGTTCACTTATGATGGATTTTCTCACTTGATGTGCACATTGTATATATGATATAGTTTTGTGCACTAGTTTGTATCATGTTTGATGATACATGCAAACTTGGGTATGTGTATGCTTTGAACCAAGTTCAGGTAAATGGTTAGGGTTTTAATTCATTTATTCATTTATTTATTTTATGAATATATAATGAAATGGTGGCTTTCTTTTCTTTCTTTGCTTAAAGCTTCTTGAAGCTTCAAAGCATCTTTGAAAAAGTCTTCCATTTTGTTTTATCCTTAACCCTAACCATTTAACTAAACCCTAGTTTATTCTCTACATTGGTTACACTAACCCATGGTTGCTATATGATAAGTATTCACTTGAATTTTATTTTTAAGAATTCATAATTTCATTTTCCTTCTTCTTCTTCATCTTCTTCAAGTGAAGAAAAGAAAAGCTTTCTTGAATTTTCCAAATGATGAATCCAAGTGAGAAATCCAAATCTAAAGTGAACCCACTTCCTATTTCTTCATCCTCTATCACTTTCCATGTAGTAGAGGGTGTTTTCTTCACAAGTTCCTTGACCTAGTGAAGATGGAGCTTGAGTTTGAGTCGCCTCGACGTAGATCATCTTCGGCCTCGAAGTCAATGACCTAGCCCGATCATTTCTCCGACGAAACCATCGCTAGAGTCAGGGATCCCGATGATCGCAGCGGAGGGATGTCAACACGGAGCTAAAGAAATAGTGGAGCGGATCTACAAAGGTTGTATTTCCATTCACTTAGCAATAAAGTTGTTTAATTGCATGTTTCGCCTTTGCCTCTAGTTATCGATCTATGATTAGGGTTGTTAGGCACATGGAAAATTTGATTTTTCCATGGTTGATCAGTTGTGGAACCTCTTGAGTGTGCCTAGGAACCCTACACAAATTCTCCTCCAAACCTTAAAGAAGAATTAGTCGGGATCACCCGAGGAGTAAACCAACTCATCAGTGGGAATCGGGATCCAACTATCATCGCATGATAACGTGACAGAATCCGCTCACGTTATCACACTCAGAAGGTATGCGCATATCTGGCAAGTTTCAGTTTCTTTAGAAATTCCCGATGTGATTTTTACTCCATGCTCTTATGACCTTGACTTTGGCCAACAAATCGTAAGTCACATGTCAAGTTCTACACGTCATTCTCCAGGTTAATTTGAACCCGCCCATACCTACCCTTGACTTTGGCCAACAAGGCAGTACGACTGTCCCAAACCAACGCATCTATCTATGCTGCATATGAATATCCAATAGCTACCAATCACTGTGCCTTGACTTTGGCCAACAAACACAGCTTGAATACTATTGACTATCCATATGAAATGACGGAGGGCTACGAATGGTTTTTGGCGAAAAACCTTTAACGTAATGAACTTGATATTGTTGAAGAAACCGGATATCTTTTATAAAAATATAGTGACGAAAACCTTTGCTAAAGAGGTCAATCCCGGTGAAGGGATCTCGGCTCTTTCCCCGTAGAATGAGGTGCAGGATATTCCAACTGAATACCATGATGCAAAGCAAAAGGCAATCGGCTATAGTGAAGTTATTACCCTGACACAAACTTCTATCCAAGGGGTCACTCCCGATGAAGGGATCTCGGCCCTTGCCTCGTCGACTGAGGTGCAGGATATTCCAACTGAATACCACTGTGCAAAACAAAAGAGAACGTCCTTGCAATAATAGCTTTTTGAAAATTGTTCCAACAACATCAGAATAGGTATGTTTAGCTTGCATTGATCCGAATCAACGCAATCCCATCAATTGATCTCGCCAATAAAGAACGAAAATAATGATGTACGTATTTGCCATCCGCATTCGCCACTGGGTCTCGTCATCACTCGTTAGGTTACTTAACTAACGACAGAGCGGGGACTGGACTAGCGTGGATGCAAAACATATACAAAATCTACTAGTATATATATATCAATATATAATATTCACTCAAGGCGTGATAAAATGCAACATCACAGAAATGTAATAAGCATCACAGAACAATACAGATATCTGGGATCCCCGGGTTTCATAGAGCCGCTACTGAAACCCGACGTTCCCCTGGTCGTGTGGATAGCCTGTGCAATGAAATCCTAGACCCCTACGGGCACGGCAAGTTACCCGCCAAAACCTGAAGCGAGGCAGCCCCCTTCAGCAACGTGAATGGACCACCCAGCACTTCATGGAATCAGGTAACTTGGGCACCCCTCCTTGGGTCAACCTGTACCCCCTACGAGTGCGGCGAATAGCCCGCCAATTCTAGAGTGAATCCCCCTCCGTCTCTAAGCCATGAGATGCGGGCCCGTTTCCCTCTAGAACCCGGCTATCCGTGCACCCCACCTTGGGGTAATCCTAGTACAGAAAGTAAAATATACATACAACGGGTACATCGACCTCAGCGCGGTCGTGCCCCAAAAGAATAATATACAAACAGGCAGTGACGGCAGTCCACATGTCGGGCGCTCACCCCGCAAAATCAAATGTACATAAATAACCAAACTGTACTACCATTCCATCCAGGCTATCCCCCACGACCAATCCGCAACATCACAGCACAACACAGAATATCAACGTGAATGTCACGTTCGCAAATCCATCTAAAAGGGCTATAGCAGTTAGACAGGATTTACAGATCAAATGACATTCACGGTCGCAGATATAATGTAAATACTGTGAACTAACATGTTTAAAATTTTCGATCGACTAAATTTACCAAAGTGGGCCCCAAGCACAATTGTAGCACTCAAAGAAAATCTGGGCCCAAACAGTATAAACCAAAAACCCCAATTTCAACACAGAGAGCCACTGTAGAAATTTGGTACGGTGTTCACACTTTCTTGCCGCGGAACCGCGGCCAAAACATGGGTTTGGCCGCGGTTCCGCAGTCATCCTGTAGGATCACTGTACCTAATTTTTACAGAAAGCTTAAAAACGCCTGCTCGAATTTATGCAATGCTCCAAATAATTTTTCGAGCCAAAACAAATTCGACAGAGAACTGAACCAGAAAATGCGGGTTTTTGGAAAATCCGTTCGATCGAACTTGTAAACACGTTAGAGCAAGCTAGACTAGCTTAATGGCGTGGCTCTGATACCAGTGTAAGTGCACGGCAGTGCCCCGGCCGTCTGAAAGAGGCCAAAATGCGGAAACGATACTTTTACAAAACTTGTAAACCGGCGCTACCGCGTACTTTAAACCCGGATCGGGCCATTAACCTACTCCTAGCAAACTAGAGAAGGGGTAGAGAGATATACCAAGCGATCCATGTCCTTCGGTCTTCTCGTCGTCATCCCGATCTCCCCGCGGAATCTCCGGTCTTCATCTCCTCGTCGGAAGGGCACCACATCGCCGGGTTCTTTTACGGGCTCCCACCTCTGGACCGAGGCAACTCGGGCATGAAGTTGGCGAGTCGATGTGCCCAAGGATGCTGTAGGCTAGTGTTTTACTCTTTGTCTCAAGGGGTTTAAGAAGTTGCCATGGTTTTAGTGGAGAAGGAGATGAGCTTTTAAAATGGAGCTATAGGATTTTCCAAGCAAAAATGAGACCAAAACTCATGCCCCAAAAATTTGGACAGCCCCCCTCAAAGTGGCCGGCCTCATCAACAAAAGAATGGGGAAAGAGGAGAGAAAAGTCAAGGGGGGAGCTATCATGCAAGCAAGAGAAAAAGGTGATGATGAGGAATGATTATCACAACAAAATCTCACTCCAAAACCCATCACTCTTATCACAAAAGTCAAGCAATGATGAGCAATCATGAACTAAGAAGTCAATGTATGGTGGAACCATCATGAAGCAACAATTTGCAAGAAACACCCTCCACAATACTAATTTGCACATTTGCAAATAAGCCCTCCTCCACCAATTTTCAGCCAAGGAAAGAACAAAGGAAAAATGGCCGAAACGGAAAGCAAACTGGCAACTTCAGAACACTGATCCCGTAATAAATTACAGGAAAACCCCGCGGCTGTATATACATACCCGCATTTGTATTCCGACGGAATACAAATGCAATGAGACAAACTCTACACTGTACAATACTAGGATCCGGCTTAAACCAAAGCCCGCTAGTATTATCCGTCCGATCATGATCCGTGCAATACCGCAAGTATATGATCGAACCCTGCCATATCTCCATACGGCCTCTACAGCGTTTCGTCCGAAACTTGAGAAACGGTCTGTGGGGGACTCTAAAGACTCGTTAATACTTTGGTTGTGGATTTAACCACTAGCACGTCAGAGGTATTAGCCATGCGTAACGGGCTACCAGGTATTGACCAAAAGGGACGTCGATGAGCAAACTCATTCTGACACCCTACTGAGCCTGTTAGTGACAATATCCGTACAGTCCGGTCCGTTCGTCTATGAGCATCGCATGGCGGGTCTAGGGCGTTGGTGAAAGTCAGACCCCTAAAAGCGGTATAAGTCGTGTCGGAGTGTAGCCCAGAACACCCTGAGATACTACTGGAATACCTACCAGTAAATCTCCTTCCTTGGCCAAGGACTTCGTGTAATGGCTCTCCTAGACACAGCGCGACCTCACCCCCAATACCGGGAGAGACGAACCCCTGTAGATCCGCTCACTGTCTCCTTGTGGCTCGGGACTGTACCCAACTAAAACCTGTTTGCACGTCTCCTTTGAGCATGGTAGGGTAGTAATCAAAGTACAGTGGGAACTCACACGAGACAAATGACGATCTCAGGTCGATGAACTAACGTGTACACATGTCACCAGGGAACTGCTATCTGACGTCAGGTATAAGACCAACTAGCATGTTCCCGACGAGTCTTGTCCGGTGTACTCATAACCCAATGAGCACCTGTATACATCTTAGGTGAACCAACTGACACCAATGGCTTGTGAGACCGGCCACCGCCCCTCGTCGGGGTCTCGACTGTATACACTAGTCTACTCTAGAGTATCGATGCCCTGTCTCGAAACTCCCACGACTAGGGACCTTTTAAGGATGTGCTTATAGACTACCAGCTCCCACGTATATGATCGCCATCATACTGCTGGCCGTCAAGCAAGAATCCTAAGGGCTCTATCAATGAGCAATAGTGACCTGTAAGGTCACCTGAAGCAGTACACGATGATAAAGGTAAACCAGATAGTATACTATCATCTTGAGTAAGACAGTCCTACCGGCATAGGTCCTCCATCAATCATTGCAATTACGTGCCTGTGATCCAATAATTGACTCTGAGGGCACTATCTCCAACAGATATTTAGTATACTAGATAAATACTATATATATATGTATGATAGCGTATGTGTAAATTGGATATTCTAGATGCGATTAGGTGTATTATGGATAGATTAGAGTTTAGAAGTAAACTAGTATAGTTCCTAGTTGCAAACCCTAGAATAGGTTTACACACACACACACACATGTTTGCTTGTTATACCTATACCGTGATGATGAGGATAGTGTTTGATATTTGGAAATGAGTCGATGAGATTGGGCATAGTGCCATGATATCGGTGATATGATGTGATTCATATTTGGGATACGACATGAGATTTTAGCGGGCCTTTAGATGTGTGTTACACACACGCACTTATTCTTATATAAATGGTATCAATTTGTACTAGACTTAGATCTGTACCCGGGATCATGTGATATGATGATAATGATACCTGATATTTGATGAGAGGAATGTGATATTGACCCGTACCCAGCTTTTGGGATGCCGTACGATGATTTACTGTACGAGCTTTATATTGATGATAGATCCGCACTAATGACTCGAGGATGTCATATGATATTGTATCGTACGCGGTACCTTTGAGGCGGGATCACCGACTATTATATATATATATATATATATATATATATATATATATATATATCGACTCAGAATTAGGTGGTTTCCATACCCCTCCGATTGACTTGCTAGTTAGAGCTGTAGTTTTGCTAATAGATGTAGGCTAGGCCGATGTCATACCTATTTCAAAACAAACTAATTGGGAGTATTTCAAAGGTAGGCACAGGGATACTACGGATATTTTCAAAAGACGCATCTTTTCTTAAAAACACCGTAGCCCTTATTTTCCTAAAAACCCCAATTCGCCTTCTTTCAAATGGCAAAACATTATGATATAGATACTGCACTGTTGAGTTATTATTCATTTGCTGCATATTCTTACTGTTTGCATCGCATTGCATGTTAAATATGTTTATTGTTATATCAAATCCCTGCTGTTAGGACACCAGCACCATTATCGATGATGCATATGTTCCGCGTACACCTGCTTGCCGGCTCACACACTTCATCATCGATAATTGTCATGCCACTACACTGTAGTACTGTTGCATTCAGGATATGACCCTTGCATGGCATACTTGTGTACTCACATATTGTACACTCATACTTGTACACATACTCATTTGCACATAAATAGATGATTTCTAGCTTGATTTGGGATTTGGGGAACCGCAAGATACTCTTTAAAACTGATTCATTTTAAAAGTGCGGTTTTCCTCAATATGTGCATATTACTATTCCATATTGCATGATATACTGATATGCTTACATTTCTTTTACATGTTGCATGCATCATGCTTTTGGTTATACGCATTGAGATATGTTGTTTCCATGATATTTCTGGATTTGGGAACCGTGGATATTTCAAAAGAGAGTATGTAATTGTTTTAAAAATCCGGTTACCCTTGATATGATATTTCAGTGCGTCCACCATTTGTTTTCTCGGTGCAGAGAGCGACATGTGAAACCCGATTCGAGGATGCGGACGAGGCCGATTGCGGGTACATGGTGGACCCGGTATGGTACCCTGGGGCAAGAAAGGGATGCTGTGTATATAGACGGTGATCCTGGCAGAGGGACTACTACCTACCGGTGATTTTATTTGGGCTCGGCGGATATCTGGAGGATACCGACCGGAGTCGAGAGATGAGATGGGCCGATCCAGACTGACGGAGCCCGATATATGAGGTTTTACGTGCCGATGATAGGCACAGGTTTCATGATGTTTTCGAGTGTCGATACTTGACACTCAGGTTCTATGATTTTGATATGTCGCGAGCGACACCTGTTGATTTATATCCTCATACTTCCATGTGTAAGTCTACGTTGCTCACCCCGGTTCTTATGGGGAGGCGGAAACGGTAAAAAACGATTTTTGACACAAAGGCAACATGGACTAAAAGGAGGATCTTTGCTAAACAAAAACCTAGCAAACTACATGAGGTTCTATCTACTATGTCATAGAGATTATACCTCACGAAACCGGTCCTTCAGGTCTTCTCTCCGCTGTCCTTCTCGTCCATCCAAACTCCGAGGATCGATCCGGATCTTGATCACCTTCGCAGCCTCCTAGAGTCGAAGACGATCCACCCGAGAGTTTGTGTTCCGAGCTCCACCTCAAACCGAGGTAACTAGGGCAACAAGGTTGCTAAGCTTGATGTCCTAGGTTGTGTAGAAGAAGAAGATGGATGTGTTTGTCAATTTGGATCCTTATTTTCTCAACACATGAGATCAAAGGGAAAATCAAGAGGAGGAAGATGAAGGAGCAACCATGGAGCTTCTCATTTCAAGAGAGAGAATGAGAATAGAATTATGAACCAAAGAAAATGAACCATGGAATAATAATGCATAAACATCATCATTACTAAACTTTTCATGATAAAGTGGATGGCTACCTTGACTTGACCTTTTTCATCACAAAAAATAAAATGAAAACCAAAGAATACTCTAGACCTCTCATGAAGATCCTAGTCAACTTTGGTCAAACGGTCAACAAAGTCAAGTATGGTCAAACGGTCAAAGCAATTAGCCATAACATAATTATCACTAAAAAGATTAGTAAATAATGTCCCCGGCTCATAATGGTTTTAACCGAACCAACTGTCAAAACCCTAACGAGCCCGCCTCATAATGGTTTTGACCGAACCAACTGTCAAAACCCTAATGAGGCCGCCTCATAAAGGTTTTGACCGAATCAACTGTCAAAACCCTAATAAGGCACCTCCTTCTTCTTCGCTCCTCACAACTGTGCATACACACCCGCATCCGCATTCCGTAGAATGCGAATGCACAGAAGACAAAACAAATCCATCCATAAAATACTAGGATCCGGCTTAAACCAAAGCCCACTAGTATTGTCTACCCGAACAGCATACGTACACAAGTGCACATAAGTGATCATAGCCTTGCCGTAAAACCATACGGCCTCTACACCTTTCGCTCAGTGCAGGGAAACTCTCTGTGTGGGACTCTAAAGACTCGACACTACGCTGGCAGTGGGTTTAACTACAGATCGTAAGCGGCACAAGCTGTACATAACGGTCCCCAGGTAGATGTCGATAAGAAGGCCGATGAGGTAAACCCATCCGAACTCCTACTGAGCCTGAATGTGACAATCTCCGTACAGTCCGGTCCGTTCGTCTGAGAATATCGCATGGCGGGCCTATGGGGTGGTAAATGTCAGTCCCCTAATAGCGGTACAAGTCGTGTCGGAGTGTAGCCCAGAACACCCTGAGATAACACTGGAAACCTACCAGTATATCTCGCATGCCCTGGCCAAGGACGACTATGTGTAATGGCTCTCCTGGACACAGCGCGATATCAACCCCCAATACCAGGAGAGACGAATCCTGTTTAACCGTCACTGCCTCCAAGTGCTTCGGGACTGCACCCAACTACTACCTGTTTTCACGACTCCTTTGAGCCGTGGTAGGGTAGTAATCAAAGTACAGTGGGAACACACTCGAGGCGAAGTGATGGTGTCAAGTCAGCAGACTAAGCTGTACTCATGTCACCTGGGAACTGATAACTGACGATAGGTATAATACCAACCAACAGTTCCCGATGAGTCCTGTCCAGTATACTCGTAACCGAACGAGCACCCGCATACTATCTTAAGTACGACGTACTGACGGCTGTGGGACAGACCATCTCCCCTGCTGGGATGAGAAGTGCATACGCTAGTCTACTCCGGAGTATCGATGCCCCGTCTCGATAATCCAACAACTAGGGACCTGTATAAGGATGTGCTTGTAGATTACCCAGCCCCCACAAGTGTGACTGCCATCACAACACTGGTAATCAAGAAAAGATCCTAAGGGCTCTACTAATATGTATAAGCGATATGCTAAAAGAAACACATGCACATATTAAAGTAGAGACAAACCAAGTAGCATACTACCATTTTGAGCAAGACTGTCTATACAACTGTGAATATCCCAAGCTTCCATCAAGTAATATACAAACTAGTTTGATACAGTAATGGCCTCTAGGGCATATACACTAATAATCTCCCACTTGCACTAAGGCCATGTACTGGCGTATCAAAGACCTATCATCTCGATTAGCCACTCGAACTGAGTCTGGGGTATGTACTTCGTGAATGGATCTGTAGTGTTATTCTCCGAATTTACACTCTTCACCTCGATCTCCCGGCAATCTATGATCTCCGTTTTCAGGTGGTACCGCCTCAAAATGTGCCTGGACTTCTGATGGGACCTGGGTTCCTTCGCTAAAGCTATAGCGCCGTTATTGTCACAATACAGCGGTATTGGATCAACAATGGTAGGAAGCACCTGAAGCTCCGTGAGGAACTTCTTCATCCAGACAGCTTCCTTTGCGGCATCGCAAGCAGCTATGTACTCTGCTTCCATAGTTGAGTCAGCAACGGTTTCCTGCTTGGAACTCTTCTAGCAAACCGCCCCTCCATTGAGGGTAAAGACATAACCCGACATGGACTTGGAGTCATCCTTGTCACTCTGGAAGCTGGAGTCAGCAAAGGCCTCGATCTGGAGGTCTTTTCCGCCATACACCAAGAACATCTCCTTAGTCCTTCTCAGGTACTTGAGAATGTTCTTTACTGCTATCCAGTGTTTCTCCCCTGGTTCCGACTGATACCGGCTTACAACGCTCAATGCGTATGCTACATCTGGTCTGGTACACAACATCGCATACATTATAGAGCCTACCGCAGATGCGTAGGGTATAGATGACATGCGAGCCCTTTCCAAATCAGTCTTGGGAGACATCTCTTTGGAGTGGGTGATTCCGTGACAAGCCGGTAGATTACCGCGCTTAGAATCTTCCATACTGAATCGTTTCAGTATGGTGTCGATGTACCTGGACTGCGAAAGTCCCAACATCCTTTTAGATCTATCACGATAGATCTGGATCCCCAGAATGTGTTAGTTATATGTATACCCTAGAGGCCATTACTGTACATTGGATGTAAATTGTAGTGGATGTTGGGACATATATAGGGAGGACTTTCTTGCTCGACATGATAGTATGCTATCTGGTTACTCTTTACCTTAACGTGTACACTGATTGTCTCTCTGTTACTTGTTGGTAAAGCCATTAGGATGTGTACTTGACTACCTGGACTATGATGCGGATCATACTAGTGAGGACATGGTAGTTCATAAGTACATCCTTCAAAGTCCCTAGTCGTGGGTGTATCGAGACGGGGCATCGATATACCAGAGTAGACTAGCGTATACCTTCTCGACCCATACAGATGGGTGATGGATGATCCCATATCCATTGGTGTTTGACATCAGAGATGATATACAGGTGCTCAGCAGAGACTGGGTACACTGGACGGACTCGCCGAGAACTCCCAGATGGTATTATACCTTACGTCAGATGGCAGTTCTCTGGTGACACTGGTATAGGTTAGTCTGTAGACCCGAGATCGTCATAGAGTCTTGTATGATTCCTACTGTGCTTTGATTTCCACCTTACCACGTCTAAGAGGGCGTGCAAAACGGTGGCTTTTGGGTACAGTCCCGAATCACAAGGAGGCAATGAGCGATAGGAGGGGATTCGTCTCTCCCGGTATAAGGAGTTGATGTTGTACTGTGTTCGATTGGCTATAACCGGAAATCCCTGGCCAGGGTTGCTGAGATTTACTGGTAAGTGTTATCAGTAGTATCTCGAACTGTTATAGACCTCATATCGACACGACTTATCGAGCTACTGGGGTCTGACGTTTACCACCCCTAGGCGAGATATGCGACATATCAGACGAACAGACCGGACTGTACGGTAAGTAATACTGGTTGGATTCACAGGAGTGTGAGCGGGCTTGCTCGTCGATCTTCTGAACGCTCAATACCCGGGTGGCCGTTACGTTTAGCAGACCGCTTGCGGCTTGTGGGTGTTTGATATGATCATCACCTGCTGCCGGCGTATTGACGAGTCTTTAGAGTCCTACACAGAGGTTTCCTGGCTCAAGCGAAACGAAATAGGAGCGCATATGAGATTTGTGCGGGACCGAGAATAATGCGTGTATGTGATACCGTATTCTATTCTCGCGATGAATGTATCGATTGGTTGTATGCGATATAACCTAGTTATCGAATCGAGGATTGATTCGATAAGTCGATACATTAGATACTGGTCGGTCATATTGATATGACCGGATCGTTAAATCAAGTGTTGATTTAATGATTTAATGTATAATTATATATTTGATATATTACTTTGCATTAACTAGTATTGGTTCACTTAAGATGGATTTTCTCACTTGATTGTGCACATTGTATATGTGATATATTTTTGAGCACAAGATTGTATCATGTTTGATGATATATGCAAACTTGGGTTAGTGTGTGATTTAAACCATGGTTAGTTAATGGTTAGGGTTTCATTTGATTTACTTATTCATTGATTTATTTTGTTTATTTATTTTGGCAAAGGAAAATGAAATGGTGGCTTGCTTTGTCTTTTCTTTGAAACTTCATGAAGGTTTGAAAGCTTGACCATTTTGTTTCTTTCCTTTAACCCTAACCATTCAACTAAACTCTAGTTAATTCTCTACACTAAACCATGGTTGTAAATATGATAAGTATCATCTTATTTTCTATTTTCCAAAATACTTATCATATTATCTTCTTCTTCTTCTTCTTCAAGAAGAAAGAAGCTTGCTAGCTTCAATGGTGAAATGAGAAAAAGAGTGAGAAATCCAATTCTAAAGTGAACCCACTTCCTATTTCTTCATCCTCTACCACTTGCCAAGTAGTATAGGGTGTTTTCTTCACAAGTTTCATGGTTTGGTGAAGTTGGAGCTTGATCTTGTATTGCCTCGACGTAGATCATCTTCGGCATCGAAGTCGACGACCTAGCCCGCCCATTTCTTTGATGAAGCCGACGCTAGAGTCCGAGATCCGATGATCGCAGCAAGGGTACACCGTCACGGAGCTATGGAGGTAGAGGACCGGATCTACAAAGGTTGTATGTCCGTTCACCCTTTAGTTAAGTTGTTAACTAGCTTCTTGTTTCGCCTAATCTCTAGTTAACGAATCCGTATTAGGGTTTCTCGGCACTTGTAAAATTTGAAATTGGCATGGTTGATGCCTTGTGAGACCTCATTAGTGTGACTAGGAACCCTACAGTGGTATCAGAGCCTAGCTAGAGCCTTAGGAGAAGTGTAGACGATGTTAGAAATCCGATCGAACCCGAAACCCTAGTTTCAAACCACTCTCAGGAAATTTTCTGGAATTTTGGATTTTTCTGAATTAAAAATTGCCAAAAAATTCAGCAGGGAATTATATAAATTACTGTGAAACACGTGCCCTTGATTCGACAGAAGCGCCGCGGAACCGCGGCCCCTCCCAGGCTTTCGCGGGGGTTCCGCGGCCAAAGTGCTGAATCAATGCACGTGGTTTGCACAGTAATTAGTGTCTGTATGTGCTGTATTTTATGGGAATTTTTAATATTTACTCAACAGTTGAGTTTTCTGGGTTGTATTGGGGACTCCGTGTTTCGATCGGGAAGTTTAACTTCGTCTGTGACTTTCCGGATAATTTTAGAATATGTTAAAAAGTTCGACCGGATATAAATACCCAATTTTTCCCCTGTTGGGAAATTTCCGAGTGTTGGATCTTTCCGTGGTTTAATAACGTTCTAAGTAGTGCAAGTAATGCGATGGACCCTCTAGAAGACAACAAACCTTAACTCGATTATGTGACCGTCTTGATCTGCCCTTTGAACCTTAGGGTTTGGGGCAGTACGGCGTGCCATATGTGAGGCATTGGCTTGACCCTTCTATGGCTGGACCGTTGGTACTGAGGCATGAAGTGAATGTTTTTAAACTTATTTCATGTGTTGATCTGTTTCGGGAAAACTTGGGTGTTTGACTGTTTGATCGGAAAGTTTAACATTTTCTGTTTATCTGGAATGGGATACAATACTTAGAATCCACAAGTAGTTATGAGATAACTGATATGAATGTTATAAACATAGCACTTTAGTCTCACTTGATCGGTTGCCATGGAATTTTGATGCGATCAAAAGTCCGTCGCAATCATGTAGCGTACGCGGATATTCGCCGGGTAAACTTAATATACAGCCTCACCCCATAGCCCCGACCAAGTGACTGTAGGAGAACCCCATCGCCGAAAGCATCAGTTAGGGTGCTCGCGGTAGCGGTGTTCCGCCTTGGTGCACTTCGTTGACGGTATCGGGGGTGCGGCCGTCTACTAAAGTTTGTCACGAGCATTCATTCAAATGCCGGGAATCTTGTTGAATTGCCCGACTTGATATTGAAAAGTGTTTTCGATAATGAGACTAAAATGCGGGGTTTATATTTGTTAGGCATGTGATGTCTAAGGAATTCATTGGCTTAGGCATGCGATGTCTAAGGTGGTTGCGGATTCCAACTGTTGTAGTTTTACACTTTCTTTTCTGTGACCGTAAGTGTAATATGTGATATCGCTGGTTTCGTTGCTATATGTCAACGACAATTGGGATACGCATGTTTACTTACGTTGATGACATGTGATGTTATGTGTTGCTGGATATGTTTTATTGGATCGTCGTGTTTGAATAGCCGGGGTATTTTTTTTATGTGAGATGAGTGATTTTCATTTTCATTCATGTAAAAACTTGTATGTAATATTCTTTTATTGGGGCACTTCCAGGTTGCGGAAGTTGTCACCGTTGATGTATATTATTTACTTTTCCGCACTAGGATAGACCCAAGGAGGAGGGCACAAGTAACCGGGTTCTAGAGTCCAGTGGGAGACCAACTCGAGGAGTCGAGTCCGGGTCTCCTAACTCTAGAATTGGTAGGGTTGCTTGCCTCTCTCGTAGGGGTCTAGGGGTGTGGGTTTGGCTATTCATCACGACCGTGGAATCCGTGTTTTATACTGGCTCGTATTGAAAACACGGACGTCCTAGTATATCCACTATTTCATATGTTTCTTCTGCTGCGATATCTGTGATGTGATCATTTGATATGTTCTGTGATAGATACAGTATATAGTATATATGATATATTATATAGACGTTACTTATGTTTTACACCCGCGCTAGCCCTGCCCCGCTCTGCCGTTAGTTACCTAACCTAACGGTGTACGAGGGGACATCGAGGCGAATGCGGATGGTATAAGTGTACGTCGTATTTATCTGTGATGTTTAGGTGCTTAAATGATGGGACTTCATTAATGTGATTAATGAAAGAAAAAGAAACCTAAAGATGTTGTGGAATCGAATTTAAAAATAAAACAGGTAGCTACAGTTCTTGCATTGCATCGCGGTGTTCCTTGTAGAACATCCTGCACCTTATTCGATAAGGAAAGGACAGAGATCCCTTCACCGGGAGTGACTCCTTTAGCAATAACTGGCAGATGCTACAACTCTCGGTTTGTCTTTTGATTGCTTCTATAGTTTCTGCTTTGCACAGTGATATATATGATATATCCCACACCTCATTCGACGAGGAAAGGACCGACGATCCCTTCACCGGGAGTGACTCCTTTTGCAAAACTAGAAAAGCCTCATAAACACTCCATTTCAAAATTCATTCGATCCTACAACGATATCAAGTTCATTACGCAATAGGTTTTCAGAAAAACCTGTCGTAGCCCTCCATCATTTCAGATAAGTAGTAGTTAGAATCCGTGCTGCGTTTGTTGGCCTTTGTCAAGGCGTAGTGTGTGGTAGCTGACTGGTGCTTATCTGCTTATGCATATGATGCAGATTGGGTTAGGGTAGTCGTGCGACCTTGTTGGCCTTTGTCATGGGTCGTGCGGTTGGGTTTAATTCAATCAGGAAATGACGGGTTGAACTTGACTAGCATCCTATGGTTTGTTGGCCTTTGTCAAGGTCATAGGAGGTTAGGGGCAAAATTATCGGGAATTTTAAGTGTTGAAATTTGCAATGAGATTGCATACCTTCTATGAGATAGTTGGATCCCGATACCCGCTGCGAGTAATTGTTACTCCTGGAAGTGTTTTACACATTACAATTAGCCGATCAAGTAGGTGTCTAGAAAGGTGTCAACGGGATTACGCCTCTGGGAAAACGAGGTTTACATTAATTAGGTCCGTACGAAAGCACGGGACACCTCCCTCAAAGTACCGACACTGGCCTGGCTGAAAGATTGGCGAACTTGTAGCGTGTAATTAATCCCGGCTAGTCTTTCCTTTTAGGGTTTGAAGGAAGATTTGATAAAAACAGTGGGAGCCATCCTGATTAGATAAAATAATAATTAATCTATTCTTGCAAGAGCGCACGCTGAGTGTTTTCTTCTCTCTCTCTCCAGGTAGCGGCCATATCACGCCTTAATCAATATAAAAAATACGGATTATTGACCGAACCCGCTTGTTATACTGGGCTGGGGAACATTGGTCCCGCTCCAACTTATAATTGTTATAAGACAGAGCAGGAAATTGGGGATTACCAGAATTCCCGTGCCGCCCTAACGAAGAAAGTGCATACTGATGCATCATTTTCGGGTGTGTTCATTACAGAGAACTGTTTCTCAGTATCCTTTACGTCCTGGGTATGTGATACCGGATCAGGATCCCGCATATGTAATTTGTTACATGGGCTACAGATAGGTAAAAAACTAAGAACGGGTGATTAGTTTCATGAGACAGAAAACGGGGCAAGTGTTGCAGCCAAGTCTGTTGGTCACTGTCACCCTGTATTACCAATACATTGATCCTGAACAAATGTTATTAGATACCGAACCTGATATACAAAATCATATCAGTCTCTTTATTAGTAAAGAAAGGATATAATTTTGTATTGTTGGATAATGTTTTGAACATTTCCTATATCAAAAGTTGATCGGTTCAGACACGTTATCTAAAATCATTGACGTTCTAAATCAAACTACAGTTCTTAGTATACAGAATACACACAAGAGGAAGAGTTCAGAAATGAACGAATCCTTCTTGAGGTATTGTAGACTAGGTCATATCAATGCGACCCGACTAGCTAAGTTGCACATAGATGCATATTTAAATCAGTTTGAATTTACATCTTGTGAAACTTGCCAGTCATGTCACAGAGATAAGATGACAATAGCTCTGTTTATTGGAAACAGAGAAAGAGTAAGTGAACTCTTGGGATAATACATGTTGATGTATGTAAGGTCCCCTGTCTACAAATGCCAAGACCGGTTCTTTGTACTTCACTACATTCTCTGATGGTCTCTCAAGATTCAGACATATGTTCCTGTTGAAACACATGTCCGAACCTTTTGAGATATTCACAGAATATGATTTAGAAGTAGAGAACCAAAATACGGGTATAAGTATTATATCCTTTGATGTGATCGAGGAGGAGAATACTTGAGCACGGAAATCCTGGACTATTCTAAAGGAGAATGAGATTCTCTCTCAGAATTACTCCTCCGTATACACCATAGCACGATGGTATATCGGGGCGGAGCAGATACACCCTATTTGATATGGTGTGCTCTATGATGAGTACTACTGAGTTACCTTTTTTCCTATTGGGTGTTATGCACTTGAGAAGTTGTATACCTATTGAATAGGGTTCCAATCAAATCAGTTGCCTACCACTCCAGATGAGATATGGTAAGGGAAGAGCCCATCTCTTAAGTCAGTTAAGATTTGGGGTTGTCCGGCCTATGTCTAAAAGAAAAATCCGGACAAGCTTAAGGCAAGGTCTGTTATGTACAACTGGAAAGGTTCCAGCTATATAAACTGCAGCTGATGATTTGGTAGAACCGAAGGATTCAATAGTAACCAACGAACCTCAGCCTCTCCGCCGATCTAGTAGGGTTCCTCACCCATTTGAGAGTTGCTTCGGTTTCTCGATGACAGTGGGAGCGAGGATTGCATCATGAGATGATGACCTAACTAGTTTCAAGCTGGACATCAAGAGTGGGACTCTGTAAGAATGGCTGGATGCTTAGCGATCTGAGATGGAATCCTTATACACCAACAAAGTATGGACTTTGGTTGCTATATCTGAAGGGTTAAATCCCCATCAGGAGCAAGTATATCTTGAGAAGATTACTTGGTGTACATGGAAAGGTTGAGACTTTCAAAGCTAGACTTGTTAAAGGTTTTCGTCATCAACCAGGGGTGGATAATGGTGAAACCTTTTCAAGTAGCTATGCTTAAGTCCATCCAGATCCTACTTGCCACGGCTACATACCATGACTACGATATCTGGCGGTTGGGTGTCATGACTGCTGTTCTAAATACTGATTTAGAAGAGAACGTCTATAAGTACACGGCCAGAGGGCTTCGTAAACAGTGGGAGCAGCAGAAACGTGTGCAAGTTGCTTTACAGATTAAATCAGGCATCGCGGAGTTGGAACGTCTGTTTTGATGTGTTATTCAAAGAGTTTGACATCATCAAAATGGTAAATGAACCTCGTATATACAATAAGGTAGTAGGGAGTATGGTAGTGATCCTCGTAGAGTACGTGGATGACATACTCTTGATAGGGAAGGAGTTTCCTATGCTACGCTCGGTCGATCTCCACTTATCACATGGATTCTCCATATAGGATCAAAGTGATACCTCCTAAATCCTGAGTCTTCATCTATGAGATAGATGTTATTTGGGTGTTAGAATACTCACTAGCTGTAGTGAGATAGTATCAATTGATCGTGGGGAGAATCACTGGAAGGGTTCCAGGGTGATAAGGATGACTGAAAGTCAGTTACAGGCATTGTCTTTACCCTCAGAAAAAGGGAAGGTATGTTGGAAGAGTTCCAAGCTAGATACCGTGGCATACTAGACGATAAAGGCTGGATACATCGCTACTTAAGATGGTACCAAAGAGGCAGTCTGGGTGTATATTTGTTCATGAGATGAACTTAGTTCCTCCCATTGTGTGACAATGGAGTTGTGGTTTATGCCAAGGAACGTCCGTCCCATCAGTGATCCAGACATATACTAAGGCAGTGTCACCTGATCGTGGAGATGGTTGATCTCCAAGGAGATCGAGGTTAGGAGAGTAGACTCAGAGGACAACGCGGCGGATCCACTCACAAAGGCCTATTCCCAGAGAGAGTTTTATGGGATGGTTGAGTATGAGATACTACAACCACTGCTACAGATGGCCCTAGTGCAAGTGGGAGATTGTTAGTTATATGTATACCCTAGAGGCCATTACTGTACATTGGATGTATATTGTAGTGGATGCTGGGATATATATAGGGAGGACTTTCTTGCTCGACATGATAGTATGCTATCTGGTTACTCTTTACCTTAACGTGTACACTGATTGTCTCTCTGTTACATGTTGGTAAAGCCCTTAGGATGTGTACTTGACTACCTGGACTATGATGCGGATCATACTAATGGGGACATGGTAGTTCATAAGTACATCCTTCAAAGTCCCTAGTCGTGGGTGTATTGAGACGGGGCATCTATATACCAGAGTAGACTAGCATATACCTTCTAGACCCATACAGATGGGCGAATGATGATCCCATATCCATTGGTGTTTGACATCAGAGATGATATACGGGTGCTCAGTAGAGACTGGGTACACTGGACGGACTCGCCGAGAACTCCCAGATGGTATTATGCCTTACGTCAGATGGCAGTTCTCTGGTGACACTGGTACAGGTTAGTCTGTAGACCCGAGATCGTCATAGAGTCTTGTGTGATTCCCACTGTGCTTTGATTTCCACCTTACCACGTCCAAAGGGGCGTGCAAAACGGTGGCTTTTGGGTACAGTCCCGAATCATATGGAGGCAATGAGCGATAGGAGGGGATTCGTCTCTCCCGGTATAGGGAGTTGATGCTGCACTGTGTTCGATTGGCTATAACCGGAAATCCCTGGCCAGAGTTGCTGAGATTTACTGGTAAGTGCTATCAGTAGTATCTCGAACTGTTATAGACCTCATATCGACACGACTTATCGAGCTACTGGGGTCTGACGTTTACCACCCCTAGGCGAGATATGCGTCATATCAGACGAACAGACCGGACTGTACGGTAAGTGTTACTGGTTGGATTCACAGAAGTGTGAGCGGGCTTGCTCGTCGATCTTCTGAACGCTCAATACCCGGGTGGCCGTTACGTTTAGTAGACCGCTTGCGGCTTGTGGGTGTTTGATATGATCATCACCTGCTACCGGCGTATTGACGAGTCTTTAGAGTCCTACACAGAGGTTTCCTGGCTAAAGCGAAACGAAATAGGAGCGCATATGAGATATGTGAGGGACCGAGAATAATGCATGTATGTGATACCGTATCCTATTCTCGCGATGAATGTATCGATTGGTATTATGCGATATAACCTAGTTATCGAATCGAGGATTGATTCGATAAGTCGATACATTGGATACTGGTCGGTCATATGTGATATGACCGGATCTTTAAATCAAGTGTTGATTTAATGATTTAATGTATAATTATATATTTGATATATTACTTTGCATTAACTAGTATTGGTTCACTTAAGATGGATTTTCTCACTTGATTGTGCACATTGTATATGTGATATATTTTTGAGCACAAGATTGTATCATGTTTGATGATACATGCAAACTTGGGTTAGTGTGTGATTTAAACCATGGTTAGTTAATGGTTAGGGTTTCATTTGATTTACTTATTCATTTATTTATTTTGTTTATTTATTTTGGCAAAGGAAAATGAAATGGTGGCTTGCTTTGTCTTTTTTTTGAAACTTCATGAAGGTTTGAAAGATTGATCATTTTGTTTCTTTCCTTTAACCCTAACCATTCAACTAAACTCTAGTTAATTCTCTACACTAAACCATGGTTGCAAATATGATAAGTATCATCTTATTTTCTATTTTCCAAAATACTTATCATATTATCTTCTTCTTCTTCTTCTTCTTCTTCAAGAAGAAAGAAGCTTGCTAGCTTCAATGGTGAAATGAGAAAAAGAGTGAGAAATCCAATTCTAAAGTGAACCCACTTCCTATTTCTTCATCCTCTACCACTTCCCAAGTAGTATAGGGTGTTTTCTTCACAAGTTTCATGGCTTGGTGAAGTTGGAGCTTGATCTTGTGTTGCCTCGACGTAGATCATCTTCGGCATCGAAGTCGACGACCTAGCCCGCCCATTTCTCTGATGAAGCTGACGCTAGAGTCCGGGATCCGATGATCGCAGTGAGGGTACACCGTCATGGAGCTATGGAGGTGGAGGACCGGATCTACAAAGGTTGTATTTCCGTTCACCCTTTAGTTAAGTTGTTAACTAGCTTCTTGTTTCGCCTAACTCTAGTTAACGAATCCGTATTAGGGTTTCTCGGCACTTGTAAAATTTGAAATTGGCATGGTTGATGCCTTGTGAGACCTCATTAGTGTGCCTAGGAACCCTACAGAATGTAGTTGGCATCGCCCAGATCCTTCATGGAGAACCTCTGTGACAAGAATCCTTTGACTGACTGTAGCATAGGAATATTATTTCCTATTAGGAGAATGCCATCTATGTACAAGACGAGGAATACCACAGTTCTCCCTACAATCTTACTATAAATGCATGGTTCATCTGGGTTTTTGATAAAGTCGAATTCCTTGACAATATCATCAAAGCAGATGTTCCAACTCCGCGATGCCTGCTTCAGTCTATAGATGGACTTGAGCAACTTGCACACTTTACCGCTGCTCCCACTCTGAATAAATCCCTCCGGCTGATCCATATAGACGCAATCTTCTAAATTTCCATTTAGGAAAGCCGTCTTTACGTCCATCTTCCAGATTTCATAATCGTGGAAGGCAGCAAAGGCAAGAAGGATCCGAATGGATTTGAGCATAGCCACTGGAGAAAAGGTCTCGTCATAGTCCAAACCAGGTCTTTGACGAAAACCCTTTGCAACAAGTCTAGCTTTATAGCTTTCAACCTGCCCATCTACACCAATCTTCTTTCTGAAGATCCATTAGCAGCCTACGGGTTTTACCCCTTCTGGAGCAAAGTCCAAAGTCCAAACTTTGTTGGTGTACATGGACTCCATCTCGGTCCGCATTGCATCCAGCCATCTTACTGAGTCACCACTCTGAATGTCTTGCTAGAAGCTAGTAGGCTCATCATAATCAATGGTGCAATCCTCTCAATCCCCGTCTATGAGAAAACCGTAGTATCTCTCGGGCGGATGAGACTGCCTACTACTCCTGCGGAGTGGCGTTAGGATGTATGGTTCTCCTGAACCTTCTGGTTCTACCAAGGTTTCAGTAATACCTTGTGGTTCTGGAATTTCTTCCAGTTCTATTGCGCTCCCACTTGTCTGATTTTCTAAAAACTCAGTTTCCAAGAAGTGGGCATGACGAGAAACAAAGACCTTTTGCTCCTCTGCGTAATAGAAAAGATACCCCTTGGAGTTCTTTGGATATCCCACAAACTTACACTGTACTGAGCGTGCCTCGAGCTTGTCCGCATGCTGCTTTTTGACTAAAGCTGGACATCCCCATGTCTTAAGAGACTTAAGACAGGGTTTCTTCCCACTCCACATCTGATATGGGGTGGTAGGCACAGTCTTGGTTGGAATTTGGTTCAAAAGATATGCAGCTGTTTCTAATGCATAACCGCAGAAACATCGCGGTAACTCAGCCTTAGTCATCATGGAACAAACCATATCCAACAGAGTTCGATTCCGCCTTTCCGATACACCATTGTGCTGTGGTGTGTATAGAGGAGTTAGCTGAGAGAGAATTCCATTCTCTTTTAAGTAGTCCAGAAACTCGGCACTCAAGTATTCACCACCTCGATCAGATCTCAGTGTCTTGATACTTTTGCCTGTTTGTTTTTCAACTTCATTCTTGTATTCCTGAAATTTCTCAAAGGCCTCGGATTTATGCTTCATCAGGAAGACATGTCCATACCTAAAGAAATCATCTGTGAAAGTAATGAAGTATGAATAACCACTTCGCGCATGTGTAGACATTGGACCACACACTGTTGGAGATAGTGCCCTCATAGTCAATTATTGGATCGCAGGTACGTGATTGCAATGATTGCGGAGGACCTATCTCGGTAGGACAGTCTTACTCAAGATGATAGTATGCTATCTGGTTTGCCTTTATCAGTCGTGTACATGTTCAGGTGACTGATTGCATGTTACACTTTGATAGAGCCCTTAGGATCTTGCTTTACTACCAACAGTATGATGGCGATCATATACGTGAGAGTTGGGTAGTTTATATGCATATCCTTAATTGTGGTCCCTAGTCGTGGGAGTTTCGAGACAGGGCATCGATACTCTGGAGTAGACTAGTGTGTACAGTCGAGACCCCGACGAGGGGCGGTGGCCAGTCTCACAAGCCACTGGTGTCAGTTGGATCACCTAAGATGTATACAGGTGCTCATTGGGTTATGAGTACACCGGACAGGACTCGCCGGGAATCTTGTCACGACCTGAAAGAGCATGTGACTGGCCCTTGAACCATATGAAGCCTATAGGACTCCATCTGATCCAAGTAAGCCAAAAGCCCAGAAATCTAAAACCATTTTTGAGAATAAGTAAAGAAAACTGGTTTAAAGAAGTGAAGAAATACAGGTTTGAAATAAAGGTTTCTAAATAACTAAGCCGAAGGTACGTTTTGAAAACAATAAAGTCTTTTCTAAAAATTTCGGCAGAGTTTCTTTTGAAAAACTGGCCCCGAATGGGGTACAACAAGTATAACAATATGTATGCAATGATAATGGCATCCCCAAGCGGGAGCTAGCTCTTCGTCAATCGACGGTCACAACCACATATGCAGCAATAATATACAATGCCTAGTGGCGAGGATCAAATCCAAAGAAAACTCAAAAGCAATAAGAAAAAAACGCAATACTACTAAGCGCGACTCTAAGGTCGAAATAATACATCACTAGTCTAGGTCTGAAACAATACAAGTTTTGGTTGATGGAAATTCTAGATACAATGAAATAAATAAATACAATGGTGGTTCTTGATGCGAAAGAATCCACCTACCAAAGCAAGTCACCCGCAAGAAGAAAGTGTGCCAGAAATGCCGCAATAGAACCTGTACGGCAGAACCTGCAAGAACTGTGGCACAACGGGGGTGAGTTGCCAACTCGTGAATAGAAACATCTACAAGCAGAAACCGAATGCAAGACATAAACCTAAGTCAACGATCAATAATATAATCCACAAGAGTACATCTGAGTGTAATAGGATGGCAAGGTAACATCTAATCATGTATGTAGTGCCAGGTACTCAGGTAATCACATGTCATCAGTGTAAGGTATGTCTGCATGAAGTAACCATGAAGAAATATCAATGATATCAATACACATATATTAGCGTCCCATACCACTAATATTGGTGTAAGGGTATATATAACAGCGCCCTCATACCCTGTTATATATACAAATAAAGTATGATCAATGTAAAACCAGTCTGTATATGATCCAAGTCTGTATATAATCCATGTCTGTATGTATGTGGAACCCGTCCACTCGTCACCCACTGACGATAAGCATCAAGTATGCAAGTATGAGGATATAAACAATATCATGGAAAAACATCATGAAAACCCGTGCCTAGCATCGACACGTAAATCCTCATCCATATGGGGCTCCGTCGGCGGTATCGGCCCTCGGCCCCCGGCAGTACGAGTCAACCCATGTCCATCTCTGGGCTCCGTCTGCGGTATCGGCCCTCGGCCCCCGGCCCCCGGCAGTACGGGTCAGCCCATCTCTCGACTGTGGCCGGTATCCTCCAGATATCCGCCGAGCTCAAATACAATCACCGGTAGGTACTCGCCCGCCTCCAGGCTCAATCGGCAAACCCATTGATAATCTCGCCGAGGGGAACCATACCGGGCCCACCACGAACCCGCAAACGGATCATCACCTCCTCGAATCGGGTTTCAAGCACACGTCTCAGCACCGAGAAAACGCGTGGTGGACGCACCGAAATATCATATCACGAGGTACCGGGTTTTCATAAAAGTGCCTCTTTTCTTAAATAACCCCACGGTCCTCAAAAACCAGAAATCACATGAAAATCCAACATCAGGAAGTAAATCCAATGCGATGTGCTATGCAGTCAATCCATGACGTATGCGACATGTAAAGAACAGTAATCATATCGGAAATCATGCAACATGGAATAGTAATGTGCATATGTCGAAGGAAGAATCATCTCATGAATGCAATAGTACTACAGTGTAGTGGCATGGCAATTATCGATGATGAAGTGTGTGAGCCGGCAAATAGTGTACGTGGAACATACGCATCATCGATAATGGTGTTGGTGTCCTAACAGCATGATAATAATATAGCAATGAACATATGCCAGCAATGCGAATAGCATGAAGATGCAGAAATCTAGTAGTCAACACCACAGTGAAGTATCTACTATGCAACTACACCTAAGTATCAGGTCAAACAGGAGGGGTAGGTGTGGAAACCACCTAAATCTGAGTCGGTATATATATAAAGATATATAGTCGGTGATCTCGCCTCAATGTCATATCATAAGATATCCTCGAGTTATGAGTGCGGATCTATCATCAATATCGGCACGTACGGTAAATCATCGTACGGCATCCCCAAAAGCTGGGTAGGGGTCAACATCTCACTGTCTCATCACATAACAGATATCACCATCATCAGAACATATAGTCTGGAGTACTACTCTATGTCTAGTACAAAACGGTAACATCAGTAAAGTATGCATGCGGGGGTAAACACATATCCCAAGCCCGCAAGAATCACAAGTCATATCCCACATATGAATCGTATCAAATCACCGATCCCAGGGCACCAAGCCCACATCATCGACTCATCTCCAAAGTCATCACATATCATCAATCATAGTGCAAGTACAAGTGATAAGCAAGGGTGTGTGTATAGGTGTAATTCTATCCTAGGGTTCGCGACTATGAACTGCATTAGTCACTTCTAACCCTGTATTATCCATAATACACCTAATATCACGATAACTACATAATAATCTATCTACGGACTGCGGGGGTGCTATACGCCATCCACCCGACTTCCCCCTGTAGATATAATCTACTCACCTTGCTTCTCGTGTGCCAAAGCCGATGTCGCTATCTTCACCTCCTTTGCCTCAACATCACGCGGGGTACCTACAAGTATATCACAATGCTAAAGCACATGAAAATCACATCGGAAACCAAAATAGCACACGCTACCCGCATAGGTAAAAACCTATCGACTCGCATGTAAACACAATCAAAATCCACTTGTCGTTGACGTCCAAACGCCACCCGACAGGAATGAATCACCAAATACCAAAATCCATGCTAAAACAAGTCCCAAATTATACACCAACATAAGAAAATCAACCCAGATTTCACCCTAGATGGAATCAGTCAAAACTAGACATACTCAGGGTCAAAACTAGAGGAAATGGGGGCATGCACAGAAAACGAGGCAATTCCTTAAAATACCTTATTTTAGAATTTTCCATAATTTTTCCCCATTTATCTGTATTTAATTATACCAGAATATTAAAATATTCATTAAAATAATATTAAATTATAAAATTTCCCAAAAATCATATTTTATTATTTTGAAGACGTTACAATCTACCCCCCTTAAAGAAATTCGGTCCCCGAATTTAAATTTAAACCCCCAAATACTAAAATATTTCAATACAAATTCCAAGTCATCGGGGCTCCGAAATCATCTATACATAAAACATCATAGCGCAATGCATGCGCATGAGTACTGAGTAGATAACTCAAAAGCAACACTCCATCAAGCATCCGCAATCATCGGAGTTATGGTAACGATACAATGTCAAATCCAATACAAAATCAATATGATATGGACCAAGACTATACATGTAGACACCCAATCTATACATGTAATTAGCTGATGCAACTGTATGCCAAATCTTTTTAAGTCGTTGTGCGATGCGCGTAACACTGCACAGTGGCGGACGTTTCTCATAAGAAAATAACTATATATGTGTATATATATCCTTTGTTTAATAAGCACGTTCCACCATTTTGAAAATAATCAGAAGGGTTTCCTTGTTTTTAAAACGTTTTGTGTCATATCGGACACGTAGGTATATACTGAGACTATAGCTCGCTTTTCGGAAATCCCTTCGATAACTATCGATGCATGCAAAATATATCCAGGCACTGTCCACTAACTAGTCCTGCTCAGTATGAAAGCAAATATCCCACATCATAAAAATGTACTGCTCCAAAAGGAATAAATTCCAAAAATGCACATAACACCACCCTGTGCGTCTGACGCGCACGGAAATCAAAATCCATATATGCGCTAAACATGTGCACAAAACAACATCTAGGTGCAACAGGTGTGCACGAAGCATCTGTCATAGACAACATGTGTGCCTGACAGCCAAAACAGGTGCATCTGAAATGCACGAAGAATATCGATTTAGTGCATCTGGTGTGCCCCAAAATCGTATCTCAAAACATGCGCCCAACATGCACGAAAATCCAAATCGGTGCATCCATCATGCACGAATGAAAATCTAGACCCTGCGCACTCAATATGCACGGAATCACAAAATCCAATAGCAACGTCGAATATGCGTAAGTCAAACCCCAAAGCACGGAGTGCAAGAATCCACATCAATATCACAATCAAAATCGACATACCGAAAGGCATCAAATCGAAGTCAGGTGCAATCGTAATGCACAAAATATAAATCCGGTGCAACAAAGGCACGAAATATAAATCTGATGCGATAAACGCAAGAAACATAAAACTGGTGCGACAAATGCACGAAGTATAGAACTGGTGCATCCCATGCACAAATACCAAGCAATAACTCAAATACGTAAGCAGCAACACCAAGTGTATCCAGATATGAAGAAAATCATAAACGTGTGCAGCTGCGGGCACAAAACACATATCGATGCACTACAAGTACATATAAGCTATACCGAGTGCAAAATCAAAACACTAAAATTACATGAAACTCTGCTGGAAACATAAATCAAATCACCAGCATAAAATAGGCATGAAATCGCAATCAACAGCTCAAGAGTAATAACTATGTACAAGGTATAAATACCCAGTAGGTGCAACCATGGTGCACAAAATCAAATATCATGAAACTCAGTCATCAAAACTAAATCATGCAAACAGAACGCCCAAAATACCGAAATCCAAAATGACGGATACGTGATAATCGAATCAAAAAATCACAAATCATAAATACCGTCGTCGGTAGTTCCTCCTTCAAGGTCGAGAAGGAGTCGGTGCAATCCACTGCTAGCAGCGCAGGATATCTACCTGCCTCTTGCTCACGATCTGGCGTCCTCTGGCTCTCTGGGTCCTTATCTTCTCCGTGGATTTCCAATCTCACAGTCAACCGGCTCATCGGCCCTGTCAGATGTGCTAACGGGGACGATTTCGTTCTGGCACTTCTCTGGTCACCTCTCGGTCAAACCTCACGACCACTCGTAAGGCAGCATATCACTGGCGTCGGCCTCTGGCTCTCTGAAAGCACGTCACACATCTGATCCTGGGTGCAATCATCATGGCAGCAATGTCCTGGAAGGGATCCTGCTCAAGGTCTCTTCCAAGCATGCCTATGCCGATCTGTACAGAGGCTGGCCTTCCTGCACAACCTCTTCTCGCTCAAAAGACACCTGTGTCCTCAGCACAATATTTTCTCAGAAACTGGTCACATCCCAACGTCTCTGTAAGCATATCAGGTCTCTAGTCTCGACGGGAAGCAATGACAGCTCGTCAGTGTCTCACACGAACCTCTTGTTCCACCTGTATCTATCGCCGTCCATTATGGCGTCATGCTAAGCTACGATGCACCGCACTGTTCTCGGCCGCAGTCAATCTGAAGTCTCTCGTACGGACTCGAAATCGCGTACTCTGTAGCTTCATCATTCCGTAGAAGATGTCAGGCCGAACTGGTCCTCGGGAACACGTCCTAACCATCGGAGGAATACTTATCACTCGTCCGTCCTTGGTCAATCCGCAACGCATCTGGGTAAGTTCCTTTATCCGAACTTAGTCGACTACCCCGTCGACAATGCCGAACTCTGTCCTGCTGGGTGTGCGCAATACGACCACTCCTGGTCTAGGTCTTCTCATATCGTACTCCAGAAAGGTCCTGTCGAGGTTCCTTCTCAAATCTCAAACCTGCCGAAATGCCCGGAAGTCGTCATCCGATGCTGAAGCTAAAGCTCATTCCGGAACGGCTGCATACATATTGCGCTTCTTTCTGGAAGATCTATCCACATACCACGCCTCGGGGTGCGTATCACATCTCTGATGTCAGCGGAGTGGGACGTCATCTCGTCGAAATATCTTGCGAACTCTTTTCTTCACTCTGCGTCAATGTCGACTGATTCGGACTCGTCTCATCATGGCTGCATGTACTGTGCTCCAACGGCTATGCTCGCATCTGGAGTCTCCCAAGCAGTGTCCCATCACGATATCCGAATATGTCGAACCATCCGATCGACTCGCCAGATCCTCATAATCCCCCAAGAGCTCACATCTCGGGTACAGTTTAATAGTATCGAGTACATGCCACAGCGTCGGTGGTCCAGCCGTAGAAGGGCAAACCCAAGCCTCACTAATGGCGCCGAGGAACCGCCGCAAACCCGAAGGTTCAAAGGCTTTCACACGGTCATTAAGTCGAGTTAGGGTTTCATTCTTCTAGAGGGTCCATAGAATCACCTGCATGTCTTTCCGTATACTTTAAACTTGGAAAATAGGTTCCTGACATTCGATCGTCTCTATCGACTCTCAACGAACCTGCGTGAAGTCGTCTCTATCTGGAATCGATCCACCTGATGACTCGCATCGGGTAAGCAAACTCACCACACGTCCTAGTGATTCATCCTCGGTGACTAGCGACTCGCTATCATAACTCCAAGAACATGCTCATGCTGCAGTAGCTCCAACCATCTGGGCGATATCTCGTCATTTGCAGTAGCAACTGACTCATACGCCTGTACGCCGAACAACGCCTCAATCCTCCAGGAAAGGCAATACATAAGCGGTCATCTCTGAGTCGGTCTGCTCTAGATCTGAGTAAGACTCTCCACACTGGAAATCTTCAACTCATCTGGGCCCGCTCTGGCGCAAAATCGGACGAATCACCTTCATCTCTCAAATCGGGTAGACTAGCTATCATCAGTCGCATGACTGCCCGAAAGCTCCGGCAATCTCAGCTCGTAAGCTCCGAAAACAACATCCTGTCAATCTCAGCCACAGCTGGTCCATCTGTCTGCACGGTAGGCGACATCACAATCTCTGAGGTATGCTGTACATCAACAGTCTTCTCTCAACTGGCAGCTCTAACAATGGCCCGATCATCCGGTGCAAGACCAAGCACTCGCCTCCACTAGAGGTCACAATCACCAACACTAACTCGAGACGTTCCCATGTCACCAGAAAACACAATGGTCGGCCCTCGTACCAAACGAGCTCACACCGGCCGTAACCCTAGCAGCAGCCCAAACTGCGCTCAAACATGGCGACAGGAACCTCAGTCGAGTATCAAAGAGAGCACATCAATGACAAGAAAGGAAACAACAGATCCAAAGTGGATACATGATCATAGGAAGGAACAGCATCAATGGAGGTATGATCATGAAACTAATAGAATCGGGGATCTCAAATGGATGTATAATCCAGGATATGAAGAGAATCACTGATCTCGAAAGTATGTACATCCTATGGTTCCTTAAGCGGAGTGGTGTGTCGTAAGTATGCCGCGGAACATACCAACGGTACGTCACTCTACTTTAGTCACCTAATCCATCAACCAAGGGTCATCCTAATACGACGAATGTTCGGGTCGAATACCCTCTCGACCAAGTCTAAGTTCCGTAAGGTCAAGCCTAAGTTTCGTATATAAACAACGCGCTAGGCTCCACATAGTCAAACTCAGACTCGAACCAAGGTCAACCTAGCGCTCTGATACCAACTTTGTCACGACCCGAAAGAGCATGTGACTGGCCCTTGAACCATATGAAGCCTATAGGACTCCATCTGATCCAAGTAAGCCAAAAGCCCAGAAATCTAAAACCATTTTTGAGAATAAGTAAAGAAAACTGGTTTAAAGAAGTGAAGAAATACAGGTTTGAAATCAAGGTTTTTAAATAACTAAGCCGAAGGTACGTTTTGAAAACAATAAAGTCTTTTCTAAAAATTTCGGCAGAGTTTCTTTTGAAAAACTGGCCCCGAATGGGGTACAACAAGTATAACAATATGTATGCAATGATAATGGCATCCCCAAGCGGGAGCTAGCTCTTCGTCAATCGACGGTCACAACCACATATGCAGCAATAATATACAACGCCTAGTGGCGAGGATCAAATCCAAAGAAAACTCAAAAGCAATAAGAAAAAAACGCAATACTACTAAGCGCGACTCTAAGGTCGAAATAATACATCACTAGTCTAGGTCTGAAACAATACAAGTTTTGGTTGATGGAAATTCTAGATACAATGAAATAAATAAATACAATGGTGGTTCTTGATGCGAAAGAATCCACCTACCAAAGCAAGTCACCCGCAAGAAGAAAGTGTGCCAGAAATGCCGCAATAGAACCTGTACGGCAGAACCTGCAAGAACTGTGGCACAACGGGGGTGAGTTGCCAACTCGTGAATAGAAACATCTACAAGCAGAAACCGAATGCAAGACATAAACCTAAGTCAACGATCAATAATATAATCCACAAGAGTACATCTGAGTGTAATAGGATGGCAAGGTAACATCTAATCATGTATGTAGTGCCAGGTACTCAGGTAATCACATGTCATCAGTGTAAGGTATGTCTGCATGAAGTAACCATGAAGAAATATCAATGATATCAATACACATATATTAGCGTCACATACCACTAATATTGGTGTAAGGGTATATATAACAGCGCCCTCATACCCTGTTATATATACAAATAAAGTATGATCAATGTAAAACCAGTCTGTATATGATCCAAGTCTGTATATAATCCATGTCTGTATGTATATGGAACCCGTCCACTCGTCACCCACTGACGATAAGCATCAAGTATGCAAGTATGAGGATATAAACAATATCATGGAAAAACATCATGAAAACCCTTGCCTAGCATCGACACGTAAATCCTCATCCATATGGGGCTCCGTCGGCGGTATCGGCCCTCGGCCCCCGGCAGTACGAGTCAACCCATGTCCATCTCTGGGCTCCGTCTGCGGTATCGGCCCTCGGCCTCCGGCAGTACGGGTCAGCCCATCTCTCGACTGCGGCCGGTATCCTCCAGATATCCGCCGAGCTCAAATACAATCACCGGTAGGTACTCGCCCGCCTCCAGGCTCAATCGGCAAACCCATCGATAATCTCGCCGAGGGGAACCATACCGGGCCCACCACGAACCCGCAAACGGATCATCACCTCCTCGAATCGGGTTTCAAGCACACGTCTCAGCACCGAGAAAACGCGTGGTGGACGCACCGAAATATCATATCACGAGGTACCGGGTTTTCATAAAAGTGCCTCTTTTCTTAAATAACCCCACGGTCCTCAAAAACCAGAAATCACATGAAAATCCAACATCAGGAAGTAAATCCAATGCGATGTGCTATGCAGTCAATCCATGACGTATGCGACATGTAAAGAACAGTAATCATATCGGAAATCATGCAACATGGAATAGTAATGTGCATATGTCGAAGGAAGAATCATCTCATGAATGCAATAGTACTACAGTGTAGTGGCATGGCAATTATCGATGATGAAGTGTGTGAGCCGGCAAATAGTGTACGTGGAACATACGCATCATCGATAATGGTGCTGGTGTCCTAACAGCATGATAATAATATAGCAATGAACATATGCCAGCAATGCGAATAGCATGAAGATGCAGAAATCTAGTAGTCAACACCACAGTGAAGTATCTACTATGCAACTACACCTAAGTATCAGGTCAAACAGGAGGGGTAGGTGTGGAAACCACCTAAATCTGAGTCGGTATATATATAAAGATATATAGTCGGTGATCTCGCCTCAATGTCATATCATAAGATATCCTCGAGTTATGAGTGCAGATCTATCATCAATATCGGCACGTACGGTAAATCATCGTACGGCATCCCCAAAAGCTGGGTAGGGGTCAACATCTCACTGTCTCATCACATAACAGATATCACCATCATCAGAACATATAGTCTGGAGTACTACTCTATGTCTAGTACAAAACGGTAACATCAGTAAAGTATGCATGCGGGGGTAAACACATATCCCAAGCCCGCAAGAATCACAAGTCATATCCCACATATGAATCGTATCAAATCACCGATCCCAGGGCACCAAGCCCACATCATCGACTCATCTCCAAAGTCATCACATATCATCAATCATAGTGCAAGTACAAGTGATAAGCAAGGGTGTGTGTATAGGTGTAATTCTATCCTAGGGTTCGCGACTATGAACTGCACTAGTCACTTCTAACCCTGTATTATCCATAATACACCTAATATCACAATAACTACATAATAATCTATCTACGGACTGCGGGGGTGCTATACGCCATCCACCCGACTTCCCCCTGTAGATATAATCTACTCACCTTGCTTCTCGTGTGCCAAAGCCGATGTCGCTATCTTCACCTCCTTTGCCTCAACATCACGCGGGGTACCTACAAGTATATCACAATGCTAAAGCACATGAAAATCACATCGGAAACCAAAATAGCACACGCTACCCGCATAGGTAAAAACCTATCGACTCGCATATAAACACAATCAAAATCCACTTGTCGTTGACGTCCAAACGCCACCCGACAGGAATGAATCACCAAATACCAAAATCCATGCTAAAACAAGTCCCAAATTATACACCTACATAGGAAAATCAACCCAGATTTCACCCTAGATGGAATCAGTCAAAACTAGACATACTCAGGGTCAAAACTAGAGGAAATGGGGGCATGCACAGAAAACGAGGCAATTCCTTAAAATACCTTATTTTAGAATTTTCCATAATTTTTCCCCATTTATCTGTATTTAATTATACCAGAATATTAAAATATTCATTAAAATAATATTAAATTATAAAATTTCCCAAAAATCATATTTTATTATTTTGAAGACGTTACAAATCTGCTAGTTAGTATTATATCTACCGTCAGATAGCAGTTCCCTGATGACATGTGTACAGGTTAGTTCATCGACCTGAGGTCGTCATTTGTCTCGTGTGAGTTCCCACTGTGCTTTGATTTCTACCCTACCACAGCTCAAAGGAGTCGTGCAAACAGGTAGCATATGGAGGCACGTGAGCGGATCGGCAGGGGATTCGTCTCTCCCGGTATTGGGGGCGAGATCGTGCTGTGTCTAGGAGAGCCATTACACAAATCCATGGCCATGGTAGGAGATTTACTGGTAGGTACTCCAGTAGTATCTCAGGGTGTATTGAGGCTTCACTCCGACACGACTTATACTGCTATTGGGGGTCTGACGTTACTAGCCCCCTAGGCAGATATGCGATACTCATAGACGAACGGACCGGACTGTATATACATTGTCACTGTTAGGCTCAGTAGGGTTTTCTGGATGAGTTCGCTCATCGGCCTCCCTTGAGTTCGCTCATCAGCCTCCCTTGAGGTCAGTCCATGGGCAGCCGTTACGCATAGCTAGTGCCGCTGACGGTTTGTGGTTAAACCCACTGCCAGGGTACTGACGAGTCATTAGAGTCCCCCACAGACAGTTTCCCAAGTTCGGGCGAAACGTTGTAGAGGCCGTATGGTTTTATGGCAGGGTTCGGAAAATGCACGTGCGTTTACGCACGTGTCAGTTTTCGGGCAGGTGATACTGGTCGGCTTTGGTTTATGCCGGATCCGAGTATTATATTGAGTAGGTATAATATCTTTGTCTCAGTTGCATTTGTATTCGGTCGTAATACAAATGCGGGTATATTTATACAGTTTCGGGGTTGTCCTGAAATTCGTTTCAGGATCACTTTTGGAAGTTGCCAGTTTCCAGTTTTCTATCAGCCGTCTTTTAACATTCTGTTAAAGACGGATTTATCTTTTCTTCAGATATGATGAGTCAGTATTCTAGAAGTTTCTAGATATGATGACTAGGATGGTGACTAGGCTAGTGACTCATCTTGACATTAATGGTTTCATTAATGACTTGATGATGTGTTTATGTGAGTCATGCTTTAGGTTTAATGATTCTTGTTTTGGTTAAGATATTTTGAAGTGAGAAGCTTTTTGCTTATGGTCACCACTTGCTCCTACGGTCACCTCCCTCCATCATATAAAAGTGGCCGGCCTTCTCTCTCCTACTCACTTCACTTGATGTTTCATTTTGGTTAGAAAAGATTATGATAGTATTCGGGGTGTATGGAATTTTACAGTTCATTTCGTTCCATCACCCGATTTCCACGGCAACTTCATTAACCGATCGTCCACGGATTTGGACGAAGTGAGACAAAGTCATCTACTCATTCTCTACATCATTCTTGGTCGTCTCTTTTAGAAAACTTGACGATCAAGTTGCCTCGAGTCAGAGGCGGGAGCCCGTTTAAAGAATCGATCATATGGTGCCACCTCGACGAGGATATCGAAGATCGACGAGATCGGAGCAGCCGCAACGGAGCGTGGGATGATGGTTGAAGAACGAAGGACTCGGATCGTTCGGTATAACATTCCTACACTCTTTACAGTTTGTTAGTTTAGCAATAATGGCAGATCCGGGTTAAAGTATACGATAGCGCCAGTTTAAAAGTTTTTGTTCTGATTTGGCGTCGTAGACTGCCGGGGCGCTAGCGTAGACTTACAGTGGTATCAGAGCCTCACCATTTTGCTATACTAACTTGTGCTAACGCGTTCAAAACGTCGATCGAACCGAAAATCGAAAAACACAATTTTCTAGCCCGACAGTTTCTGTTGTTTTTAAATGGTCTCAAAAATTAATTCTACATGTCTTAAAAATCTGTGCAGGCTTTTCTAAGAACCACGACAAAATTTGGTCTCGTGATTCCTCCAACTTGCCGCGGAAACGCGGCCAAACCCCTGGTTTGGCCGCGCATCCGCGGCCACTTGGTGTGTTCATGATCCCAAATTTTTCCAGTGGGTTCTCTGATAGATTTTGTGATTTTTGGTAAATATCGTTTTGGCCCAGGTTTTGTTACTGTTCACCAGTAAGTCGTGGGGCCCACTTTTTGCTATTTGGTCGATCGAAATTTAAACACGTTAGTTTACAGTGCTTACATTATATCTCCGACCGGGAATGTCATTTGATCGGTAAACCGCGTCTGATTTCTATAGTTCTTTTAGACGGGTTTGCGAACGTGACATTCGCGTTGATGTTCTGTGTTGTGCTGTGATGTTGCGGATTTTTCGTGGTGGATAGCAGTGTACAATGGTAGTACAGTTTGTGTTTATTTGTACATTTGATATTGCGGGGTGAGCGTCCAACTTGTGGACTGCCGTCACTGTCTGTTGTATAATATTCTTTTGGGGCACGACCAGGTTGCGGTCGATGTACCTATTGTACTATTTTTCATTACTGTACTAGGTTTTGCCCCGAGACGGAGTGCACGGATAGCCGGGTTCGGGAGGGCAACGGGTCCGCATCTCATGGCTTTGAGAGGCAGAGGGGTCCCACTCTAGAATTGGCAGACTATTCGCCGCACTCGTAGGGGGTACAGGTTGACCCAAGGAGGGGTGCCCAAGATTACCGGATTCCATGGAGTGCTGGGTGGTCCATTCACTATGCTGTAGGGGGCTGCCTCGCTTCAGGTTTTGGCGGGTAACTTGCCGCACCCGTAGGGGTCTAGGTTTCATTGCACAGGCTATCCACACGACAGGGGAACGTCGAGTTTCAGCAGCGGCTCTGTGAAACTCGGGGATTCCAGATTATCTGTATTGTTCTTTAATGCTTATTACTTTTCTGTAATGTTGCATACTATCACGCCTGGAGCGATTATTGTATATTGGTTTATATACTATTAGATGTTGTATATGTTTTACACCCGCGCTAGTCCAGTCCCCGCTCTGTCGTTAGTTAACTAACCTAACGGGTGATGACGGGACCCAGTGACGAATGCGGATGGCATATACGTACATTTTATTTTCGTTCTTTTCTGGTGTGATTAAATGATGGGACTGTGTTGATTCTGATCAACGCAAAGTAAAAACAAACCTGTATACAGTTGTTGGAACAATTTAAAAAGTGTTATTGCAAAGACGTTTTCTTTTGTTATGCATAGCGGTATTCAGTGGAATATCCTGCACCTCATTCGACGGGGCAAGGGCCGATATCCCTTCACCGGGACTGACCCCTTGGGCAGAAGTTTGCGTCAGAGTAATAACTTCACTATAGTCGATTACAAGTTGCTTTGCATAGCGGTATTCAGTGGAATATCCTGCACCTCATTCCATGAGGAAAGAGCCGAGATCCCTTTACCGGGAGTGACCTCTTTAGCAAAAGGTTTTCGCCACTATATTTTAAAAAGCTATCAGGTTTCTTCAGCGATATCAAGTTCACTACGCTAAAGGTTTTTCGCCAAAAACCAGCCGTAGCCCTCCGTCACTTCTTTTGGGTATTCAGTAGTATTCAAGCTATGTATTTTGACCTAACGCCAAGGCATAGTGTTTGGTAGCTGCTGGGTATTCAATTGTTGCATAGATAGATGAGTTGGTTTGGGACAGTCGTTCTGCCATTTTGACCTAACGCCAAGGGCATGTGCGGGTGGGTTCAAATTAACAAGATAGTGATGGGTAGAACTTGGCATGTGACTTATGACATTTTGACCTAACGCCAAGGTTATAAGAGCATGGGGCAAAAACTATATCGGGAGTTTCTAAAGAAACTGAAACTTGCCAAGTATGCGCATACCTTCTGGAGTATGAGCAACGTGGATGCATTCCATCACGTTATCATGCGATGAGAGTTGGATCCCGATTCCCACTGATGAGTTGGTTTACTCTTCGGGTGATCCCGATTGATTCTTCTTTAGGTTTGGAGGAGAATTTGACAGGACAGTGGGAGGTTTCCGGATTAGATAAAGTGATGACCATTCTGATCTAGGTTAGAGTGCACGCAGAGTGTTTCTTTTCTCTCTCTCTTTGGTAGCGACCTTTGACCGACCCTAGACTATGACTCAGTGACCAGGTTGACCGAACCTTCTTAAAATACTGGCTTTTGGATTGTCTGAGTTGCATAAGTCATTGCCACTCCTTCTTTTACCCTTTGCATTTCTCAGAACACCCGTATTGCTACGGATATCCACTTCCATTGGATAGATCCATCGTATGGTTATATACGAACTCGAAGGGACTTCTTCGAGGATGGATCCAGGTTCAGGAGAAATAGAATTGGTTTATTCAGTTGTCTTTTATTATCACCTTCTCTAAGGTTGCGAGAGCTCCTTGGTTTAGGAGAGTACACCTATTACGCCTATTGGATAGTCTTATTCCAAACCATAGGCTGGTGCCGAAAGGTAGGGAATGAAGAAAACCAATTAGCCTAAGTAGGGTGTGCAGAAGGTAATATGTAAAGACAAAATAAAGGGATTAGAAAGAGGGCAAAGTAAATTGCGACTGATATCATTCACGACCAAAACCGCGTACTTCATCGCCGCTCCTATTTCACCTTTAAAAAGAATAAGGTATTATTCAGTTGTCTTTTATCGTCACCTTCTCTCGAGATGCGAGTACTCCTTGGTTTAGGAGGGTACACCTATTATGCTTACTGGATAGTCTTCTTCCAAACCATAGGCTGGTGCCGAACGGTAGGGAAGGAAGAAAACCATTTACCCTAACGATGGTGTACAAAAGGTAACGACTAAAGACAAATAAAGGGATTTGGAAAGACGACAATAAAATATACGGTTGAAGTCATGAATTGGATTATGGAAGAGGCATTGCTATGAATACCAGGATACCCCTACGAAACATTTTCATGTTTCAGTGCATTGTTAAAAGAAAAACTGTTTTCCCGATTAGACACTTACTCCAAGGGTATGTATTTACCAGGTTTCATTCTCATATCTGTATGGTTTTACATATGATGATTGGGAGTAAGATATTGGGAATTAGGTGATCATCCTCATTATATCGGAATTCGTTGTAATTGGTGATATTTGAGGAAATCGCCAGGGTACTGTTTTCCACCTACAACGCACAGGTTATGAGTTGTTCAACTCAGCGGAATTATACAGAGTATTGTATGTTGTCCAAGTGTCCTTCAGGACAAAGGGGTAGGTCCTCGTGCTTTGTTCTGTTTACTTATAACTTCTCTAGTTTTTAGACAAGTGTTTCGTAGAAATACATGGTCTAAGTTTTGAGAAGTTGTGGGTATAAGAATAAAGTAGAGAACCAGGTATCACAAGTATCGGGATTCTTCAAAGAGATCGAAGATGTAGATTCTTGTGATTGGTATTCAGATGATAGTGATGGTTTTGAGAAACGTGTTTCTTTTTCAGGTTACTCATAATTGGATGGATTCCTAAGTTGAGTAATGCTGATTAGCCTCTTTCCATTAAGTTGATATGCACTGGAGACAGCTGCATGATTTGAATATGGTTCCAAATTAGAATTAGTGCCAAAGTTTCTATATTGGATATAGAATAGTTCGTACCTTAAAAGAAATTAAGGTACGGGGAGTTGTCCAGCTTATGCTTAAAACCAGACACTGGATAACTCAGGGCACGTTTCTATAGTGGCTGTTTGTGGGTTGACCCTGGCTATGACGAGGGTTGATATTATACCATTTGGAAGATCAATAGTGATATTGTTCTTGACTCGCCACAGTTTTAGTAAAAATGGATCTTTTTCAGAAAACAGTAGTGGGAGTATGGTAGAACTGGAAGTGATTCCAGAACCGCAAACGATTACGGAAAATTTAATAGAACCTATATATTCAATCAGGTATGACATTCCATTAGCCACTCCGCAGGTATGGTAGGTAACCTCAGACGCCCGAGAGGTACTTCGGTAGCCTCAGAGACGGTGACAGGGAGGTTCTTATCTACCAAGACTTGACACTACTGTTGTTCCAGGATATGAGACCCGGTAGGAGGGTTGTCGAAATCAGTGGGAGCAGCGGAAGCATAGTGGGCAAGATGCTTATATCTATTTATAGACTTGAGCAGTTATAGCGGAGATAGATCATCTAATTTTGATGTGACAGTCATGGGTTTGACTTCAATCAGAATAAGGGATGGATCAGTTAAGAAGGTAGTAGGGTGTGATGTCATGGTATCTGGATGACATACACAGAGTGGGAAGTAAAATTCCTATACTACGATCGGTTGTACTGTGGTCGTCACACAGTTGTTTCTCCAGACAGGATATGGATATAATATTTGACATTTTGGTTTCTAGATCTATGGTTTTAGATCTGGATTTGGGTAGTTTCCCAATGTGGGTACTTTGATAGATATTCTAATGGTTTTTGGAATAGTTGACTCCTAGCATGGTGGTGTACCTGCAGGTGATGGAGTCACCCTCTCTAAAGGTGTCTTACAGACTAAAGGGGAGAGGGATGTGCATGATTGGCAGATCACTTGCTTAGGCAATTGAGTCAATCATGAGATGTCAAGTACCACACCAAATGTTGGTTTTGCACTAGATGCAATAAGTTTGAATTAATCCAATCCTGGAGAAACATAAGGAAGCAGTTTTAGAACATAAGTACATGTTCTACGGATTTGATGACGGCAGCCTCCTTCGGGAGACGGTTATCATTCCAAGCTTCAAAGGTGATATGGATGACAGAGTGATTGTCAGAGTTACAGTTTTCCCTCTGACGAAGAGGGACAGTATTATGGACAGGTGGTCCAAGAGGATACTGTGGGTGGTATGGTGCCGGATACTGATTAGGTTCAGTGATCGATACAGTATAAGAAGTTTGGATTTGGAGTTCATTTATGAACTAGGTCCCATCAAATATCCAGACATATTCTAAGACAGGTATTACTCGATTCGGGAGATGGCTTTCTCCGCGAACTTGAGATTAAGAGAGATATAGAAAGAAACATCTAGGCGGATCCACTCACTGAGGCTATTTCTCGAACACAATAGTTTTACAAACGGGCTTTGTGAAACTGATTAGTAGAGGAGTTGGATGTTCGGTTTCACACGGGATGTGAGTAGTCGACATCGTAATATTAGCCTTGAGTGCAAGTAGGAGATTGTTGGAGATAGTGCCCTCATAGTCAATTATTGGATCGCAGGTACGTGATTGCAATGATTGCGGAGGACCTATCCCGGTAGGACAGTCTTACTCAAGATGATAGTATGCTATCTGGTTTGCCTTTATCAGTCGTGTACATGTTCAGGTGACTGATTGCATGTTACACTTTGATAGAGCCCTTAGGATCTTGCTTTACTACCAATAGTATGATGGCGATCATATACGTGAGAGTTGGGTAGTTTATATGCATATCCTTAATTGTGGTCCCTAGTCGTGGGAGTTTCGAGACAGGGCATCGATACTCCGGAGTAGACTAGTGTGTACAGTCGAGACCCCGACGAGGGGCGGTGGCCGATCTCACAAGCCACTGGTGTCAGTTGGATCACCTAAGATGTATACAGGTGCTCATTGGGTTATGAGTACACCTGACAGGACTCGTCGGGAATCTGCTAGTTAGTATTATATCTACCGTCAGATAGCAGTTCCCTGGTGACATGTGTACAGGTTAGTTCATCGACCTGAGGTCGTCATTTGTCTCGTGTGAGTTCCCACTGTGCTTTGATTTCTACCCTACCACGGCTCAAAGGAGTCGTGCAAACAGGTAGCTTTTGGGTACAGTCCCGAGCCATATGGAGGCACGTGAGTGGATCGGCAGGGGATTCGTCTCTCCCGGTATTGGGGGCGAGATCGTGCTGTGTCTAGGAGAGCCATTACACAAATCCATGGCCATGGTAGGAGATTTACTGGTAGGTACTCCAGTAGTATCTCAGGGTGTATTGAGGCTTCACTCCGACACGACTTATACTGCTATTGGGGGTCTGACGTTACTAGCCCCCTAGGCAGATATGCGATACTCATAGACGAACGGACCGGACTGTATATACATTGTCACTGTTAGGCTCAGTAGGGTTTTCTGGATGAGTTCGCTCATCGGCCTCCCTTGAGTTCGCTCATCAGCCTCCTTTGAGGTCAGTCCATGGGCAGCCGTTACGCATAGCTAGTGCCGCTGACGGTTTGTGGTTAAACCCACTGCCAGGGTACTGACGAGTCATTAGAGTCCCCCACAGACAGTTTCCCAAGTTCGGGCGAAACGTTGTAGAGGCCGTATGGTTTTATGGCAGGGTTCGGAAAATGCACGTGCGTTTACGCACGTGTCAGTTTTCGGGCAGGTGATACTGGTCAGCTTTGGTTTAAGCCGGATCCGAGTATTATATTGAGTAGGTATAATATCTTTGTCTCAGTTGCATTTGTATTCGGTCGTAATACAAATGCGGGTATATTTATATAGTTTTGGGGTTGTCCTGAAATTCGTTTCAGGATCACTTTTGGAAGTTTCCAGTTTCCAGTTTTCTATCAGCCGTCTTTTAACATTCTGTTAAAGACGGATTTATCTTTTCTTCAGATATGATGAGTCAGTATTCTAGAAGTTTCTAGATATGATGACTAGGATGGTGACTAGGCTAGTGACTCATCTTGACATTAATGGTTTCATTAATGACTTGATGATGTGTTTATGTGAGTCATGCTTTAGGTTTAATGATTCTTGTTTTGGTTAAGATATTTTGAAGTGAGAAGCTTTTTGCTTATGGTCACCACTTGCTCCTACGGTCACCTCCCTCCATCATATAAAAGTGGTCGGCCTTCTCTCTCCTACTCACTTCACTTGATGTTTCATTTTGGTTAGAAAAGATTATGATAGTATTCGGGGTGTATGGAATTTTACAGTTCATTTCATTCCATCACCCGATTTCCACGGCAACTTCATTAACCGATCGTCCACGGATTTGGACGAAGTGAGACAAAGTCATCTACTCATTCTCTACATCATTCTTGGTCGTCTCTTTTAGCAAACTTGACGATCGAGTTGCCTCGAGTCAGAGGCGGAAGCCCGTTTAAAGAATCGATCATGTGGTGCCACCTCGACGAGGATATCGAAGATCGACGAGATCGGAGCAGCCGCAACGGAGCGTGGGATGATGGTTGAAGAACGAAGGACTCGGATCGTTCGGTATAACATTCCTACACTCTTTACTGTTTGTTCGTTTAGCAATAATGGCAGATCCGGGTTAAAGTAAACGATAGCGCCTGTTTAAAAGTTTTTGTTCCGCATTTGGCGTCTGTAGACTGCCGGGGCGCTAGCGTAGACTTACACACACATCACTGTGTATGAGTCCCAAGAGCTCGCTTGCTCTTTCTCTGTGTCCAGTGAACGGAGTCTTTGTCATCTTTCCCATGAGACAAGATTCACAAGTGGCATAAGAATGGTACTCGAACGGATTCAAGTATCCCTCTTTATGTAACTTAGTTAACCGTGTCTCATTAATGTGACCCAGTCTACAATGCAATAAGAAAGCCTGATTTGTTTCCGGAGACTTTCTTTTAAGTGTGTTCTGGACACTGAAAATCTGAGCTTGATCTAATACGTATATCCCATTTTCTAATGTACCTGACCCAATCAGAACTTGATTTAGGTGGATGTGGACCACATCGCTTACAAAAGTAAAATCATATCCTTCCTTTGAAAGTAAGGATACAGATATGATATTACATGTCGCACCTGGTATATACAAACAGTTACGCAGAATCAATATCTGCCCAGTTGTCAGTCCAAGATGATATTCCCCTACGGATTCAGCGTTCATACTCATTCTGTTAGCAACCCTGAGAGTCATATCACCTATCCTGATAACCATACAGTTTCTCAGAGCCTAAAAAGAATTACAGATGTGAGATCCTGATCCGGTATCCAATATCCAGGAAGTAGGGTTAACTGACATACAGTTCTCTATTACAAACACACCCGAAGCCGAAGCCACAACATGCTTCGAATCCTGGCTACAAGCTTTGCTAGCCCTGCAATCCTTCTGCCAATGTTCATTCCCATAACAATAGGAACGTCCCTCCTTTACTACATCCAGCCCCGAAACTTTTGCCCTTCCCTTTCCTTCTACTTCCCTGGTTTCCTTCAGGGTATAAGTAGAGGGCAGAGACTGTAGAATCAAGTCAGTATTTGACCCGTTCTTCAACGTGATCTTCAGGTCCGTGAGCTCAAAATAGCTGGTCTCTGTAAGGACGTTGCCCCCTACAGATGACCCGATAGCCAACCTCGCTTGAAGCAATTCATTCGAGGTCTCATATCTTGCGATACGAGATTGCTCTCCATATAAATCTTTGTTATGGAGGAAGATAGAAACTAAGTCCATCTTCTCGTGCTGCTCTGGTATGCACCATCAACTGAGGCCAACACGAGGCACTTGGAATTCGCACAGTCTTTTTCCGATGTCTTACGAATATCAATATCCGTGACAGGGGAAACTGGTCCTGAGACGGCAGGGGTTTGATTAGTTAAGAGGTGTCCCAGCTTGTCATGGGCAATGGACATCTGGACAGACCTTCGCCAATCATAACAGTCAGATTCAGTCATTTTATTATCTAAATGTAACCTATGTGTGGTCACTGGGTCGCTGCAATTAAGAGAGAGAGAAGAAAATACCCAGCATGATGCACTTGCAAGTTTAGATTGGTTTTTAATTTATCTAAACAGGATGGCTCCCACTGTTTCTCGAATCCTTCCTCAAACCATAAAAGAAGAATTAGTCGGGATCAATCTCACCGTACAATACTTGCTTAACCGTTCAGCCAGGCTGGTGTCGGTACTTCGAGGGAGGTTTTCCAACGCTTTCGCGAAGTTCCTTAATTAAGTAACCTCTTTTACCTGTGGGCATAGCCCCGCTAACACCTTTCTAGACACCTACTTGGTTTATAGCATTGATCGTTAAGTGAGAAAGTTCCCGAGGAGTAGTATATACTCACAGTAGGATCGGGATCCAAATATCATCGTGTGATAAAACTGAAGGAATCCTACCAGAATCATCACACTCCAAATGGTATGCAGCACTAGCAAGTTTCAGTTTCTTTAGAAACTCCCGATGTGGATTTTTGCCCCATGCTCTTATGACCTTGACTAAGGCCAACAAATCATAAGTCACATGTCAAGTTCTACCCGTCGTTGTCCAGGTTGATTTGAACACACCCGTATATACTCTTGACTATGGCCAACAAAGTAATACGACTGTCCCAAACCAACACATCTATCTATGCAACATATGAATACCCACCAGCTATCAATCACTGTGCCTTGACTAAGGCCAACAAATACAGCTTGAATACTATTGTATATTCATATGAAACGACGGAGGGCTACGAATGGTTTTGGCGAAACCGTGAACGTAGTGAACTTGATATAATCGAAGGAACCTGATAGCTTTTAAAAGAAGTGGTTTAAGCTCCGCATTTTTAAAAGTTGTTTTTTAAAAAAACCGAGTGGTTTTGAAATTGTTCCAACGACTTTACTTTGGTTTATTTTCTTACATTAATTTAATGCGTCCCATTGCAGAAAACAACGAAAATATGACGTACGCTTATGCCATCCGCATTCGCCACGGGACCCCGTCATCACCCGTTAGGTTACTTAACTAACGACAGAGCGGGGGCCGGACTAGCGCGGATGCAAAACATAAGCAACGCCTACTAGATATCATATATAGATATATACATTCGTCAGATGCAATGATAGCCATTCCAGATCACAGATGAACACTTTGGATATACTAGGAATCCGCGTTTCGTTCGAGCCTGCAACGAAAGACAGATTACACGGTCGCGATGAATAGCCAAACCCCACCCTAGACCCCTAAGGGTGCGGCAAACTACCCGCCAAGTACCCAAAGTGAAGCAACATCCCTCAACAACGTGAGTAGGCTACTCGGCACTTCGAGATACCCGGTAGTTTGTGCACCACACCTTGGGTCTATCCTAGGAGCAAAAACAGTAAAAGAAATAATATACAATGGCGACTACAACCTCATCCCGGATGTGCGGCCATAAAAATAATATTACATCAATTACAAATTTTACATTGAATGAAAGAAAAATAAACTCCCATCTCACAAACCCCCGCTATACATCCGCGACAATCCAACGAGTTCATATACACAAACCATCAACATTACAGATCACAGATATGTATAACCCCCATTAATCGACGTATAGCGATTAGCAGAAGTTCAATACATATATCACATCACAGATAAAATCCATTAGCCAAAGTCTACAGAATTTCGATCAAAAATACGGATTTTCAACTACCCGAAACACAACTTTGTTCTCTGGAAATTCTGAGCAGAAACAAAATATGCTAAAAATCCCAAAACAGAACACTGAAAACACTGCAGCAAAACCGAGTCGCGGCAGAGTCAACTCGGCCGCGGATCCGCGGCCAAACTCATGGTTTGGCCGCGGTTTCGCAATGAGTTGGCCGAGTCAGTGGCTCATTTTTGTTGTGTGTTCTAACAAAACCCTGAGCCGATTTTTAAGGTATGTCAAATTATTTTTTGAGCTGTTTTAAAAATCGGCAGAAAGTTGATTTTTCGGACATGTTTTGCGATTTTTTCTCTGATCGAAATTCTAAATACTTTGCTAACATACTTGTTTGTGTTTAGCTAGGCCTTGATACCACTGTAAGTCCACGTTGCTCACCCCGGTTCTTACGGGGAGGCGGAAACGGTAAAAAACGATTTTTGACACAAAGGCAACATGGACTAAAAGGAGGATCTTTGCTAAACAAAAACCTAGCAAACTACATGAGGTTTTATCTACTATGTCATAGAGATTATACCTCACAAAAACGGTCCTTCGGGTCTTCTCTCCGCTGTCCTTCTCATCCATCCAAGCTCCGAGGATCGATTCGGATCTTGATCACCTCCGCAGCCTCCTAGAGTCGAAGACGATCCACCCGAGAGTTTGTGTTCAGAGTTCCACCTCAAACTGAGGTAACTAGGGCAACAAGGTTGCTAAGCTTGATGTCCTAGGTTGTGTAGAAGAAGAAGATGGATGTGTTGGTCAATTTGGATCCTTATTTTCTCAACACATAAGATCAAAGGAAAAATCAAGAGGAGGATGATGAAGGAGCAACCATGGAGCTTCTCATTTCAAGAGAGAGAATGAGAATAGAATTATGAACCAAAGAAAATGAACCATGGAATAATAATGCAGAAACATCATCATTACTAATCTTTTCATGATAAAGTGGATGGCTACCTTGAATTGACCATTTTCATCACAAAAAATAAAATGAAAACCAAAGAATACTCTAGACCTCTCATGAAGATCCTAGTCAACTTTGGTCAAACGGTCAGCAAAGTCAAGTATGGTCAAATGGTCAAAGCAATTAGCCATAACATAATTATCACTAAAAAGATTAGTAAATAATGTCCCTGGCCTATAATGGTTTTAATCGAACCAACTGTCAAAACCCTAATGAGCCCGCCTCATAAAGGTTTTGACCGAATCAACTGTCAAAACCCTAATAAGGCACCACCTTCTTCTTCGCTCCTCACAACTGTGCATACACACCCGCATCCGCATTCCGTAGAATGCGAATGCACAGAAGACAAAAAAAATCCATCCATACAATACTAGGATCCGGCTTAAACCAAAGCCCACTAGTATTGTCTGCCCGAACAGCATACGCACACAAGTGCACGTAAGTGATCGTAGCCTTGCCATAAAACCATACGGCCTCTACACCTTTCGCTCAGTGCAGGGAAACTCTCTGTGTGGGACTCTAAAGACTCGACACTACGCTGGCAGTGGGTTTACCACAGACCGCAAGCGGCACTAGCTGTACGTAACGGTTCCCAGGTAGATGTCGATAAGAAGGCCGATGCGGTAAACCCATCCGAACTCCTACTGAGCCTGAATGTGACAATCTCCATACAGTCCGGCTCGTTCGTCTGAGAACATCGCATGGCGGGCCTAGGGGGTGGTAAACGTCAGTCCCCTAATAGCGGTACAAGTCATGTCGGAGTGTAGCCCAGAACACCCTGAGATAACACTGGAAACCTACCAGTATATCTCGCTTGCCCTGACCAAGGACGACTATGTGTAATGGCTCTCCTAGACACAGCGCGATATCAACCCCCAATACCGGGAGAGACGAATCCTGTCTAACCGTCACTGCCTCCAAGTGATTCGGGGCTGCACCCAACTACTACCTGTTTGCACGACTCCTTTGAGCCGTGGTAGGGTAGTAATCAAAGTACAGTGGGAACACACTCGAGGCGAAGTGATGGTGTTAAGTCAGCGGACTAAGCTGTACTCATGTCACCTGGGAACTGATAACTGACGATAGGTATAATACCAACCAACAGTTCCCGACGAGTCCTGTCCAGTGTACTCGTAACCTAATGAGCACCCACATACTATCTCAAGTACGACGTACTGACGGCTATGGGACAGACCATCTCCCCTGCTGGGATGAGAAGCGCATACGCTAGTCTACTCCGGAGTATCGATGCCCCGTCTCGATAATCCAATGACTAAGGACCTATATAATGATGTGCTTATAGATTACCCAGCCCCCATAAGTGTGACTGCCATCACAACACTGGTAATCAAGCAAAGATCCTAAGGGCTCTACTAATATGTATAAGCGATATGCTAAAAGAAACACATGAACATATTAAAGTAGAGACAAACCAAGTAGCATACTACCATTTTGAGCAAGACTGTTTATACAACTGTGAATATCCCAAGCTTCCATCAAGTAATATACAAACTAGTATGATACAGTAATGGCATCTAGGGCATATACACTAACACCATGCATATGTTTATGTTGTTTATATGCATGATGCTTATTGTCATTGGGTGACACGTGGACGATTTCCACATACATATATTGACATTGATGACATTGATCATATAGTTGGATGATATCCACTTTTTCATAGACTTCATGATATAGTCAACATTGATCATACCTCATATTTAGGATATGTTATTACCTGAGGCACTGGCATGAGCACTTGGCACTATACTCATGCATAGATGTTACATTCCCACCTTATCACGCTTCAGACTTATTCATTTGAGGTTTATATATATATCTGATCGTATTGATTTAGGATTGTGTCATACATACGATTTCTGCTCTGTGATTTTTGTTGGTTATAGTGCCCTCAATGCAATTATCGTAGTCGCAGGAAGGTGATCATGATGATTGAGAGAGGTCCCATACCGATAAAACAATCTTATTCGAGATGATAGTATGCTATATGGTTTATCTTTATCATCATGTATATGTTGATAGAGCCCATAGGATTCTTGCTTGACTACCAGCATTATGATGGCGGTCATATACGTGGGAGCTGGGGGTCTATAAGCACATCCTTAAATGTCCCTAGTCGTAGGAGTATCGAGACTGGGCATCGATACTCCAGTGTAGACTGGTGTATACTTATCTAGACCCTGACGAGGGGCGGTGGCCGGTCTCACAAGCCATTGGTGTCAGTTGTTCACCTATGATAGTATACATGTGCTCATTGGGTTATGAGTACACTGGACGGACTTGCCGGAAACATGCTAGTTGGTATTATACCTATTGTCAGATAGCAGTTCCTTGGTGACATGTGTACAGGTTAGTTTGTCGACCTGAGATCGTCATTTGTCTCGTGTGAGTTCCCACTGTGCTTTGATTACTACCCTACCACGCTCAAAGGAGACGTGCAAACAGGTTTTAGTTGGGTACAGTCTCGAGCCACATGGAGACAGTGAGCGGATCGTCGGGGATTCGTCTCCCCCGGTATTGGGGGTTGATGTCGCACAGTGCACGGGTGGCCATCACTAGAAATCCTCGGCCGGGGTAGTGGAGAATTACTGATTTGGATCAGTAGTTTCTCAGGTGGTGATGGGTTCCATACCGATACGAATTATCGCGTTATTAGGGGTCTGACTTTATCCACCCCCTAGATTCGATATGCGATACTCTTAGACGAACGGACCGGACTGTACGGATATTGTCACTGTCAGGCTCAGTAGGGTTTCTGGATGAGTTCGCTCGTCAGCTTTCCTTCCGATCAATACATAGGCAACCGTTACGTACAGAAAGTACCACTGACGTGCTTGTGGTTATACCCAGTGCCAGTTTATTGATGATTCATTAGAGTCCCCCACAGACAGTTTCTCAAGTTCGGGCGAAACGTTGTAGAGGTCGTATGGTAATATGGCAGGGTTCGATCATATTCGTGCACTTATACACGGATCATGATCGGACGGATAATACTAGCGGGCTTTGGTTTAAGCCGGATCCTAGTATTATACAGTAGGAATATTTTTGTCTCATTGCATTTTGTATTCGGTCGGAATACAAATGCGGGTATGTATATACAGTTGTGGGGTAATCCTGTAATTCGTTACTGTAACGTTTTGAAAATCGTTTCGGTGAAATTTCGAAAAAACGGTAAAATAAGGGGGTTTTCTGTAAAAAAGTCAAAATGCAAATATTTTTATTATAAAATTAAATATACATATTTTAGATATGTAATTGCTATTATTTGGTGTTTATTGAGCCACTGGTGAAATTTCAAATTTTCTGAAAATTTTTCCGAAATTAATTATTTTAATATTATTTTAAGCCGTAACCAATATATTTAATTAGGGAAAATTACAAATTGGAATGAGTTGAAACAAATTTTGTGCATCATAAAACATTAAATAAAATTTTATCATGTGGTTTTTGAAACGAAATCGTTTGCCAAAACGGTTTAGAAAATATCGAAGAAAAAGGCTTAAATAGTGAATTTAGTGTAAACGGATGTTTGGGGTATAGTATTTATCTTTTTCCCTCATCCCACACCCATACCCACACCCACACACACTCACACTCTCCCCTTTTTTGGCTGAAATCAGCAGCCCTCCCCTCATTTTCCCCACTTGAAAAGTCAATGAAGAGAAAAGAATACAAGATATTAAAAGGGAATTGAATACGTTATAACATAGAGGTTTGGGCTTTGTTTTTTTCCCATCATTTTCAACACCTCACTCTCTCTCCTCATCCTCCCCATTCTGGCCGAGCCCTCCATTGTGCAGCCCCACAAAAATTCTCATCTCATTTCCCCTCAAAATTCATCAAATTTCACTCAAAAATCAATGCAAAAATCCCACAAAATTCAAATCTAATCCCTACCCATTTCTCCTTAGCCTATACTAGCATGATTCTTGGAGCAAGTTAGAATATTGGAGATCAAGATTTTCATGCTAGATCTTAAATATTGTGAGGTATAAATCTTGTGCTTTTGTTAAATTGTTGTTATTACTTCAAACTAGGTTAAGGAAGGGTTTAATTTGGATTCAATTTCAAGACTTGAATTTTCAAGAGAAGGTTTTGGATTCAAAAGTTAGGGTTTAGATTCAATTAGAGTGGTTGTTACTTGCTTAAATTTACCGTGAGAAGATTATCATGTTAATGCTTGCAAAAACTAATCTAATTGCGAGTTTGCAAATTGTTAGTTTAAAATTGTTATAATTGTATAAATATTGCAAACTAGGTTTTAGAATTGGTGGAAATGAGTGAGTTTAAAATCTAATTAGGGTATCCATGGTATTATGAACATTTTAAATTGTATTTTAATATTTTAGATCAAGCGAATCCGAGCTAAATTTGTTGTTTATGCTTTTTTTTGCTAAAATGGTTGAAATTTGGGTAAAATTGCAAACTAGTTTTTTTGAACATATATAGTTTGATGAGCTTAAATTGTGGTTATGGGTTATATGACTTATTTAAGATGTTTAAAAAGTATTATGGCCGCTAGATTCGTTTATACATCGAGTTTTGTACTAAAACGGTGATTTATGCTTGCTAGATTTTCGGAAAAATGACTTTTTAAGTGAAATTGGGGTTTTTATGAATTTTAAGCTATTTTATATTATAATTAGTGCTTGTAATTGTACAAATGAGTGTGTTGGGAGTTTTCTCGATGGTTTGGCGTTTGTACGCCGACGTCGAGGATTTTTGGGTCGATTTGTGAAAGCAACCATAGGTTTTGACCTATGTGGGATTCGTGCGTCGTTTTGGTCATGAGTCGGATTTTAATGCGATATGGTGCATTATGATATGTAGGTACCCCATGTGGACTTCGAGACGACAAGCAAGCGCGTGGCGACGTCGGTATCGGCTAGCGAGGACCAGGTGAGTAGATTTATATCTACGGGGAGAAGTCGGGTGGATGGCGTATAGCACCCCCGCAGTCCGTAGTGTAGCTTATATTTGTATGTTTATATAGGTGTTTTATGATACGAGAATGTGTATTCATGTTATGTTTATGTGTTCCTGGATTAGCCTTGGGTTAGTTGCGAAACCCTAGAGTAGTTGTTATACCCACATACGCACACACAGACTTGCATACATTACTTTCTTGTGTGCCGATTGGGATGTGTATATATGTATATATGCGTGGGTATGGGACTATGCATATGTACATTCATATACACATGCATGGATAATGGGGATAGTACTTGGGATTTAAGATGAGTCAATGAGATTTGACTTGAGGCCGTAAGATCGGTGATATAGCAGGGTTCGTATTTGAGATACGACATGACGTTGTAACGGGTCTTGACGTAGTGTTTCACACATGTGCATGCATACTTAGACGGTATCAGTATTGTACTAGACGTAGATCAGTACCCCGATCATGATATGTGATAAAGAGGATACCATGTGAATAGTATGATGAATGTGATATTGACCCGTACCCAGATTTGGGATGCCGTACGACGGATTTACGTACGAGCTATATTAATGATTGATCCGCACTCTTGATTTGGGATGCCTGATTATAGATAGGGTATCGAATATGATATTATTGAGGCAGGATCACCGACTATACGTATACAGGTATGTATATGGATCGACTCAGATGTTAGGCGGTTTCCTTACCTGTAGTCCAGCTTGTTAGCTTAGCCTTTTAGTTTAGTTTAGTTGTTAGATTAGATTCGATTCTTACCTATTTCAAAAACTAACGAATCGTGTGTATTTTAAAAGACAGCCCAAGGGATCCTACGGATATTTCAAAAGACGTATCTTTTCATAAAAACACCGTAGCCCCTATTTTCAAAACCCCATGATTCGTGTTATTTCAAAAGGCACCATTTGTAGGACTTATATTAGATTAATGCAGGTTAGTTACAGTTACGTCTAGTATTCAGCTCCCGCTTATTATTGTGGTTCGCTTCGCATCGCATACTTATGTTATAATTTCTTATTGCAATGTTGATATCATATTGTTAGGACACCAACACCATTACCGATGACGCGTATGTACCACGTACACTTACTTGCCGGCTCACACACATCTTCATCGGTAATTGCCATGTCACGTACACCTTAGAAAATATTATTGCTTGACATAGCTTGTTAGTTAGTAATTTGACATGATATTAGTGTATCTGCCTTATATGCCAGCTTAACATTGTAGTTATTACTTGTCACTTCATGCATACTGTTATTCATTGTTATGCCTATATTCATGGTTTTACATGCTATTGATGATTTGGATTCGGATTTCCATGAAATTTTCTGGATTTGGGGGGGGGGGGAAACCGCAAAACTTATATAAACTGATTTCTCTCTTTTTAAATAAAAAGTGCGGTTTTTCCCATGATGTATGAGTCGTCCACCATGAGTTTGCTGATGGATTTCGAGACCCGATTCGAGGAGACGGATGAACCGTTACATGGTGGACCCGGTAAGGTACCCCGGGGCAAGAAGCGCGTGATGATGACGATGTGAGCCTGGCAGGGGAGCACTACCTACCGGTGATTTTACCCGACGCGTCGGATATCCGGAGGATACCGTCATGGTCTTGAGATGGATGGTAGGGGCCGGTCTGGACTGACGGCGCCCTAGATATTGTGATTGAGACATTAAGATTTCGAGATATTGATGTACAGAGACTGTGATACAGAGATATCGAGATATTGGGATTACGTTTTGTGCCGATGCTAGGCACTGTTTTATGCTGATTTCATTATGATACCTCATTTTAAAAATACAAAGGAAATCTCACTAAATTATGAAAACGGTTCTTCATTTACATGTATTCTGTTTTTCATGCATTCATACCTCATTCATATGATATATTGCTACCTGAGGCACTGACACGGGCACATGAGACTACACTCGGGTTAGATATTTACCCTAGCCTTGTTATAGGTTGCATGTTATATATATAATTGAGGATTATTATGATCATTGACCTAGGATTACGTTATTTATGCGATTTCTTTTCGTAGATATTTTTCTATTCACGAGTTGGCAACTCACCCCCGTTGTGCCCCAGTTTCTTGCAGGTTTGCCGTACAGATTTCATTACGGCTTGCGGGCATAGTTTCCTTCGGGTGATTTGCTAGTAGGTGGGTTTACTTGTATCGTACCCCCATTATATATCTTGTATATTATTATTCTATTGTATCTAGAAGTTCCATCAACCAAACATGTATTTATTTTGAGATAGAGACCAGTGATGTTATTCCTTCGACCTAAGAGTTGCGCGTTATATTTCTGTGGTTTTCTTGTGGTTTTGAGTTTCCTTTTGAATTTTGATCCTCGCCGTTGGCGTTGTATATTATATTGCTTGTGTGGTTGTGATCGTCGATTGACGAAGAGCTAGCTCCCGCTTGGGGATGCCTTTTTATTGATTTCGTATACTATTCATGTTGTATCCCGTTTGGGGGCCAGTATTTACAAAGGAGACTCTGCCGAAAATTTCGGGAAATATTTGATGTTTTTTTTAAAACCGCATAATTCGACTTATGCTATTAAAACTACTTATTTTAAATTGGTTTTCCTTCACTCTACTACTTTTCTTGGTTTGGGTTTCTGGGTTTTCGGCTTACTTAGATTACGTACGCCTCGAGACGTTCGTAGTTTAAGTGCCGGTCATATTCCGTACTTTCGGGACGTGACAGTTACGGGATTACTTTTGAAGTTGCCAAATTTTTTCCTTCCGATTTAAATTATTTAGTTTAATATTTTAAAGGAAATTTGTGAGTAATGTTTGACTTTAACTTTTGACCATATTCATTTATTGGTGATGGGCAGTGAACCATTTTTCGTGGGAATGCGGGTGAGCAATTTATGAGGTATGGGGATTAATATATTAGATTGTGTTGATTGGTTATGGTCACCCTCTTTCTTTTCTTTGGCTCACCCCCCATTTCACTGTGATCAAATCTTAGTGGCCGGCCCCATTTAATTTTTGGCACTGCACAATTTGTGGTGAGGGGAATTATTCATTTTGGGCTTGCTTTAATTTACACCACTACTTGCAAATTCCCCAGAGAGCATTCCTTCATTCTTTGATCATGAGTGGCTGAGCACATTGGTGTGCAATTTTTCATTTTGAGTTTTCATCCAAGCTCATTTTCTTGGCTCACAAATTCCAATGGCAACTTCATTTACCTTCGCCCGATTCGTTGGGTGCCTTAAGACAGAGTATTCTACACTCTTTCTACTTCAATTTTGGACATGTCGGCTAGCAAACTTCATGTCCGAGTTGCCTCGGTTCTGAGGCGGGAGCTCGTATAAAGATTCGTTGACGTGGTGCCCTTTCGACGAGGAGACCGGAGATCCAGCGAGATCGGAGATGCCGCGAGGAGCTAAAGATGGTGGCTAAAAGACCGAAGGACACGGATCGATCGGTATAACCATTCTTACTTCTTTTACAGTTAGCTAGTTTAGCGTTAATGGAACGATCCGGTGAAAGTCTATGTTAGCGCCAGTCGTAAAAAGTTTTTGTTCCGCGTTTGGCCTCGGATTGACGGCCGGAGCGCTACCGTAGACTTACATGGTATCAGAGCCACGCCATTAACACTTACTAGCTTGTTCTAATATGTTTAAAATATCGATCGAACAAAATTTCTGAAACCGCAATTTCAAAATTTAAGCTTCTGTCGAATTTGTAAACTAGTCTAAAAATTATTTTGGGCACGTTAGAAAATCAGGCAGGCTTTTGTAAGACCACTGTAGAAAATTGGGAAGTTGTTCCCTCAGGAACGCCGCGGAACCGCGGCCATACCCACGTATTGGCCGCGGTTCCGCCACCGTTATGGGGATTCAATGCACCAAGTTTCTTCTGGGGGTCTTCATCTTGGAATTGGGGTTTCTGGAATTTTTTATTTTTGGCCCAGATTATTTTGAGTACTGGATTTGTATTTGGGGCCCACTTCGGGAAGTTTTGTCGATCGGGATTTTAAATGTGTTCGTTTACAGTACTTTACATTTCTATCTGTGACCGTGAATGTCATTTGATCGGTAATTCTTGTCTAATCACTATAGTCCTTCTAGACGGATTTGCGAACGTGACATTCACGTTTGATGTTCTGAGTTGTGTTGTGATGTTGCGGATTTTTCGTGGTGGATAGCTTGTGTGCAATGGTAGTGCAGTTTGGATTTACTTATACATTTCATATTGCGGGGCGAGCGTCCGACATGTGGACTGCCGTCACTGCCTGTTTGTATATTATTCTTTTGGGGCACAACCCGGATGAGGTCGATGTACCCGTTGTACATATTTTATTTTCTGTACTAGGATTACCCCGCCGTGGAGTGCACGCATAGCCGGGTTCTAGAGGGCAACGGGCCCGCATCTCATGGCTTTGAGACGGAGGGGGCTTCACTCTGGAGTTGGCGGGCTATTCTCCGCACTCATAGGGGGTACAAGTTGACCCATGGAGGGGTGCTCAAGTTACCGGATTCCGTGAAGTGCTTGGTGGTCCATTCACTTTGTTGAAGGGGGCTTCCTCGCTTCTGGTTTTGGTGTGTAACTTGCCGCGCTCGTAGGGATCTAGGATTTCATTGCACATTCTATCCACACGACCAGGGGAACGTCGGGTTTCACTTGTGGCTCAATGAAACCCGTGGCTCCCAGATTATCTGTATTATTCTGTGATGCTTATTACTTTTCTGTGATATTGCATTTATCATGACTGTGACGAATGTTATATATATTTATATATACTAGTAGATATTGTATATATTTTACACCCGCGCTAGTCCAGTCCCCGCTCTGTCGTTAGTTAAGTAATCTAACGGGTGATGACGGGACCAGTGGCGAATGCGGATGCATATACGTACATTATATTTTCGTTCTTTTCTGGTGTGATTAATTGATGGGACTGCATTGATTCTTATCAATGCAAGGATAAAACAAACCTATTTTTGATGTTGTTGGAACCAATTTTAAAAACTGACATTACAGACGTACGCTTTTGCTTTGCACAGTGGTATTCGGTTATGAATATCCAGCACCGAGATCCCTTCATCGGGAGTGACCCCTCGAGTAAAAGTTTGCGTCAACGTAATAACTTTATTATAGTCGATTATTTTTTCTTTGCATCGTGGTATTCAGTTTGGAATATCCTGCACCTCATTCGACGAGGAAAAAGCCGAGATCCCTTCACCGGGAGTGACCTCTTTAGCAAAGGTTTTCGCAGCTATATTTTTATAAAAGCTATCCGGTTCCTTCAACGATATCAAGTTCATTACGTTAAAGGTTTTTCGCCAAAAACCATTTGTAGTCCTCCGTCATTTCAGACGGGTAGCACTTAGTATTCATGCTATGTTTGTTGGCCTACGTCAAGGCATAGTGTATGGTAGCTATTTGTTACTTTTCTGTTGCATAGACAGATGCGTTGGTTTGGAACAGTCGTACTACCTTGTTGGCCTACGTCAAGGGTATGTACAGATGGATTCAAATTAACCTGGATAATGACGGGTAGAACTTGACATGTGATTTATGATTTATTGGCCTACGTCAAGGTCATAAGAGCATGGGATAAAAAATTACATCGGGAGTTTCAAACATACAGGAAACTTGCCAGGCATGCGCATACCTTCTGGTGTGTGATAACTTGAGTGGCTTCCATCAAGTTATCATGCGATGATAGTTAGATCCCGATTCTCACTGATGAGTTGGTTTACTCTTCGGGTGATCCTGACTAATTCTTCTTTCAGGTTTGGAGGAGAATTTGAGATTACAGTGGGAGGTTTCCTGATTAGATAAAGTGATTAACCATTCTGATCTAGGCTAGAGTGCACGCTGAGTGTTTCTCCTCTCTCTCTCTATTTGGCAGCGACCATGGCCCAACCCTGAAATATAACTCAGTAACCAAGTTAACCGAAATTTCTTAAAACATTGGCTTTTGGATTGTCTGGGTTGCATACAACATTACCACTCCTTCTTTTACCCTTTGCATTTCTCCAGAACACACCGTATTAGTAAGAACGTCCACTTCTATTGGATAAATCCATCGTATGGTTATATATGAACTCAAAGGGTCTTTTTCGAGGATGGATTCTTGTTCTGGAGAGAATGAATAGGACTATTCAGTTGTCTTTTCCTTTTACCTTCTCTCAGGATGTGAGGGCTCCTAGCATTAGGAGAGGGCACACCTATTACGCTTATTGGATAGTCTTCTTCCAAATCATAGGCATGTGCCGAAAGGTAGGGAAAGGAGAAAACCAATTGGCTTAAGTAAGGTGTACGGATGGTAATAAGTAAAGACAAAATAAAAGGATTAGAAAAGAGGGCAAAGTAAATTGTGACTGCTAACATTCACGACCAAACCACGTATTTCATCGCTACTCCTACTTCACCTTTCATTTCTCCAGAACACCCCGTATCACTACGAACATCTAATTCCATTGGATAAATCCATCATATGGTTATATACGAACTCGAAGGATCTTTTTGGAGGATGGATTCTGGTTCGGGAGAAATATGAATAATGTTTATTCAGTTGTCTTTTATTTTTACCTTCTCTCAGGTTGCGAGTACTCCTAAGATTAGGAGAGTACACCTATTATTCTTATTGGATAGTCTTCTTCCAAACCATAGGTTGGTGCCGAATGGTAGGGAAGGAAGAAAACCATTTTAGCCTAAGGGGGTGTACAGAAGGTAATCAGTAAAAACAAATAAAGGGATTTGGAGAGATAGAAACGAAATATACGGTTACAGTCATGAATCTGATAATGGAAGAGGCATTACTAGGAATACCCGGATACCCCTTAGAAACATTTTCATGTTTCAGTTTCACTGTGCATTATTAATTGAAAACTGATTTTCCAATTAGACCCTTGCTCCAGGGTATGTATTTACCAGGTATGATTCTCATATCTGTATGGTTTTATAGAAGATGAGTGGGAGTAAGTTATTGGAAATTAGATGATCATCTTCATTATATCGGAATTCGTTGTAATTGGTGATATTTGAGGAAATTGCCTGGGTACGGTTTTCAACCTACAACGCACAGGGTTTGTACAAAGTATTGTATATTGTCCGGTGTCCATTAGGACAAAGGGGTTGGTCCTCGTACTGTATTCTGTTTACTTGTGACTTCTCAAGTTTTAGACAAGTGTTTCGTAGAAATACAAGGTCCAAGTTTGAGAAGTTGTAGGTACAAGAATAAAGTAGAGAACCATGTGTTGCAAGTATCAGGATTCTTCAAGGTGATCGAAGATGTAGATACTTGTGGTTGGTATTCATTTGATAGTTATGGTTTATGAGAACTTGCTTCTCTTTCAGGTTACTCAGAATTGGATGCACTCCTAAGTTGAGTAATGCTGATCGGCCTATCTCCATTTAGTTGACATGCACTGGAGACAGCTGCATGATTTTGAATCTGGTTCCAATAAAATTAGTGCTTTTGTTTCTATATGGTATATAGAATCAATTTGTATCTTAACGATGTTAAGATACAGAGAGTGGTCCGGCTGATGCTTAAAACCAAAATCTGGACAAACTCAAGGCACATTTTAGTAATGGCCGTTTGTGGGTTATCTCGGGCTCTGACGAGGGTTAACATTCTACCATCTAGAAGATCAATTGTTATATTGTTCTTGACTCTCCACAGTTTTAGTAAAATGGATTTTTTCAGAAAACAGTAGTGGGAGTATGGTAGAACTGGAAGTGATTCCAGAACCGCAAACGATTACTGAAAATTTAATAGAACCTAAAAATTCAATCAGGTTTGACATTCCATTAGCCACTCAGCAGATATGGTGGGTAACCTTAGGCACCCGAGAGGTACTTCGGTCTTCTCAGAGACGGTGACAGGGAGGTTCTTGTTTACCCAGACTTGCCATTGCTCCTGTTCCAGATTATGAGACCCGGCAGGAGGATGAATATAGCATCGTTCTAAACTAGCTTTAGAAGTGCACGTGTATATGACTCTGCCAGAAGGTTTTTGTAGTCAGTGGGAGCAGCGGAAGCATAGTGGACAAGTAGCTTATGTCTATCTATAGACTAAAGCAGATATAGCGGAGATAGATCATCTATTTTTGATGTGACAGTCATAGGTTTTGACTTCATCAGAATAGAAGATGGATCTGTTAAGAAGGTAGTAGGGTGTGATGTCCTGGTACTTGGATGACATACACATAGTAGGAAGTGAAATTCCTACACTATGATCGGTTATACCGTGGTTGTCACACAGTAGTTTCTCCACATAGGATATGGATATAGTATCATATGTTATTTTTTGCACTAGATGCAATAGGTTGATATATTAATCCAATCCTGGAGAAACGTTCGGAAGCATTTTATGAACATGAATGGATGTTCTATGGATTTGATAATGGCAGCCTCCTTCAGGAGACGGTTATCATTCTAGGCTTCCAAGGTGACCTGGATGACAGAGTAGCTGTCGGAGTTATAGTTTTCCCCTGATGAGGGACAATATGTTGGACAGGTGGTCCAAGCGGATACTGAGGAAGGCATGGTGCAGTATACTGATTGAGTTCAGTAGACGATACAGTCTATGAAGTTTGGATTTGGAGTTCATTTGTGAACTGGGTCCTATCAGATATCCAGACACATTCTAAGACAGGTATTGCTCATTTCGAGAGATTGTTTTCTCCGCGAAGTTTAGATATAGAGAGATACAGAAAGAAACACCGGAGCGGATCCACTCACTTAGGCTATTTCTTGAACACATTAGTTTCACAAACAGGCTTTGTGAGACTGATTAATAGAGAAGTTGGGTGTTCGGTATCACACGGGCTGTGAGTATACGACATCACAATAATTGGCCTTAAGTGCAAGTGGGAGATTGTTGGTTATAGTGCCCTCAATGCAATTATCGTAATCGCAGGAAGGTGATCATGATGATTGAGAGAGGGCCTATACCGATAAAAAAATCTTACTCGAGATGATAGTATGCTATCTGGTTTGTCTTTATCATCATATATATATTGATAGAGCCCATAGGATTCTTGCTTGACTACCAGCATTATGATGGCGATCATATACATGGGAGCTGGGGGTCTATAAGCACATCCTTAAATGTCCCTAGTCGTAGGAGTATCGAGACTGGGCATCGATACTCTAGTGTAGACTGGTGTATACTTATCTAGACCCTGACGAGGGGCGGTGGCCGGTCTCACAAGCCATTGGTGTCAGTTGTTCACCTATGATAGTATACAGGTGCTCATTGGGTTATGAGTACACTGGACGGACTCGCTGGGAACATGCTAGTTGGTATTGTACCTATTGTCAGATAGCAGTTCCCTGGTGACATGTGTACAAATTAGTTTGTCGACCTGAGTGTAGGGTTACTAGGCACACTAACAAGGCTCTACAAGGCATCGACCATGCCAAAATTAAATTTTTATGTGCCGAATAACACTAAGCAAGATCGTATACTAGTGTTTAGGTGAAACTATAAGCAAGTAAACAACGTTACTCTAAAGGGAACGCGATATACAACCTTTGTAGATCGGTCCTCCACTCCATTTGCTCCTTGTTGAAGTCCCTTCGCTGCGACCAACGTTCTCCCGGGCTCTTGCATGGCTTCACGACGCGAAGGATGCGACCTTGCTTGAAGTCTCCGAGGCCGAAGATGATCTACGTCGAGGGAATTCTGACTCAAGCTCCTACTTCACTAACTTGAGAATTAGTGAAGCAAACACCCTATACTAAAGGGCTAGTCTAGTAGAGGATGGAGAAATAGTAAGTGGGTTCTCTTTATAATTTTGTTTCTCACAAGGATTCTCACTTTGAATCAAACCCTAGCTTACTTTTTCTTTTTGTTCAATGAAGAAGATGATGAACAAAAGAAAGTGAAGAGGATAATGATCAAGTGTGATAGAAAACCATGGTGAGTGAGTATCATATACTAACCCTTGTAGAGCCATAACCATAGCTAAGTGTGTAATGGTTAGGTTAAAGTCCAAAGTAAAAACAAATCTAGTGGACTTTAGTCAATGCATCCACAAGCTTCCACAAGCTTCATGCATTTTCCAATTTCCCACTAATTTTGTAATTACTTTTAAACATTAAACCCAATCATAACATTTAGGATGGTGTATATCTCATACACACAAGTCATGTGTATCATCAACCATGATACAAAAAGATGACACATTTTAACATATATCATATACATGTTAAAGTAGTGTACATGTGAGAAAAACCCTAAAGTGAACATGTGTTAGCAAATGTAAATTAGTATATCTAATATACAATTATACACTTAATTATTAAATCAACACTTGACTTAATAATCCGGGCATATCTCATATAACCGGCTAACATCCATCGTATCGACTTATCGAATCAACACTTGATTCGATAACCCGGTCATATCATATATGACCGACCGATACAAAAAGTCGCGAGAATAGAATACGGTATCACATACACGCATTTATTCTCGGTCTCGCACATATCATATACGTTCTCCTATTTCGTTTTGCCTGAGCCAGTAAAACCTCTGTGTAGGACTCTAAAGACTCATCAATACGCCGGCAGTGGGTGATGATCACATCACGCACCCATAAGCCGTCAGCGGTACTAGCTGGACGTAACGGCTACCCGGGTATTGAGCGATCAGAAGATCAGCAAGCAAGCCCTCTCCAACTCCTGTAAAAGCCTGCCGATAACACTTGTTGTACAGTCCGGTCTCCTCGTCTGATATGTCGCATATCAAGTCTAGGGGTGGTAAACGTCAGACCCCAATAACCGATTAGTCGTACCGATGTGAGGCTCATAACGGGTCGAAAAACTACTGGTAACACTTACGAGTAAATCTCTAATCAGCCCTGGCCAGGGACTTCCCTGTTACGGCCAATCAAGCACAGCGCAACATCAACCCCCAATACCGGGAGAGACAAAACCCCTCCTATCGCTCATTGCCTCCATGTGACTCGGGACTGTACCCAAAAACCACCGTTTTGCATGCCCTCATGGACGTGGTAAGGTGGAAATCAAAGCACGGTGGGAATCACACAAGACTCTATGACGATCTCGGGTCTACAGACTAACCTGCCCAAGTGTCACCAGAGAACTGCCATCTGACGTGAGGTATAATACCATCTGGGAGTTCTCGGCGAGTCCGTCCAGTGTACCCATTCTCCACGGAGCACCCGTATACCATCTCTGATGTCAAACACCAATGGATATGGGATCATCCATCTCCTACCTCATGGGTCGAGAAGCATATACGCTAGTCTACACTGGTATATCGATGCCCCGTCTCGATACACCCACGACAAGGGATCTTGAAGGATGTACTTATGGACTACCATGTCCCCACTAGTATGATCCGCATCATAGTCCAGGTAGTCAAGTACACATCCTAAGGGCTTTACCAACATGTAACGATAAGACAGTATAAAGAGATAAGTATACATGTTAAAGTAAAGAGCAACCAGATAGCATACTATCATATCGAGCAAGAAAGTCCTCTCTATATATGTCCAAGCATCCAATATAATATACATCATCTGTACAATACTGGCCTCTAGGGCATACATACAACTAACAATCTCCCACTTGCACTAGGGCCAGCTGCTGTAGTATCGCATACCAAGCATCCCGAAGAGTCTTTCAAACTGTATCTGGGGAATGTCCTTCGTGAGTGGATCCGCTGTGTTGTTCTTCGTGTCAACCCTCCTGACCTCGATCTCCCGGCGATCAACTATCTCCCGGATCAGGTGATACCGCCTCAGAATATGCCTGGATCGCTGATGGGACCTGGGTTCCTTGGCCAAAGCCACCGCTCCATTGTTATCGCAATACAAAGTGTTGGAGATAGTGCCCTCATAGTCAATTATTGGATCGCAAGTACGTGATTGCAATGATTGCGGAGGACCTATCCCGGTAGGACAGTCTTACTCGAAATGATAGTATGCTATCTGGTTTGCCTTTATCAGTTGTGTACATGTTCAGGTGACTGATTGCATGTTACACTTTGATAGAGCCCTTAGGATCTTGCTTTACTACCAACTGTATGAGGGCGATCATATACGTGTGAGTTGGGTAGTTTAGATGCATATCCTTAATAGTGGTCCCTAGTCGTGGGAGTTTCGAGACAGGGCATCGATACTCCGGAGTAGACTAGTGTATACAGTCGAGACCCCGACGAGGGGCGGTGGCCGGTCTCACAAGCCACTGGTGTCAGTTGGATCACCTAAGATGTATACAGGTGCTCATTGGGTTATGAGTACACCGGACAGGACTCGCCGGGAATCTGCTTGTTAGTATTATATCTACCGTCAGATAGCAGTTCCCAGGTGACATGTGTACAGGTTAGTTCATCGACCTGAGGTCGTCATTTGTCTCGTGTGAGTTCCCACTGTGCTTTGATTTCTACCCTACCACGGCTCAAAGGAGTCGTGCAAACAGGTAGCTTTTGGGTACAGTCCCGAGCCATATGGAGGCACGTGAGCGGATCGGCAGGGGATTCGTCTCTCCCGGTATTGGGGGCGAGGTCGTGCTGTGTCTAGGAGAGCCATTACACAAAGTCCATGGCCATGGCAGGAGATTTACTGGTAGGTACTCCGGTAGTATCTCAGGGTGTATTGGGCTTCACTCCGACACGACTTATACTGCTATTGGGGGTCTGACGTTACTAGCCCCCTAGGCGGATATGCGATACTCATTGACGAACGGACCGGACTGTATATACATTGTCACTGTTAGGCTCAGTAGGGTTTTCGGAGGAGTTCGCTCATCGGTCTCCCTTGAGTTCGCTCCTCGGCCACCCTTGAGGTCAGTCCGTGGGCAGCCGTTACGCATTGCTAGTGCCGCTGACGGTTTGTGGTTAAACCCACTGCCAGGGTGCTGACGAGTCATTAGAGTCCCCCACAGGCAGTTTCCCAAGTTCGGGCGAAACGTTGTAGAGGCCGTATGGTTTTATGGCAGGGTTCGGAAAATGCACGTGCGTTTACGCACGTGTTATTTTTCGGGCAGATAATACTGGTCGGCTTTGGTTTAAGCCGGATCCGAGTATTATATTGAGTAGGTATAATATCTTTGTCTCAGTTGCATTTGTATTCGGTCGTAATACAAATGCGGGTATATTTATACAGTTTCGGGGTTGTCCTGAAATTCGTTTCAGGATCACTTTTGGAAGTTGCCAGTTTTCAGTTTTCTATCAGCCGTCTTTTAACATTCTGTTAAAGACGGATTTATCTTTTCTTCAGATATGATGAGTCGTGCTTCTAGAAGTTTCTAGATATGGTGACTAGGGTGATGACTTGGCTTCATGACTCATTAGGCATTAATGGTGTCATTAAAGCTTTCGGTGACTAGGGTTTTTAGTTCAATGTTTCTAAATGACTCATCCTTTTTCATTAAAGCATTTTGTTTTTGCTTAAGATATTTTAGTGAGAAGCTTCATACCTTATGGTCACCACTTGCTCCTACGGTCACCTCCATCTTCTATATTAGTGCACACCCCTCTCTCTCCTCATACTCTCTCTCACTTGATAGTTTTTCATGGTTGGAAGAAAAGATTATGATAGATTTGGGGTGTATGGAATCCACAGTTCATTTCATTCCATCACCCAATTCCCTCGGCAACTTCATTAACCGATCGTCCACGGATTTGGACGAAGTGAGACAAAGTCATCTACTCATTCTCTACATCATTCTTGGTCGTCTCTTTTAGCAAACTTGACGATCGAGTTGCCTCGAGTCAGAGGCGGGAGCCCGTTTAAAGAACCGATCATGTGGTGCCACCTCGACGAGGAGATCGGAGATCGACGAGATCGGAGCAGCCGCAACGGAGCGTGGGATGATGGTTGAAGAACGAAGGACTCGGATCGTTCGGTACAATCTTCCTACACTCTTTACAGTTTGTTAGTTTAGCAATAATGGCAGATCCGGGTTAAAGTATACGATAGCGCCAAGTTCAAAAGTTTTATTCCGTATTTGGCGTCTGTAGACTGCCGGGGCGCTAGCGTAGACTTACAGTGGTATCAGAGCCTCACCATTTTGCTATACTAACTTGTGCTAACGCGTTTAAAACATCGATCCGACCGAAAATCGAAAACTGCAAAAAAATCACAATTTTCTTCACTTGACAGTTCTGTTGATTTTAAACAGTGTCAAAATTGATTTCTGTACATCTTAAAAATCACAGCAGGCGATTCTAAGAACCACGAAGAAATTTGGGGTCATGATCTCTCCATGGAAGCGCGGAAGCGCGGCCAAACCCATGTTTTGGCCGCCCTTCCGCGGCCACGTGGGGAGCGCGTGCCTCCAAAATTTTTCAGTGCGTTCTGTGAAGGATTTTGGGGTTTTTGGTCAATACTGTTTGGGCCCAGGTTTTGTTACTGTTCACCAGTAAGCTGTGGGGCCCACTTTTTAATATTTCGTCTTTGGTCGATCGTAATTTAAACACGTTAGTTTACAGTGCTTACATTATATCTCCGACCGGGAATGTCATTTGATCGGTAAACCGCGTTTGATTGCTATAGTTCTTTTAGACGGGTTTGCGAACGTGACATTCGCGTTGATGTTCTGTGTTGTGCTGTAATGTTGCGGATTTGTCGTGGTGGATAGCAGTGTGCAATGGTAGTACAGTTTGAGTTTACTTGTACATTTGATATTGCGGGGCGAGCGTCCAACTTGTGGACTGCCGTCACTGCCTGTTGTATAATATTCTTTTGGGGCACGACCAGGTTGCGGTCGATGTACCTATTGTACTATTTTTCATTACTGTACTAGGTTTTGCCCCGAGACGGAGTGCACGGATAGCCGGGTTCGGGAGGGCAACGGGTCCGCATCTCATGGCTTTGAGAGGCAGAGGGGTCCCACTCTAGAATTGGCAGACTATTCGCCGCACTCGTAGGGGGTACAGGTTGACCCAAGGAGGGGTGCTCAATTTACCGGATTCCGTGAAGTGCCGGGTGTTCCATTCACTATGCTGTGGGGACTACCTCGCTTCAGGTTTTGGCGGGTAACTTGCCGCACCCGTAGGGGTCTAGGTTTCATTGCACAGGCTATCCACACGACAGGGGAACGTCGGGTTTCAGCAGCGGCTCTGTGAAACCCGGGGATCCCAGATTATCTGTATTGTTCTGTGATGCTTATTACTTTTCTGTAATGTTGCATATTATCACGCCTGGAGCGATTATGTATATTGGTTTATATACTATTAGATGTTGTATATGTTTTACACCCGCGCTAGTCCAGCCCCCGCTCTGTCGTTAGTTAAGTAACCTAACGAGTGATGACGGGACCCAGTGACGAATGCGGATGGCATATACGTACATTTTATTTTCGTTCTTTTCTGGTGTGATTGATTGATGGGACTGCGTTGATTCTGATCAATGCAAAGGAAAACAAACCTGTTTGAGTTGTTGGAACAATTTAAAAGGTGTTATTGCAAAGACGTTTTCTTTTGTTATGCATAGCGGTATTCAGTGGAATATCCTGCACCTCATTCGACGGGGCAAGGGCCGATATCCCTTCACCGGGACTGACCCCTTGGGCAGAAGTTTGCGTCAGGGTAATAACTTCACTATAGTCGATTACATGTTGCTTTGCATAGCGGTATTCAGTGGAATATCCTGCACCTCATTCCACGAGGAAAGAGCCGAGATCCCTTTACCGGGAGTGACCTCTTTAGCAAAAGGTTTTCGCCACTATATTTTAAAAAGCTATCAGGTTCCTTCAGCGATATCAAGTTCACTACGCTAAAGGTTTTTCGCCAAAAACCAGTCGTAGCCCTCCGTCGTTTCTTATGGATGGTCAGTAGTATTCAAGCTATGTTTGTTGGCCTTAGTCAAGGCATAGTGTTTGGTAGCTGCTGGCTATTCATTTGTTGCATAGATAGATGAGTTGGTTTGGGACAGTCGTACAGCCTTGTTGGCCCTTAGTCAAGGGCGAGTACGGGTGGGTTCAAATTAACAAGATAATGATGGGCAGAACTTGACATGTGACTTATGATTTGCTGGCCCTTAGTCAGGATCATAAGAGCATGGGGCAAAAACTATATCAAGAGTTTCTAAAGAAACTGAAACTTGCCGAGTATGCGCATACCTTCTGGAGTATGAGTAACGTAGATGCATTCCATCACGTTATCATGCGATGAGAGTTGGATCCTGATTCCCACTGATGAGTTGGTTTACTCTTCGGGTCATCCCGATTGATTCTTCTTTAGGTTTGGAGGAGAATTTGACAGGACAGTGGGAGGTTTCCGGATTAGATAAAATATTGACCATTCTGATCTAGGTTAGAGTGCACGCAGAGTGTTTCTTTTCTCTCTCTCTCTTTGGCAGCGACCTTTGACCGACCCTAGACTATGACTCAGTGACCAGGTTGACCGAACCTTCTTAAAATACTGGTTTTTTGAATTGTCTGAGTTGCATAAGTCATTGCCACTCCTTCTTTTACCCTTTGCATTTCTCAGAACACCCGTATTACTACGAATATCCACTTCCATTGGATAGATCCATCGTATGGTTATATACGAACTCGAAGGGACTTCTTCGAGGATGGATCCAGGTTCAGGAGAAATAGAATTGGTTTATTCAGTTGTCTTTTATTATCACCTTCTCTCAGGTTGCGAGAGCTCCTTGGTTTAGGAGAGTACACCTATTACGCTTATTGGATAGTCTTATTCCAAACCATAGGCTGGTGCCGAAAGGTAGGGAATGAAGAAAACCAATTAGCCTAAGTAGGGTGTGCAGAAGGTAATATGTAAAGACAAAATAAAGGGATTAGAAAGAGGGCAAAGTAAATTGCGACTGATATCATTCACGACCAAAACCGCGTACTTCATCGCCGCTCCTATTTCACCTTTAAAAGAATAAGGTATTATTCAGTTGTCTTTTATCGTCACCTTCTCTCGAGATGCGAGTACTCCTTGGTTTAGGGGGGTACACCTATTATGCTTACTGGATAGTCTTCTTCCAAACCATAGGCTGGTGCCGAACGGTAGGGAAGGAAGTAAACCATTTAGCCTAACGATGGTGTACAGAAGGTAACGACTAAAGACAAATAAAGGGATTTGGAGAGATGGCAATAAAATATACGGTTGAAGTCATGAATTGGATTATGGAAGAGGCATTGCTATGAATACCAGGATACCCCTACGAAACATTTTCATGTTTCAGTGCATTGTTAAAGGAAAAACTGTTTTTCCGATTAGACACTTACTCCAAGGGTATGTATTTACCAGGTTTCATTCTCATATCTGTATGGTTTTACAGATGATGAGTGGGAGTAAGATATTGGGAATTAGGTGATCATCCTCATTATATCGGAATTCATTGTAATTGGTGATATTTGAGGAAATCGCCAGGGTACAGTTTTCCACCTACAACGCACAGGTTTTGAGTTGTTTAACTCAGCGGACTTATACAGAGTATTGTATGTTGTCCAAGTGTCCATCAGGACAAAGGGGTAGGTCCTCGTACTTTGTTCTGTTTACTTATAACTTCTCTAGTATTTAGACGAGTGTTTCGTAGAAATACAAGGTCTAAGTTTTGAGAAGTTGTGGGTATAAGAATAAAGTAGAGAACCAGGTATCACAAGTATCGGGATTCTTCAAAGAGATCGAAGATGTAGATTCTTGTGATTGGTATTCAGATGATAGTGATGGTTTTGAGAAACGTGTTTCTCTTTCAGGTTACTCATAATTGGATGGTTTCCTAAGTTGAGTAATGCTGAATAGCCTCTTTCCATTAAGTTGATATGCACTGGAGACAGCTGCATGATTTGAATATGGTTCCAATTAAATTAGTGCCAAAGTTTCTGTATTGGATATAGAATGGATCGTACCTTAAAAGAAATTAAGGTATGGGGAGTTGTCCAGCTTATGCTTAAAACCAGACTTTGGATAACACAGGGCACGTTTCTGTAGTGGCTGTTTGTGGGTTGACCCTGGCTATGACGAGGGTTAATATTCTACCATTTGTAAGATCGATAGTGATATTGTTCTTGACTCGCCACAGTTTTAATAAAATGGATCTTTTTCAGAAAACAGTAGTGGGAGTATGGTAGAACTGGAAGTGATTCCAGAACCGCGAACGATTACGGAAAATTTAATAGGACCTATACATTCAATCAGGTTTGACATTCCAATAGCCACTCCGCAGGTATGGTAGGTAACCTCAGACACCCGAGAGGTACTTCGGTAGGCTCAAGGACGGTGACAGGGAGGTTCTTATCTACCAAGACTTGACACTACTGTTGTTCCAGGATATGAGACCCGGTAGGAGGGTTGTCGTAGTCAGTGGGAGCATCGGAAGCATAGTGGGCAAGTAGCTTATATCTATTTATAGACTTGAGCAGTTATAGTGGAGATAGATCATCTAATTTTGATGTGACAGTCATGGGTTTGACTTCAATCAGAATAAGGGATGGATCAGTTAAGAAGGTAGTAGGGTGTGATGTCATAGTATCTGGATGACATACACAGAGTGGGAAGTAAAATTCCTATACTACGATCGATTGTACTATGGTCGTCACACAGTTGTTTCTCCAGATAGGACATGGATATAATATTTGACATTCTGGTTTCTGGATCTATGGTTTTAGATTTGGATTTGGGTAGTTTCCCAATGTGAGTACTGTGACACATATTCTAATGGTTTTTAGAATAGTTGACTCCTAGCATGGTAGTGTACCTGCAGGTGATGGAGTTACCCTCTCTAAAGGTGTCATATAGACTAAAGAGGAGAGGGATGTGCATGATTGGCAGATCACTTGCTTAGGCAATTGAGTCAATCATGAGATGTCAAGTACCGCACCAAATGTTGTTTTTGCACTAGATGCAATAAGTTTGTATTAATCCAATCCTAGAGAAACATAAGGAAGCAGTTTTAGAACACTAGTACATGTTCTATGGATTTGATAACGGCAGCCTTTTTCGGGAGGCGGTTATCATTCCAGGCTTCAAAGGTGACATGGGTGACAGAGTGATTGTCAGAGTTTTAGTTTTCCATCTGACGAGGGACAGTATTATGGACAGGTGGTCCAAGGGATACTGTGGGTGGCACGGTGCCCGATACTGATTAGGTTCAGTGATCGATTCAGTCTAAGAAGTTTGGATATGGAGTTCATTTATGAACTAAGGTCCCATCAGATATCCAGACATATTCTAAGACAGGTACTACTCAATTCGGGAGATGGCTTTCTCCGCGAACTTGAGATTAAGAGAGATAAAGAAAGATACTTCTAGGCGGATCCACTTACTGAGGCTATTTCTCGAACACAATAGTTTTACAAACGGGCTTTGTGAAACTGATTAGTAGAGGAGTTGGATGTTCGGTTTCACACGGGCTGTGAGTAGTCGACATCGCAATAATTAGCCTTGAGTGCAAGTGGGAGATTGTTGGAGATAGTGCCCTCATAGTCAATTATTGGATCGCAAGTACGTGATTGCAATGATTGCGGAGGACCTATCCCGGTAGGACAGTCTTACTCGAAATGATAGTATGCTATCTGGTTTGCCTTTATCAGTTGTGTACATGTTCAGGTGACTGATTGCATGTTACACTTTGATAGAGCCCTTAGGATCTTGCTTTACTACCAACTGTATGAGGGCGATCATATACGTGTGAGTTGGGTAGTTTAGATGCATATCCTTAATAGTGGTGCCTAGTCGTGGGAGTTTCGAGACAGGGCATCGATACTCCGGAGTAGACTAGTGTATACAGTCGAGACCCCGACGAGGGGCGGTGGCCGGTCTCACAAGCCACTGGTGTCAGTTGGATCACCTAAGATGTATACAGGTGCTCATTGGGTTATGAGTACACCGGACAGGACTCGCCGGGAATCTGCTAGTTAGTATTATATCTACCGTCAGATAGCAGTTCCCAGGTGACATGTGTACAGGTTAGTTCATCGACCTGAGGTCGTCATTTGTCTCGTGTGAGTTCCCACTGTGCTTTGATTTCTACCCTACCACGGCTCAAAGGAGTCGTGCAAACAGGTAGCTTTTGGGTACAGTCCCGAGCCATATGGAGGCACGTGAGCGGATCGGCAGGGGATTCGTCTCTCCCGGTATTAGGGGCGAGGTCGTGCTGTGTCTAGGAGAGCTATTACACAAAGTCCATGGCCATGGCAGGAGATTTACTGGTAGGTACTCCGGTAGTATCTCAGGGTGTATTAGGCTTCACTCCGACACGACTTATACTGCTATTGGGGGTCTGACGTTACTAGCCCCCTAGGCGGATATGCGATACTCATTGACGAACGGACCGGACTGTATATACATTGTCACTGTTAGGCTCAGTAGGGTTTTCGGAGGAGTTCGCTCATCGGTCTCCCTTGAGTTCGCTCCTCGGCCACCCTTGAGGTCAGTCCGTGGGCAGCCGTTACGCATTGCTAGTGCCGCTGACGGTTTGTGGTTAAACCCACTGCCAGGGTGCTGACGAGTCATTAGAGTCCCCCACAGGCAGTTTCCCAAGTTCGGGCGAAACGTTGTAGAGGCCGTATGGTTTTATGGCAGGGTTCGGAAAATGCACGTGCGTTTACGCACGTGTTATTTTTCGGGCAGATAATACTGGTCGGCTTTGGTTTAAGCCGGATCCGAGTATTATATTGAGTAGGTATAATATCTTTGTCTCAGTTGCATTTGTATTCGGTCGTAATACAAATGCGGGTATATTTATACAGTTTCGGGGTTAACCTGAAATTCGTTTCAGGATCACTTTTGGAAGTTGCCAGTTTTCAGTTTTCTATCAGCCGTCTTTTAACATTCTGTTAAAGACGGATTTATCTTTTCTTCAGATATGATGAGTCGTGCTTCTAGAAGTTTCTAGATATGGTGACTAGGGTGATGACTTGGCTTCATGACTCATTAGGCATTAATGGTGTCATTAAAGCTTTCGGTGACTAGGGTTTTTAGTTCAATGTTTCTAAATGACTCATCCTTTTTCATTAAAGCATTTTGTTTTTGCTTAAGATATTTTAGTGAGAAGCTTCATACCTTATGGTCACCACTTGCTCCTACGGTCACCTCCCTCTTCTATATTAGTGCACACCCCTCTCTCTCCTCATACTCTCTCTCACTTGATAGTTTTTCATGGTTGGAAGAAAAGATTATGATAGATTTGGGGTGTATGGAATCCACAGTTCATTTCATTCCATCACCCAATTCCCTCGGCAACTTCATTAACCGATCGTCCACGGATTTGGACGAAGTGAGACAAAGTCATCCACTCATTCTCTACATCATTCTTGGTCGTCTCTTTTAGCAAACTTGACGATCGAGTTGCCTCGAGTCAGAGGCGGGAGCCCGTTTAAAGAACCGATCATGTGGTGCCACCTCGACGAGGAGATCGGAGATCGACGAGATCGGAGCAGCCGCAACGGAGCGTGGAATGATGGTTGAAGAACGAAGGACTCGGATCGTTCGGTACAATCTTCCTACACTCTTTACAGTTTGTTAGTTTAGCAATAATGGCAGATCCGGGTTAAAGTATACGATAGCGCCAAGTTCAAAAGTTTTATTCCGCATTTGGCGTCTGTAGACTGCCGGGGCGCTAGCGTAGACTTACACAAAGGTATTGGATGCTCAATGGATGGAACCACTCCAAGTTCAGTGATGAACTTCTTGATCCAGGCAGCCTCTTTGGCATCATCGTTGGCAGCGATGTATTCAGCCTCCATCGTCGAGTCTGCCACGGTTTCCTGCTTGGAACTCTTCCAGCTAACCGCCCCTCCGTAAAGGGTAAAGACAAATACCGACTGCGACTTAGAGTCGTCCTTATCACTCTGGAAGCTCGAATCGGTAAAAGACTCCACTTAGAGTTCTCCGTTACCATACACCAAGAGCATCTCTTTAGTCCTTCGTAAGTACTTGAGAATGCTCTTCACAGTTGTCCAGTGACTCTCTCCAGGATCAGCTTGATACCTACTCACTACACTTAGTGAGTATGCTACATCGGGTCTGGTACATAGCATCGCGTACATGATAGAGCCTATTGCCGAAGCATAGGGTATCCCTTGCATGCGAGCTCTCTCTAAATCAGTCTTGGGAGACATCTCATTGGAGAGAGCGAGCCCTGAGATCGTGGGTAAGTAAAAACCCATGTTTGGACTCTTCCATACTAAACCTCTTTAGTATGGTGTCAATGTACCTGGATTGGGACAATCCCAACATCCTTTTAGATCTATCTCTATAGATCATAATCCCCAATATGCAGGAGGCATCACCAAGATCTTTCATTGAGAATCTTTGTGATAAGAAGAGCTTCACCGATTGCAGCATATGAATGTCATTTCCTATCAAGAGTATGTCGTCCACGTACAATACGAGGAAGACAACCTTACTCTCTGCCACCTTCTTGTAGATACAAGGTTCATCTACGTTTTTGACAAAATCAAACTCTTTGATAACGACGTCAAAGCAGATGTTCCAACTCCGTGATGCTTGCTTCAATCCATAAATGGATTTAAGCAGCTTGCACACCTTCCCGCTGCTCCCACTATCTACGAAGCCCTCTGGCTGAGTCATGTACACGCACTCTTCTAAATCACCGTTTAGAAAGGCGGTCTTAACATCCATTTGCCAAATTTCGTAGTCATGATATGCAGCGATGGCAAGCATGATCCGGATGGATTTAAGCATAGCCACTAGAGAAAAGGTTTCGTCATAGTCCACACCTGGTCTTTGACGAAAACCTTTTGCAACAAGTCTAGCTTTGAAAGTCTCCACTTTCCCATCTACACCAAGTTTTTTCTTGAAGATCCACTTGCTCCCAATGGGTTTTACCCCTTCAGGAGCAACTTCCAAAGTCCACACTTTGTTGGTGTACATGGATTCCATCTCGGACCGCATTGCATCCAGCCATTTCACTGAGTCCCCACTCGTGATGGCCTGCTCGAAGCTAGTTGGGTCATCATCAACCATGATGCAATCCTCGCTCCCACCATCCATGAGAAAACCGTAGTATCTCTCAGGTGGGTGAGGAACCCTACTAGATCGGCGGAGAGGCTGAGGTTCGTTGGGAACTACCGAATCCTCTGGTTCCACTAAATCTTCAGTTGCAGTTTGTGTATCTGGAACCTCTTCCAGCTCTACCACTTTGCCACTAATTTCTTTTACAAGAAATTCCTTTTCTAAAAAGGTAGCATGTTGAGCAACAAACACTTTTTGTTCCTCACTGTGGTAGAAAAAATACCCATATGAGTTCTTTAGATATCCCACAAACTTGCAAAGAACTGACCGTGCCTCGAGTTTGTCCGGATTTTGTCTTTTGACATAGGCCGGACAACCCCATATCTTAACTCGTTTAAGATATGGTCTCTTCCCACTCCATATCTCATATGGTGTGGTAGGTACAGATTTAGATGGAACTTGATTCAATAGGTATGCTGCTGTCTCCAGCGCATACCCCCAGAAGGAAATAGGTAACTCAGCTGTGCTCATCATAGAGCACACCATATCTAATAGGGTGCGGTTCCTTCGTTCAGATACACCATTGTGTTGTGGTGTATATGGAGGAGTCAGCTGAGAGAGAATCCCATTCTGTTTTAGGAAGTCCAGGAATCATTGCTCAAGTATTCACCTCCTTGATCAGATCAAAGGATTTTAATACTTTTTCCGGTTTGGTTCTCGACTTCTTGTTTATATTCTCTAAATTTCTCAAAAGCTTCTGATTTGTGTTTCATCAGGAACACATATCCGAATCTAGAGAGATCGTCAGTGAATGTAATGAAGTACGAAGAACTATCCCTGGCATGTGTAGACATGGGACTGCATACATCACTATGTACCAGTCCCAAGAGTTCGGTAACTCTTTCTCCGTGTCCCGTAAATGGAGTTTTGGTCATCTTGCCTTTGAGACATGACTGGCAAGTGTCATAAGATGAAAATTCAAATGGATTTAAATATCCATCCTTATACAACTTAGCTAGTCGTGTCGCATTAATGTGACCTAGTCTACAATGCCACAAGAAGGATTTGTTCAGTTCTGAACTCTTCCTCTTATGTGTGTTTGTTATGCTCAAAACTGTTGATTGATTTAGAACATAAATGTCATTGCACAACGTGCCTGATCCAACCAACTTTTGGTTACGGAAAATGTTCATAACATTATCCTGTAGTACAAAATTATATCCCTCTTTACTCAACAAAGAAACCGATATAATGTTGGATATCAGGTTCGGCATGTAATAGCATTCGTTCAGAATCAATGTATTACCAGTTGGCAATACAAGGTGATATTCCCCGACGGTTTTAGCTGCAACAATTGCACCATTTCCAACCCTTATGTCTTTATCACCTTCTCCAAGTTCTCTACCTTTCCTAAGCCCATGTAACTGATTACATATATGGGATCCTGACCCGGTATCTAATACCCAGGACGTAGAGCAAATGGAGAAACAGTTCTCTGTAACGAACACACCCGAAGAAAATGCATCAACATTTACTTTCTTCATTCGGGTGGCATGGGAATCTTGGTATTCCCCTATATCCTGATCAATCTTATAACTCTTATAAGAAAGAACGGAACCAACGTTCCCCAGCACAGTATAACATGCGGGTTCGGTCAATACATCCATATTATAATCCTGATTAAGGCATGATATGGTCGCTACCTGGAGAGAGAGAGAAAAAAACACTTTAGCCTATGCTCTTGCAAGATCAGATTGGTTATTATCTTATCTAATCAGGATGGCTCCCACTGTTTTTTATCAAATCTTCCTTCAAACCATAAAAGGAAAGACTACGGGATTAATTACACCCTACAACTTCGCCAATCTTTCAGCCAGGCCAGTGTCGGTACTTTGAGGGAGGTTCCCCATGCTTTCGCACGGACCTAATTAAAGTAAACCTCGTTTTCCCAGAGACGTAACCCCGTTGACACCTTTCTAGACACCTATTTGATCGGCTAATTGTCCTGTGTAAAACTCTCCCGGGAGTAACAATTACTCGCAGTGGGTATCGGGATCCAACTATCTCATAGAAGGTATGCAATCTCATTGCAAATTTTCAACACTTGAAATTCCCGATAATATTTTGCCCCAAATGATCTATGACCTTGACAAGGTCAACAAACCATAGACCGTAAGTCGAGTTCAACCCGTCATTTCTTGATTGAATTAAACCCACCCGCACGACCCTTGACAAGGTCAACAAGACCGTACGACTACCCTAAAACAATCTGCATCATATGCATAAACAGATAAATACTGGTCAGCTACCGCACACTACGCCTTGACAAGGTCAACAAACGCAGCACGAATACTAAGCAGGACTTATCTGAAATGACGGAGGGCTACGACAGGTTTTTCTAAAAACCTATTGCGTAATGAACTTGATATCGTCATAGAATCGCATGAATTTTGAAATGGAGTGATTTTGAGGCTTTCATTAGTTTTGCTAAAGAGGTCACTCCCGGTGAAGGGATCTCGGCTCTTTCCTTATGGAATAAGGTGCATGATATATCATATACATCACTATGTAAAGCAAAACTCCAGAAGCAGTCAAAAGTCAAACCGAGTGTTGTAGCATCTGCCAGTTTTGCTAAAGAGGTCACTCCCGGTGAAGGGATCTCGGCTCTTTCCCCATCGAATAAGGTGCAGGGTATATCATATATACCGCTATGCAAAGCAAAACTGTAGCTACACTTTTTATTTGAAAATTTGATTCTACAACATCTTTTAGGTTTCTTTTCTTTCATTAATCACATTAATGAAGTCCCATCATTTAAGTCACCTAAACATCACAGATAAATACGACGTACACTTATGCCATCCGTATTCTCCTCGATGTCCCCTCGTGCACTGTTAGGTTAGGTAACTAACGGCAGAGCAGGGCAGGGCTAGCGCGGATGTAAAACATAAGTAACGCCTATATAATATATCATATATACTATATACAGTATTTATCACAGAACATCAAATGATCATATCACAGATATCGCAGCAGAAGAAACATATGAAACATTGGATATACTAGGACGTCCATGTTTTATTTTGAGCCTCTATAAAACACGGATTCCACGGTCGCGATGAATAGCCAAACCCACACCCCTAGACCCCTACAAGAGCGGCAAGCAACCTTACCAATTCTAGAGTTAGGAGACCCGGACTCGACTCCTCGAGTTGGTCTCCCACTGGACCCTAGAACCCGGTTACTTGTGCTCCCCTCCTTGGGTCTATCCTAGTGCGGAAAGGTAAATAATATACAAAAGGTGACATCAACCTCGACCCGGAAGTGCCCCAATAAAAGAATATTACAAACATTTAAATTTTACATGAATGAAAATAAAAACTCTCATCTCACATAAAACCCCCCGGCTATTCAGAACGCGACGATCCAATATAACATATCCAGCAACACAGAACATCACATGTCATCAACGTTAGTAAATATGCGCATCCCAATTGTCGTTGACATATAGCAACGAAACCGGCGATATCACATATTACACTTACGGTCGCAGAAAAGAAAGTGTAAAACTACAACATTTGGAATCCACAATCTCTTTAGACATCGTAAATCTGAAATATCACATATTTCGCATTTCATGCCTAACTGTATGAATTCCACATATTGTATCACATTCCAGATAAATAGACAGTATTAAACTTTTCGATCGAATAATCAAATACCCAAGATTTCCTAAATAGCTCAACACTTGAGCGGAGTTCAAAAATTCCAGAATGCGTCACAGTAGCAACGGTCCAGCCGTAGAAAGGTCAAGCCAACGCCTCACATGTGGCACGCCGTACTGCCCCAAACCCTAAGGTTCAAAGGGCAGTTCAAGATGGTCACATAATCGAGTTAAGGTTTGTTGTCTTCTAGAGGGTCCATCGCATCACATGCACGTTTTTCCGAAATATTTAAACCCGAGAAAAATTCAACACTTGAATGTTTTTCGTGCCGGGAAAAATTGAGTTAAGGATATCCGTTCGAACATTTTAATACTTTCTAAATTATCCGGAATAACAAAACAAAATTAAATTCTCCGATCGAATCGACGATTACAAAATGAACCCCTGAATACTCAACACTTGAGTCAAATTAAAAATACCCAGAAAATAACAATCACAGAATATAGAATTACTGTGCAAACAGAGGATCTAACGGTCACCATACTGCCGTGGTTCCGCGGCACAAGCAGGGATTTGCCTCGGAACTGCGGTCAACTGTACGATTCATGTCCTCGTTTTGCACAATAATTCTTATAAAACCCTGCTGGTTTTTTTTAGATATTTTTAATTCACAAAAATCCCAGATTTTAAAAATTGTCCAGAGAGGGGATCGTTTTGTCGTATTCGGGTTCGTTCGGAGTTTTAACTTCGTTAACGCATCGTCTAATGCTCTAGCTAGGCTCTGATACCACTGTAGGGTTACTAGGCACACTAATAAGGCTCTACAAGGCATCGACCATGCCAAAATTAAATTTTTATGTGCCGAATAACACTAAGCAAGATCGTATACTAGAGTTTAGGCGAAACTATAAGCAAGTAAACAACTTTACTCTAAAGGGACGCGATATACAACCTTTGTAGATCGGTCCTCCACTCCATTTGCTCCTTGTTGAAGTCCCTTCGCTGCGACCAAGGTTCTCCCGGGCTCTTGCATGGCTTCACGACGCGAAGGATGCGACCATGCTTGAAGTCTCCGAGGCCGAAGATGATCTACGTCGAGAGAATTCTGACTCAAGCTCCTACTTCACTAACTTGAGAAATAGTGAAGCAAACACCCTATACTAAAGGGCTAGTCTAGTAAAGGATGGAGAAATAAGAAGTGGGTTCTCTTTAAAATTTTGTTTCTCACAAGGATCCTCACTTTGGATCAAACCCTAGCTTGCTTTTTCTTTTTGTTCAATGAAGAAGATGATGAACAAAAGAAAGTGAAGATGATAATGATCAAGTGTGATAGCTAACCATGGTGAGTGAATATCATATACTAACCCTTGTAGGCCATAACCATAGCTAAGTGTGTAATGGTTAGGTTAAAGTCCAAAGTAAAAACAAATCTAGTGGACTTTAGTCAATGCATCCACAAGCTTCCACAAGCTTCATGCATTTTCCAATTTCCCACTAATTTTGTAATTACTTTTAAACATTAAACCCAATCATAATATTTAGGATGGTGTAGTCTCATACACACAAGTCATGTGTATCATCAACCATGATACAAAAAGATGACACATTTTAACATATATCATATACATGTTAAAGTAGCGTACATGTGAGAAAAACCCTAAAGTGAGCATGTGTTAGCAAATGTAAATTAGTATATCTAATATACAATTAAACACTTAATTATTAAATCAACACTTGACTTAATAATCCGGTCATATCTCATATAACCGACTAACATCCATCGTATCGACTTATCGAATCAACACTTGATTCGATAACCCGGTCATATCATATATGACCGACCGATACAAAAAGTCGTGAGAATAGAATACGGTATCACATACACACATTTATTCTCGGTCTCTCACATATCACATACGTGCTCCTATTTCGTTTCGCCTGAGCCAGTAAAACCTCTGTGTAGGACTCTAAAGACTTGTCAATACGCCGGCAGTGGGTGATGATCACATCACGCACCCATAAGCCGTCAGCGGAACTAGCTGGACGTAACGGCTGCCCGGGTATTGAGCGATCAGAAGATCAGCAAGCAAGCCCGCTCCAACTCCTGTAAAAGCCTGCCGGTAACACTTGCCGTACAGTCCGGTCTCCTCGTCTGATATGTCGCATATCAAGTCTAGGGGTGGTATACGTCAGACCCCAATAACCGATAAGTCGTGCCGATGTGAGGCTCATAAAGGTCGAGAAACTACTGGTAACACTTACCAGTAAATCTCTAATCAGCCATGGCCAGGAACTTCCCTGTTACGGCCAATCGAGCACAGCGCAACATCAACCCCCAATACCGGGAGAGACGAAACCCCTCCTATCGCTCATTGCCACCATGTGACTCGAGACTGTACCCAAAAACCACCGTTTTGCATGCCCTCATGGACGTGATAAGGTGGAAATCAAAGCACAATGGGAATCAAACAAGACTCTATGACGATCTCAGGTCTACAGACAAACCTGCACAAGTGTCACCAGAGAACTGCCATCTGACGTGAGGTATAATACCATCTGGGAGTTCTCGGCGAGTCCGTCCAGTGTACCCATTCTCCACTGAGCACCCGTATACCATCTCTGATGTCAAACACCAATGGATATGGGATCATCCATCGCCCATCTCATGGGTCGAGAAGCATATACGCTAGTCTACACTGGTATATCGATGCCCCGTCTCGATACACCCACTACTAGGGACCTTGAAGGATGTACTTATGGACTACCATGTCCCCACTAGTATGAACCGCATCATAGTCCAGGTAGTCAAGTACGCATCCTAAGGGCTTTACCAACATGTAACGATAGGACAGTATAAAGAGACAAGTATACATGTTAAAGTAAAGAGCAACCAGATAGCATACTATCATATCGAGCAAGAAAGTCCTCTCTATATATGTCCAAGCTTCCAATATAATATACATCATCTGTACAATACTGGCCTCTAGGGCATACATACAACTAACATTTAGATCGTCATTTGTCTCATGTGAGTTCCTACTGTGCTTTGATTACTACCCGACCATGCTCAAAGGAGACGTGCAAACAGGTTTTAGTTGGGTACAGTCCCGAGCCAAATGGAGGCAGTGAGCGGATCGTCGGGGATTCGTCTCTCCCGGTATTGGGGGTTGATGTCGCACAGTGCACGGGTGGCCATCACTAGAAATTCTCGTCCGGGATAGTGGAGAATTAGTGATTTGGATCAGTAGTTTCTCAGGTGGTGATGGGTTCCATACCGACACGAATTATCGCGTTATTAAGGGTCTGACTTTATTCACCCCCTAGACTCGATATGCGATACTCTTAGACGAATGGACCGGACTGTACGGATATTGTCACTGTCAGGCTCAGTAGGGTTTCTGGATGAGTTCGCTCGTCAGCTTCCCTTCCGATCAATACATAGGCAACCGTTACGGACAGAAAGTACCACTAACGTGCTTGTGGTTATACCCAGTGCCAGTTTATTGATGAGTCATTAAAGTCCCCCACAGACAGTTTCCCAAGTTCGGGCGAAACGTTGTAGAGGCCGTATGGTAATATGGCAGGGTTCGATCATATTCGTGCACTTGTGCACGGATCATGAACTGACGGATAATACTAGCAGGTTTTGGTTTAAGCCGGATCCTAGTATTATACTGTAGGAATATTTTTGTCTCATTCCATTTTGTATTCGGTTGGAATACAAATACGGGTATGTATATACAGTTGTGGGGTAATCCTGTAATTCATTACGGGATTACTTTTGAAGTTGCCAAATTTTTTCCTTCCGATTTAAAATATTTAGTTTAATATTTTAAAGGAAATTTGTGAGTAATGTTTGACTTTAACTTTTGGCCATATTCATTTATTGGTGATGGGCAGTGAACCATTTTTCGTGGGAATGGGGGTGAGCAATTTATGAGGTATGGGGATTAATATATTAGATTGTGTTGATTGGTTATAGTCACCCTCTTTCTTTTCTTTGGCTCACCCCCATTTCACTGTGATCAATTCTTAGTGGCCGGCCCCATTTAATTTTTGGCACTGCACAATTTGTGGTGAGGGGAATTATTCAATTTGGGCTTGCTTTAATTTACACCACTACTTGCAAATTCCCCAGAGAGCATTCCTTCATTCTTTGATCATGAGTGGCCGAGCACATTGGTGTGCAATTTTTCATTTTGAGTTTTCATCCAGGCTCATTTTCTTGGCTCACAAATTCCAATGGCAACTTCATTTACCTTCGTCCGATTCGTTGGGTGTCTTGAGACAGAGTATTCTACATTCTCTCTACTTCAATCTTGGACATGTAGGCTAGCAAACTTCATGTCCGAGTTGCCTCGGTTCTGAGGCGGGAGCCCGTATAAAGATTCGTTGACGTGGTGCCCTTTCGACGAGGAGACCGGAGATCCAGCGAGATCGGAGATGCCGCGAGGAGCTAAAGATGGTGGCTAAAAGACCGAAGGACACGGATCGATCGGTATAGCCATTCTTACTTCTTTTACAGTTAGCTAGTTTAGCGTTAATGGAACGATCTGGTGAAAGTCGATGTTAGCGCCAGTTGTAAAAAGTTTTTGTTCCGCGTTTGGCCTCGGATTGACGGCCGGGGCGCTACCGTAGACTTACAATTTTTTCTATTCACGAGTTGGCAACTCACCCCCGTTGTGCCACAGTTCTTGCAGGTTTTGCCGTACCGGTTCCATGGCGGCATTTCTGGCACACTGCTTCCCTTACGGGTGATTTGCTTTGGTCGGTGGGTTCTTTTGCATCAGAACCACCATTGTACATGTATTATTCAGTTGTATCTAGAAATTCCATCATCCAAACTTGTATATTGTTTTAGACTTAGAAAACCAGTTGTGTATTATTTCGACTTTAGAGTCGCGCGTTGTAGTATTATGGCTTTCATGCTGATTTTTAGTTTTCCTTTGAGTTTTGATCCTCGCCATTCGGCGTTGTATATTACACTGCTTGTGTGGTTGTGACCGTCGATTGACGAAGAGCTAGCTCCCGCTTGGGGATGCCTTTTTATTGTGCATATATATATTATTCATGTTGTACCCCGTTCGGGGCGATTATTTACAAAGGAAACTCTGCCGAAATTTTCAGAAAAGAATATAGATTTTAAAAATGCATATTCGGCTTACATATTTAAAAACCTTGTTTTTAAAACCTGTTTTCCTTACTTCTTAAAAACTAGTTTTCTTATTTACTCCTTAAAATGGTTTTAGATTTCTGGGCTTTTGGCTTACTTGAATTAGATGGGGTCCTATAGGCTTCATATGATTCAAGTGCCAGTCACGGGCTATTTCGGGTTGTGACAAAGTTGGTATCAAAGTGCTAGGTTAACCTTGGTTCGAGTCTAAGTTTGACTATGTTGAGCCTAGAGCGTTTATATATATACGGAACTTAGGCTTGACCTTACGGAACTTAGACTTAGTCGAGGGGGTATTATACTCGAACTTTCATCGCGTAGGATGGCCCTTGGTTGATGGAGTAGGTGACTTCAGTAGAGTGACGTACCGTGTGTATGTTCCGCGGCATACTTACGACACTCCACTCCGCTTAAGGAACCTTAGGATGTGCATTTCCTTCCACAGTATTATATTCATTCCTATGATCTATCCTCATCGATACTGGTTATGATTTTTGCTGCCACGATTGCACGGGCAGAGAGAGCTACGGCTAGAGTTGCGTCAGCATGAGCTCGTCACGAACGAGGACTGACCAGAGCGTGATTCCAGGGACATACGATTGCATGGAGAGGCGTCGTTATTGTGTTGTCGCGCCATGAGCGTTCGACAGATCTCTTTTACGAGATTTTCCGGATGTGCTGATCAGCACCAAAGGATCAGGCTACTGCTAGAGGCCAGCCAGAATGCGATGACCATTGATATATCGTTTACTCAAGATGATTGAGGCGCTGTTCAGCGTACAGACGACTGAGCCAGTTGCTGCTGCAAATGACGAGATATCGCCCAGATGTTGGAGCTACTGCAGCATGAGTATATACTTAGGGATATGATGGAAGGTCGCTAGTCACCCAAGGATGAATGACTAGGACATGTGGTTCGTTCGCTTACCCCGATGCGAGGTCATCAGATAGATTGATTCCAGCTAGAGACGACTTCACACAGATTCGTTGGTAGTCGATAGAGACGATCGAATGTCAGGAGCCCATATTCTAAATTTAAAGTATTCGGAAAGATGTGAAAGAGATTCTATGGACCCTCTAGAAGAATGAAACCCTAACTCGACATAATGACCGTGTGAAAGCCTTTGAACCTTAGGGTTTTCGGCAGTTCCACGACGCCATTAGTGAGGCTTGGGTTTGCCCTTCTACGGCTGGTCCACTGAAGCTGTGGTATGTACTCGATACTATTAAACTGTACCCAAGATGTTGATCTCTTGGGGGATCATGAGGTTTTGACGAATCGATCGGATGGTTCGACATCATTCGGATTTCATGTGATGAACACATTGCTTTGGAGACTCCAGATACGAGTATAGCCGTAGGAGCGCAGTCCATGCAGCCACGAGAAGACGAGTCCGAATCAGTCGACATTGGAACAAGTGGAGTAAAGAGTTCGCATGAGATTTCGACGAGATGACGTTCTACTCAGCTGACATCAGATATGCGATACGCATGTAGAGGCGCTGTATATGGATATATCTTCCAGAAGGAGTCGCGATGAGTATGCAGCCGTTCCGGAACAAGAAGCAGAGATAGTAAAAATGATAACTTCCGGGCAATTCGGCAGAAACGAGATGTCACGACCCGCAGGGTACGGAACGTGACTGGCACTTAAGTTTACGAAACGTCTAAAGACGTCCGTAAAATAAGTAAGCCAAAGCCCAGAAAACAAAACCAATTAAGCAAAAAAGTGAAGAAAACCCAATCAATTAAAAGCGAGTTTATCAAATAAGTCATGTAAAACCCTTTTTAAAAACAATACCAATTTTTCCGAAAATTTCGGCAGAGTCTCCTTTGTAAATACTGGCCCCCAAAATGGGTACAACAAAATATATATAAATCCAACAAATAAGGCATCCCCAAGCGGGAGCTAGCTCTTCGCCACCAGGCGGTCACAAATCCCACGCAATATAAAATGACAACAAGCATAATAATCATAATGAAGCATAAGAAACAGCATGTCGACTCAAGTGAGCTCGACCCCAACATACAGCATAAAAGTCCACAATCCTCACAGTCTCATTTCTAGGTCAATATACAATAGTACTGGTAGAAACAGTAGATGGAGTACACTAGATACAAAGAATATACAAGGTGGTACAAAAATGATAACATAACCCACCTATGAGCAAAAACCCTCGAGTCCAGGCAAAGGAGGCAAAAGATCAAGTGCGCCCGCCGCTACTGAACTGACGGAGCGGACCTGCAAAAGACTGTGGCACAACAGGGGTGAGTTGCCAACTCGTGAGTAATAAATAACACCTACAAAGGCTATCGTAGGCATGCACACAAGCATCCTAGCATCTAAAATACAGGTATGACTGGATGCACTAGCAGGTGTGTATACAACATCAGTGTGCGAATATGTATGCAACATGAATATCTGAGGTCTCAATAGGTATATATAAGAAATATTTTATCTCTTTTTGTTTTTTTTTTTGAAACTCTTTTAGAATGCCAGCGTAATGTCAATGAATCGACGAAAATCGGTGTCCAGCAACGACACCCAAAAGCTGTCTCAAATCTCATAAATCCATGTCATAGTGTCTCTGGCCTCAGCCATCCGGCTGACCCATCTCAATATCAATATCTCATCCCCTCGCGGCCCCGGTCGGTATCCTCTGGATATCCGCCGTGCCCAATGAAGTCACCGGTAGGTAATCCATCCCCTGCCAGGCTCAACGTCAACACCACATTCCTCTTGCCCCGGGGTACCTTACCGGGCCCACCATGTACCCGTGCCGGTTCCTCCACTCCTCGACACGGATTTCCAAAACCACAGCAAACTCATGGTGGACGACACTTACATCACTAGAAAACCGCAATTTACATATTTTAAAAATATAATAAGTTTAGAAATTTTGCGGCTTTCCCCCGAAATCCAGAAATATCATAAAATCTCAAGAAGTCCTCATAAGTGCATATATCAATGATAATGAATGCATATGGTGTCAATAATCAAGTTGCGATGTGTAATTAATGGATTAGGCATGAACAATTAATAAGATGAAGTACATGCACATGAATAGCAGTCCTACGGTTTCATTTTTAGGAATTAAAGACAATAGCACAAGTTTTAAGTTTCAATTAGTAAAAGGTTTCAATTTAAAGGTTATCTAGTGTGGTGGCATAGTAATTACCAGGGTGTGTGTGTAAGCATGAATAGTACTCGTGCTGCATATAAAAACCTGGCAATGGTGCAGGTGTCCTATAAAATGGTTTCGTATAGGTATGTCAATATAATGCATGGATGCAGCAAATAGTCAACTAAGTATTTCACCCCTAATTACTAACATCACTAAGGGTCTTGTAAGTTACTAAAACTATCGGGCGGCTTGCGCCATCCAACGATAGTCCCCCGTAGATGTTACATCTACTCACCGGAATCCCTGGCTAGCTGTGTCCAATCACCGCTTTCCCCTTTCGCGCCGCGTCTGACGTCTCCGCGACCGAACCTGGAATTTACATCAATACCAAACATAAGGTTACGTATCAAGAACGACGCAAAACCCAAACGAAACTACTAATGTTCACTAGCTAGGTACAACGTGCACAGGGTCCGCGGAACACACGCGAAAATCGCAAAAACTGCCAAAAAAACGCCGATTTGGTCGCCCGGCAAAACTAAAACCCGACTATCCAAAAATCCGCACTCACGCATCCTAAACGTCATAGGATAAGCCAACACAAACATCAAGATGTCGAAAATAATTCATCACATAATTTTTATAAAAATCTAGTAAGCACAAAACTAGCAATTTTGGTGCAAATATCGAAAATTAGCGATACGGTTAACACAATCCAACCACACAACAAGCAATCTACAAACACTATAATTACAACACATTTGCAAAGATTCAAAACCTATTTTCCATAAACAACCATTACTTGAATTATATAACCTAGCAATTCTTAATCCAAACTTTATATGAAAACCTTAAATTAACACTAATTTATAACTCAATTAGCAAGTTAACCTTCTAGATTAGGTTAGCAAAACAACTAGATAACAAATTAGATCTAAACAACTAAATAATGGTTTCTAAACCTTAATTCAACTCATTAATCATGCTTCACAACCCACTTTCCATACACTAACCCCTTTTTTGAAATTTCTAAAACAACAATTTACAACCAAATCACACTTCTAAAATTAACTAAATTAGCATAATTTAAAAACCACATAACAAGGTAGCCTCTTAGATTAGTTAAGTAACAACTAGATTAACTACAAAACAATTCAATTAACTATCATGGCTTCAAAACCCTAGTTTAACACAAACTATTCCTTTTTAAAAAAAAGATTAGAAATTAGCTAGCTTTTAACACTAAACCATACAATTAAAGGAATTTAGCAAAAAGAAAGTAACTTGATGGAATTTATACCTCAAGATCTATGGATCAAGCATGTTATTTGCCTCTAAGGATGGCTTCCTAGCTCCAAGATTCAAGCAAGAATGGCTAAGGATAATGATAGCATAAGGATTTTGTTTGGATTTTTGAATTAATTATGGATTTTGATGTGGTTTTTTGAAGAAATTTGAAGAAAAATGAAAAGAAAAGAGATGAAGAAGAGAGGGTGCAGGTTTCGGCCAGAGGAGGTAAGGGGGAGGGGTGTGGGTGAGTGGGAAAGTCAATGGTCAAGTCTCCAAAAGTCAAAGCACCATACCTTATCAACTATATTTAAAATAATTCTATAAACCAACAATTCAACACAAGAAAGCAAACAAAGAAATGAGGCCAGAAATTTCTGGTCTTGCACAAGGTGGGGCTGTCCTAGGGCTGAGGGAAAAGAGAGAGGGGTTTTACAAAAGAAATTTTATGCAAAAAGACCCCCTACAAGTCAAAAATTGCAAGTTTTAGCTTAAAATTCAATAAATTTGTTTGCTATCATAAAATTTTTTTAAAAATCAAAATAAAATACTAAAAATTTATGTTACAACTAGATTTTAATTATCATAATTTTAAAGATTAAAATTAGCCCGGAAAAATTTGTATTTATCGCTAAATTAATGTATTTTCTTACCGGCTTAAAATAATATTAAAAAAATGAAAAATTAGGGAAAATTTTTAAAAGACCAGAATTTCATAATTAACTCATTAGATACTAAAAACAAGCAATTACCTATCCATTTTAGGTATAATTAGTCCTAAACTGCAAAATAACGAGAAAGACGGTTTTCGGAAAAATACCGAATTTTCACCGAATTTCAGCAAAACACCAAAACGACTTTTCAAGACGCTACAATCTTTCCCCCTTAAAGAAATTCGGTCCCCGAATTTAAAAATATAGCTACGCGTACCTTCGAAGAGATGGGGATATTTCTTCCTCATCTCGCCCTCGGTCTCCCAGGTAAGCTCCTCGCTGCTCGGGCTACGCCAAAGGACCTTGACGGTTGGTATAATCTTCGACCTCAACTTCTTCACCTGCCGATCCAGGATGGCCACCGGCTGCTCTGCAAAAGAAAGGTCACGCTCTAGCTGGACTGTCGGGTGCTGAATCGCATGCGAAGGGTCGTGAAGGTACTTGCGGAGCATCGAAACATGGAAGACGGGGTGAACATCGGGAAAGCTGGGTGGAAGGGCCAAACGATATGCAACAGCGCCGACACGCTCTAGGATCTCGAAGGGACCTACGAATCTAGGGCTAAGCTTCCCCTTTCGCCCAAAACGCATCACGCCCTTCATCGGAGAGACTTTCAGAAAAACATGGTCGCCAACCGCGAACTCTAATCTGCGACGGCGCCTGTCCGCATAAGATTTCTGCCTGCTCTGAGCCGCTCTCATCCGGTCTCGGATCAACTGTATCTTCGCTGTCGTCTCCTCAACAAGCTGCGGCCCCAAAATGCTGCTCTCGCTGAGCTCTGTCCAACAAACGGGCGATCTGCATCTCCTCCCATACAATGCCTCGAAAGGTGCCATCTGAATAGTATCATGGAAGCTGTTGTTGTAGGAGAACTCCACTAGAGGTAAATGACGATCCCAGCTACCACCAAAGTCTAAGACGCACGCTCTGAGCATGTCCTCGAGAGTCTGAATGGTCCGCTCTGACTGTCCGTCTGTCTGCGGATGAAACGCTGTGCTGAAGCTCAAACGAGTGCCCAAAGCCTCCTGAAGTCTCTGCCAAAGTCGGCTGGTGAACTGAGTGCCTTGATCTGACACGATACAAGTCGGTACGCCATGTAGTCGCACGATCTCGTCAATATAGAGCTGAGCATACTGAGCGAAGCTGAAAGTCGTCTTCACTGGCAGGAAGTGAGCCGCTTTCGTCAATCTATCCACGATCACCCAGATGGAGTCGTACCCTCGACTGGTCCTGGGTAGACCCACAACGAAATCCATCGAAATCTACTCCCATTTCCACTCTGGAATGGGTAACGGCTGTAGCTCTCCTGCGAGACTCTGGTGCTCGGCCTTGACTTGCTGACAAGTCAGGCATCTCGATACAAACTCCGCAATGTCCCTCTTCATCCCGTCCCACCAGTAGGTCTCTCTCATATCATGGTACATCTTGGTGGAACCGGGGTGGACACTATACACTGATCGGTGTGCCTCCTCAAGAATGTCGCGCCGCAATCCATCAGCATCTGGTACGCACAGTCTAGATCCATATCGTAAAATCCCCTGATCGTCAACCACGAACTCGGAAAATCTGCCCTGTCCCATCTGTGCCATGATCTCTGAGCAACAGTCGTCACTGCGCTGTGCCTCATATATACGGTCAAGCAACTGTGGGCGTGCACGAACATGCGCGAGCTGTCCCCCTGTCTGTGTGAACTCGAACTCAACTCGGCTGTCGCATAACATCTGCCAATCTGCTGACGACTGCCTCTGAACTGCGCGCAAAAAGGATAGACTACCCCCGGGCCTCCTACTCAACGCATCTGCCACCACATTCGCCTTGCCGGGGTGATATAAGATCTCGCAGTCGTAGTCTTTCACCAACTCCATCCAACGACGCTGTCTGAGGTTCAGATCTCACTGCTGAAATATGTACTTTAAGCTCTTGTGATCGGTGAATATCTGACACGACTCGCCGTATAGGTAATGTCGCCAAATCTTCAGTGCAAAGACCACTGCAGCCATCTCCAAATCATGAGTGGGGTAGTTCTGTTCATGCTTCTTCAACTGCCGAGAAGCATAAGCGATCACCCGGCCATGCTGCATCAATACGCATCCTAATCCCACTCGTGAAGCATCACAGTAGACAACAAATCCGCCTGATCCCGAAGGCAAAGATAATACCGGCGCCGTAGTCAAACATGTCCGCAGCTGCTGAAAACTGCGCTCGCACTCCTCCGTCCAGACGAAAGGAACTCCCTTCCGGGTCAAACCGGTCAACGGTGCAGCTATACGGGAGAAGTCCTGAACAAAACGCCTGTAGTAGCCCGCCAAGCCTAGAAAATTACGGATCTCAGTAACCGATGTAGGTCGGGGCCACTGCTGAACAGCCTCAATCTTCTTCGGGTCCACACAAATGCCGTCTCTCGTAACCACGTGACCCAAGAATCCGATGCTGTCCAGCCAGAAAGCACACTTGGAGAACTTCACGAACAGCTGGTGCTCCCTCAGAGTCTGTAACGTAATCTGCAAGTGCTGCTCGTGCTCCTCTCTGCTCCGGGAGTACACCAAGATATCGTCGATAAACACGATGATGAACAAGTCAAGATACGGCCTGAATGTACGGTTCATCAAATCCATGAATGCTGCTGGGGCGTTGGTGAGTCCGAACGACATCACCAAAAACTCGTAGTGGCCGTAGCGCGTGCGGAAAGCTATCCTCGGTATATCCTCCTGTCGAACTCGCAGCTGATGGTATCCTGATCGCAAGTCGATCCTCGAAAAATACCCCGCACCCTGAAGCTGGTCGAACAAATCATCAATGCGCGGCAACGGATATCTGTTCCGAACGGTAACTTTGTTCAGCTGACGGTAGTCGATACATAAGCGCAAACTTCCATCCTTCTTTTTGACAAACAGGACCGGAGCACCCCACGGAGAAACACTCGGTCGAATAAGCCCCTTATCTAATAAATCCTGCAACTGATCCTTCAGCTCTCGAAGCTCTGCCGGGGCCATCCAATAAGGCGGTATAGAAATAGGCCCCGAACCGGGAATCAAATCAATGCAGAACTCAACATCGCGCTCAGGCGGTAGCCCAGGTAGCTCATCAGGGAAAACATCAGGGAACTCACAAACAACCGGGACCCGGTCCAACGGAACCTCTGCAGCTCGAGTATCACAAACAAACGCTAAGAATCCCTGACATCCCTTCCGCAAGAGCTGACCAGCGCGAAGAGACGAAATTAAGCTGGGAAGGGTGACACTGCGGTCTCCCCGAATAACAAGGACTGGCTCTCCCGGAAAGCTAAATCTGACTGCCTTCTCACGGCAGTCCACCGAAGCATAACAAGTGGCTAGCCAATCCATGCCCAGAAGCACATCAAAGTCCAACATATCGAGGAGTATCAAATCAACTGATGAATCCCTCTCCCCGATACGAACGGAACACAAACGAAAAACAAAACGAGCGACAAACGACTCGCCTACCGGAGTAACAACAACAAGCGGCTGATCTAACGACGACGACTCACGGTCCAACATCGGTGCAAAGTGTGTAGATACGTACGAATGTGTGGAACCTGGGTCGAATAATACCCGTGCGTCGAAAGAACAAACTGGCAAGGTACCTGTCACAACGGCATTGGATGCCTGCGCATCCAGCAGTGTCAAAGCAAAAACTTGGGCCTGTCCTCCACCGTAGCGGGCTGACCTCGACCTCGGCCTCTGCCTCCTCGTCCTCTCTGAACAGGACCGCCGCGTCCACGGACTCTCGGTGCACCCAACTGGCGTGGAGCATCGCCTGGGGTAGGAAGTAGGGCTCTCTGAGGAGGGGGTGGTGATGGTGGTACGGTCACATGCGGAACTGTCGCTGCTCCCTGTCGTCTCACCGGACAGTCTCTGACAAGATGGTGGAAACTCCAGCACCCAAAACACCCTGGCGACGGCTGCTGCCCCTGGGGATAAGAACCATATAACTGTCCCCGCCCAAATCCTCTGCCAGGCCTATCTCTCGGAAAGAATCTGGCGCGCTGCCTCTGAGACGGTACGTCGGTGCGAATCCTCTTCGGCCCAGAAACGGCCGAAGTCCGTGATATGCGTGCCTCCATCCGCAATGCCGTATCCATAGCAGCTGAATAAGTGTCGTAGTGCTGGGCGCCAATGGCAAGATATAGCTGGGCATCAAGTCCCTGTACGAACCTCTTCACCATCTTCTCCTCGGTATCCACCAAATATTGAGCATATCGGGATAACTGTGTAAACTGGATGTCATACTCAGACACCGTCATCCCAGGTGTCTTGACTAAGGCCTCGAAGCTGCGAGCTCTGGCGTCACGAACGCTCTCTGGAAGGAAACGGGCTAGAAAGACCGCTGTAAACTTGACCTAAGTCATAGGCGGTAGACCTGCAGCTCGACCTCTCAAGACTGACTCCCACCATGTCTGCGCGAGACCCTCTAGTCGGAAACTCGCAAGCTCTACCCATCGATCATCCGAACATCTCAGCGAACGGCAGATCCTGGCTAAACTGTCAAGGAACGTCTGTGGGTCCTCCGCTGCCTCGGTGCCGGTGAATACTGGAGGTCTCAGCCTCATGAAATCCTATAGTGAAACCGGAATGGCCACGGTGGTAGTAGTAGGAGCAGGTATCATGGTCGTCTGTGATGTAGTAGGTACGTCATCCGGCCTCGGTGTACGACTGGCTGCAACTAGGGATCCTACCATCTGACGTAGCTCCTGCATGCCTCCCATCATCTTTCGCAACTCCTCCATACCGGTCTCGAGCCTATCCATACGGCCTGGGGAGGGTGGATCGGTCTGTCCCTGTGGCGTAGGCATACCACCCTGCTCAGTCCTAGTCTCGGACGAGCCAGCTCGAATCTCGTCTCTGGCGGCAGCCCTCTGTGCCCTCGTAGCCTTCGGCGGCATAGTGGCTGGTACAGGAAACAGGAAACAGGACAGTAAGAACAGCGCAATAGGATCATAGGATACACGGAATTGAAGAAGGAATTTTCAAGCAAGTATATCCTAAAGTCACTTAGGCGGAGTACCGTATCGCAAGTATGCCGCGGACATACGCACGGTACGTTACCCTGCTTAAGTCACTTACTCCATCTACCAAGGGTCATCCTACACTCAAAAAGGTAAAACCTATCGCTCTGATACCAACTTTGTCACGACCCGCAGGGTACGGAACGTGACTGGCACTTAAGTTTACGAAACGTCTAAAGACGTCCGTAAAATAAGTAAGCCAAATCCCAGAAAAAAAAACCAATTAAGCAAAAGAGTGAAGAAAACCCAATCAATTGAAAGCGAGTTTATCAAATAAGTCATGTAAAACCCTTTTTAAAAACAATACCAATTTTTCCGAAAATTTCGGCAGAGTCTCCTTTGTAAATACTGGCCCCCAAAATGGGTACAACAAAATATATATAAATCCAACAAATAAGGCATCCCCAAGAGGGAGCTAGCTCTTCGCCACCAGGCGGTCACAAATCCCATGCAATATAAAATGACAACAAGCATAATAATCATAATGAAGCATAAGAAACAGCATGTCGACTCAAGTGAGCTCGACCCCAAAATACAGCATAAAAGTCCACAATCCTCACAGTCTCATTTCTAGGTCAATATACAATAGTACTGGTAGAAACAGTAGATGGAGTACACTAGATACAAAGAATATACAAGGTGGTACAAAAATGATAACATAACCCACCTAAGAGCAAAAACCCTCGAGTCCAGGCAAAGGAGGCAAAAGAACAAGTGCGCCCGCCGCTACTGAACTGACGGAGCGGACCTGCAAAAGACTGTGGCACAACGGGGGTGAGTTGATAACTCGTGAGTAATAAATAACACCTACAAAGGCTATCGTATGCATGCACACAATCATCCTAGCATCTAAAATACAGGTATGACTGGATGCACTAGCAGGTGTGTATACAACATCAGTGTGCGAATATGTATGCAACATGAATATCTGAGGTCTCAATAGGTATATATAAGAAATATTTTATCTCTTTTTGTTTTTTTTGAAACTCTTTTAGAATGCCAGCGTAATGTCAATGAATCGACGAAAATCGGTGTCCAGCAACGACACCCAAAAGCTGTCTCAAATCTCATAAATCCATGTCATAGTGTCTCTGGCCTCAGCCATCCGGCTGACCCATCTCAATATCAATATCTCATCCCCTCGCGGCCCCGGTCGGTATCCTCTGGATATCCGCCGTGCCCAATGAAGTCACCGGTAGGTAATCCATCCCCTGCCAGGCTCAACGTCAACACCACATTCCTCTTGCCCCGGGGTACCTTACCGGGCCCACCATGTCCCCGTGCCGGTTCCTCCACTCCTCGACACGGATTTCCAAAACCACAGCAAACTCATGGTGGACGACACTTACATCACTAGAAAACCGCAATTTACATATTTTAAAAATATAATAAGTTTAGAAATTTTGCGGCTTTCCCCCGAAATCCAGAAATATCATAAAATCTCAAGAAGTCCTCATAAGTGCATATATCAATGATAATGAATGCATATGGTGTCAATAATCAAGTTGCGATGTGTAATTAATGGATTAGGCATGAACAATTAATAAGATGAAGTACATGCACATGAATAGCAGTCCTACGGTTTCATTTTTAGGAATTAAAGGCAATAGCACAAGTTTTAAGTATCAATTAGTAAAAGGTTTCAATTTAAAGGTTATCTAGTGTGGTGGCATAGCAATTACCAGGGTGTGTGTGTAAGCATGAATAGTGCTCGTGCTGCATATAAAAACCTGGCAATGGTGCAGGTGTCCTATAAAATGGTTTCGTATAGGTATGCCAATATAATGCATGGATGCAGCAAATAGTCAACTAAGTATTTCACCCCTAATTACTAACATCACTAAGGGTCTTGTAAGTTACTAAAACTATCGGGCGGCTTGCGCCATCCAACGATAGTCCCCCGTAGATGGTACATCTACTCACCGGAATCCCTGGCTAGCTGTGTCCAATCACCGCTTTCCCCTTTCGCGCCGTGTCTGACGTCTCCGCGACCGAACCTGGAATTTACATCAATACCAAACATAAGGTTACGTATCAAGAACGACGCAAAACCCAAACGAAACTACTAACGTTCACTAGCTAGGTACAACGTGCACAGGGACCGCGGAACACACGCGAAAATCGCAAAAACTGCCAAAAAAAAACGCCGATTTGGTCGCCCGGCAAAACTAAAACCCGACTACCCAAAAATCCGCACTCACGCATCCTAAACTTCATAGGATAAGCCAACACAAACATCAAGATGTCGAAAATAATCCATCACATAATTTTTATAAAAATCTAGTAAGCACAAAACTAGCAATTTTGGTGCAAATATCGAAAATTAGCGATACGGTTAACACAATCCAACCACACAACAAGCAATCTACAAACACTATAATTACAACACATTTGCAAAGATTCAAAACCTATTTTCCATAAACAACCATTACTTGAATTATATAACCTAGCAATTCTTAATCCAAACTTTATATGAAAACCTTAAATTAACACTAATTTATAACTCAATTAGCAAGTTAACCTTCTAGATTAGGTTAGCAAAACAACTAGATAACAAATTAGATCTAAACAACTAAATAATGGTTTCTAAACCTTAATTCAACTCATTAATCATGCTTCACAACCCACTTTCCATACACTAACCCCTTTCTTGAAATTTCTAAAACAACAATTTACAACCAAATCACACTTCTAAAATTAACTAAATTAGCATAATTTAAAAATCACATAACAAGGTAACCTCTTAGATTAGTTAAGTAACAACTAGATTAACTACAAAACAATTCAATTAACTATCATGGCTTCAAAAGCCTAGTTTAACACAAACTATTCCTTTTTAAAAAAAAGATTAGAAATTAGCTAGCTTTTAACACTAAACCATACAATTAAAGGAATTTAGCAAAAAGAAAGTAACTTGATGGAATTTATACCTCAAGATCTATGGATCAAGCATGTGATTTGCCTCTAAGGATGGCTTCCTAGCTCCAAGATTCAAGCAAGAATGGCTAAGGATAATGATAGCATAAGGATTTTGTTTGGATTTTTGAATTAATTATGGATTTTGATGTGGTTTTTTGAAGAAATTTGAAGAAAAATGAAAAAAAAGAGATGAAGAAGAGAGGGTGCAGGTTTCGGCCAGAGGAGGTAAGGGGGAGGGGTGTGGGTGAGTGGGAAAGTCAATGGTCAAGTCTCCAAAAGTCAAAGCACCATACCTTATCAACTATATTTAAAATAATTCCATAAACCAACAATTCAACACAAGAAAGCAAACAAAGAAATGAGGCCAGAAATTTCTGGACTTGCACAAGGTGGGGCTGTCCTAGGGCTGAGGGAAAAGAGAGAGGGGTTTTACAAAAGAAATTTTATGCAAAAAGACCCCCTACAAGTCAAAAATTGCAAGTTTTAGCTTAAAATTCAATAAATTCGTTTCCTATCATAAAAATTTGTTAAAAATCAAAATAAAATACTAAAAATTTATGTTACAACTAAATTTTAATTATCATAATTTTAAAGATTAAAATTATCCCGGAAAAATTTGTATTTATCACTAAATTAATGTATTTTCTTACCGGCTTAAAATAATATTAAAAAAATGAAAAATTAGGGAAAATTTTTAAACGACCAGAATTTCATAATTAACTCATTAGCTACTAAAAACAAGCAATTACCTATCCATTTTAGGTATAATTAGTCCTAAACTGCAAAATAACGAGAAAGACGGTTTTCGGAAAAATACCGAATTTTCACCGAATTTCAGCAAAACACCAAAACGACTTTTCAAGACGCTACACGAGATTTGAGAGAGACCTCGACAGGACCTTTCTGAAATACTATACGAGAAGACTTGGACCAAGGAGTGGTCATATTGCGCACACCCAGTAGGCCAGAGTTCGGCATCGTCGACGAGATAGTTGACCAGGTTTGGATAAAGGACCTTAACCAGATGCGTTGTGAATTGATCAAGAATAGACGAGTATGGAGTATACCTTCACAGGTTGGGACGAGTTCCTGAGGACGTGTTCGGCTAGATATCTTCCACAGAGTGATGAAGATACCGAGTTCATGATTTCGAGTCTGTGTGAGAGACTTCGGATAGACCGTAACCGAGAACAATTGCAGTGCGCAGATAGAGACGTGACGTCGAAGTGGACGATGATACAGACAAATGGGACAAGAGGTTCGTGCGAGATGCTGATGAGCTATTGTTACTCCCCGTTAAGATTAAAGGTCGGATATGTCTACAGAGGCGTGGAGATGCGACCAGTTTCCGAGGAAATGCTGTGCTGAAGACACAGATGTCCAGAGAGCAAGAGAAGATTATGCAAGAGTACCAGCCTCCGTACAGTTCGGCATAGGCAAGATCGGAAGAGACCTTGAGCAGGATTCCTTCCAGGACACTGCTGCGATAATATTTGCATCCAGGATCAGATGTGTAATGTGTATTCAGAGGACCAGAGGTCGGCGCCAGTGACGTGCCGCTTTACGAGTGGCCGTGAGGATTGACCGAGAGATGACCAGAGAAGTGCCAGAACGGAATCGTCCCTGTTAGCACACCGGACAAGGCCGATGAGCCGATTGATTGTGAGATAGGTAATCCACCAAGAAGATAAGGACCCGGAGACAGAGGACGCCAGACCGTGAGCAAGAGGCAAGTAGATATCTTGCGCTGCTAGCATTGGACGCACCGACACCTTCTCGACTTTGAAGGAGGATATACCGACGACGGTATTTATGATTTGTGATTTTGTGATTCAATTTTCACGTATCCGTCACCTTGGATTTCGGTATTTTGGGTGATTTATTCGCATGATTTAATCTTGATGGCTGAGTTCCATGATATTTGTTTTCGTGCACCATGGTTGCACCTACTGGGTATTTATATTTTGCGCATAGTTATTACGCTTGAGGTATTGATTGTGATTTCATGCCTATTTTATGCCGGTGATTTGATTTATGCTTCCAGTATAGTTTTCATGCACTTTTAGTGTTTTGATTTGAATTGTGCACGATGATGCACATGGTTATGAGCTTATATACCGCGGTATACCTGATTTTGATTGAGCCATATTGTATACCGTCGTTTTCAATTCTGATTTTGATGCTGATTTCGTGATTTCGTGCATGATGGATGCACCGATTTGGATTTTCGCGCATGTTGGGCGCATGTTTTGAGATACGATTTTGGTGCATACCAGATGCACTAAATCGAGATTCTTCGTGCATGTCTGATGCACCCGATTTTGCTGTCAGGCACACACGTTGCCTATGACAGATGTTTCGTGCACACCCGTTGCACCTAGATGATGTTTCTGTGCACATGTATGGCACATATATGGTTTTTGATTTCCGTGCGCACCAGACGCACATGGTACTCTTATATACATTTTTGGGATTTATTCCTTATGGACCAGTACGTTTTTATGATATTTGCTATGTGTTTTCGTACTGAGCAGGACTAGTCAGAGGACAGTACCTGGATATATTTTGCATGCATTGATAGTTATCGAAAGGATTTCCAAAAAGGAAGCTATAGTCTCAATATTTACCTACGTGTCTGATATGACACGACACGTTTAAAACAAAGGAAACCCTTCTAAATTGTTTTCAAAACGGCGGAACGTACATATTAAACAAAATATATATACATATATGGTTATTTTCTTACAATAGACGTCCGCCACTGTGCAGTGCTATGCGCATCGCACAGCAACATGAAAGTTTGGCATGCATTTCTTTCAGATATTTTCATGTATAGATTTGATGTCTACATATATGGTTATGATATATATCATATTGGTTTTGTTTAGGATTTGACATTTGTGTCTTTATCATGACTCCGATGATTGCGGGATGATTGACGGAGTTTTGTTTTCGAATTATCTGCTCATTGTTTATGCGCATGCATTGCGCTATGATGCGTCTTTGTATTGATGATTTCGGTGCCCCGACGACTTGGACTTTTTATCGAAATGTTTTAAGAAATTGGGGGTTTAAATTTAAATTCGGGGACTGAATTAATTAAAGGGGGGAAGATTGTAACATTTCAAAAAAAATATTATTTTTGGGAAATTTTATAATTAAATATTAATTTTAAATGAATATTTTAATATTTCGGTATAATTAAATACCGATAAATTGGGAATTTTTTTTTTGAAAGTTATAGAAATTACTAAAAGAGCGTGTTTTATGTGAATTATGCAAATTTTAAGTTTTTATGATTAATTATATGCTAATTTAGTACTAATCGCGATTAAAAATCGCTAATCGCGCTTTAAGCGTATTTTGTGCAAATATTGCACCATGTCTTTTTACACTTGTTACATATTCTTCTATGGCTTCCTTCATGTTTTAAAACATGGTTGTTGATTTATAGGAAAATAGAAGAGGAAAGGAAAAGAAAAGAAAACGAATAGAATATGGAAGTATGATTAGAGAGAGAAAGAGTGGGTAAGGGGTCAACCCTTTGTCATGAGCCATCCCCCATCACTTCCCTCACTCATTTCTCTTTCCTCTCTTTCCCTTGCTGCTGCTGCTGCTGTTGTCCCCTCTCCTCCTCCATCTTCTAACCCCCAAAACACCATGAAAATCACCCCAAAACCCAAAGCCCATTTCACAAAAAAGGTGCACAAGCCCTCTAGCTACCCAATGGACCAAGAAAAACTTGATTTTGGCGCTATAGAGGATTCTTGAGATCTAAATTGTAGGGTTGCTAGGCATGCGCACAAGGGTCTACGAGGCATCAACCATGCCCGATTAAAAATTTAGCCGTGCCGAACAACCCGAATACGGAACTTTAAACTAGAGATTAGGCAAAAAACAACATGCTAAACACTTTAACACTAAGTGAGTGGGATTACAACCTTTGTAGATCCGGTCCTTCACTTCATATGCTCCGTGTTGTGGTCCCTTCGCTGCGATCATCGGGATCCGGACTCCCGAGAGGTTCCACGAAGAGAAAGACGCAACCTTTTGTAACGTCTTCAAAATAATAAAATATGATTTTTAGGAAATTTTATAATTTAATATTATTTTAATGAATATTTTAATATTCTGGTATAATTAAATACAGATAAATGGGGAAAAATTATGGAAAATTCTAAAATAAGGTATTTTAAGGAATTGCTTCGTTTTCTGTGCATGCCCCCATTTCCTCTAGTTTTGACCCTGAGTATGTCTAGTTTTGACTGATTCCATCTAGGGTGAAATCTGGGTTGATTTTCCTATGTTGGTGTATAATTTGGGACTTGTTTTAGCATGGATTTTGGTATTTGGTGATTCATTCCTGTCGGGTGGCGTTTGGACGTCAACGACAAGTGGATTTTGATTGTGTTTACATGCGAGTCGATAGGTTTTTACCTATGCGGGTAGCGTGTGCTATTTTGGTTTCCGATGTGATTTTCATGTGCTTTAGCATTGTGATATACTTGTAGGTACCCCGCGTGATGTTGAGGCAAAGGAGGTGAAGATAGCGACATCGGCTTTGGCACACGAGAAGCAATGTGAGTAGATTTATATCTGTGGGGAGAAGTCGGGTGGATGGCGTATAGCACCCCCGCAGTCCGTGGTGATGTATACGAATACGTATACACACGAATATTTATTATGTGTTGTTTAGGGTTATTGATGGTAATAATGATATTTTGATGATAAGAATATATTGGTTTAGTTTAGTGCGAACCCTAGAGTAGTGGTT